>CM038218.1:91706545-91962176 GCA_021442155.1 Cymbidium sinense | reverse complement strand
TTTAAAGATTTCAATAGAAAAGACTATCAATCGATTAGTTTATTTTGAAGATCAAATGGGATTGATCAAGAGAGGAGTTATTATCGAAGCCAAAAGAAAGATAAGTAGGAGATGCCCACGATGCTAGAAACTAGTGAGCATCTCAAACAATCTATGGTTGAGCTTTACATTTTAAAATTGATTTAATTTATTTGAGTTGCATTTTTCATTAGAAATTTAGGACTTATGATTCCATGACACAAGATTATGGAAATGGCCCATGAAAGAGAAAACTTAAATCTAGAGAGCTTTGGCGAGTGCCAAAAGCACCTAAATCTAAGGCAAAATGGGTATTTGGTGTGCCTCCAAGATAGGATAAACCACTTATTTGTTTGGACTTACAACCACGGGGTGGCCGCCAACTCCTCTCTGATTTTAAATTCATGTAGGCAAGTCTTATGCTTTATGCAAGATAGCTAATTATTTATTTAGAAAGAGACTAAGTCCTTAAACTCACTCCCTAAAGAGACTATATCATGTAAGGACATGCTTCAAATGAACTAAATCTAATGCAATTTAGATTTCATTTTATTTTCATTTTGGACAATTATTTTGACTCATGCTGGATTCATATGCCTAATGCAGAAATAAAGTTATTGGCCAAAATCAGCGAAGGGAGGAGGTGTGTTTCCACCATGGCTCTCAAAGGTCAAGCAAAGTTTCTAGCAAGGTGGAAGCCCTCCAATCAAGAGTGAAATAAGATGCATTTGTGCATGATATTGTAAAAGAAATACTCATCCAATTAAGGGGTTTGCAAATTCTTTTATCTTGATTTTAAACCTAAGCTTTAGGTGAGGTTATGAGTTCTCTAATTTTAGTTTTGAATTGTTAGATTTGGTAAAAGATTTATTTTCTCTAAGAGCCTAATCCACATCTAGGTACATAAAGCAAGAAAGAAACTAGGAAAAGATGCCACTTAATGCACAATCTAAATAAAGCATCAATCAATTTATAAAGCTAATCATAAAAAGAATAAGAGGTCATTGTGGTTGGGCACCACTGTACAAACTTGAAAACAAATTGGGTAGTCGAGCTCTACCCTTATACAAGCCAGATTAAAATAAATTAAATACAATCAAGCAAGGAATTCATTGTTATGGGGGTATTCAAGCTTCATTTCTTCATTCTTCTTTTCTTTTCTTTCTTCTTTGGTTCCTTCTTTTGGATGGTTGGAAGGTGGATACTCCAAAGGCTTCACATGGTGCATAAGATGAGATCTTATGACCAATGTTCATCCTAATTCCCATAACAATCATTCTAAAATCCTAATTAAAATTTACATGAAAAGGAAAAGTAAATCTAGCTAACACAAAATAAAGGTTAGCTAAACAAACCACCAAATCCCAAGCATGTATATTGGACTTATCACCCCACATGGGTGACTAAGTCCACTACCTATTGGATTATGCTTAGGGTATAAGCAGCACAAAATAAAGGCATTTATATTTGTATTTATTATAGACTTAAGCACAATCCCTACAAAAAATGGTTAGACTAAGATTGCCCTACCATTCATTCTACGCACATACATCCTAATATCTAGTTTAAAACATATATCATAAAACAAAACCAAGCATCAAATCATGCACCGCACTAACCTAAAGCTAGAAGTGGTGAAACTAATTGTGCTTTGGAGGTTTGTGATGGTATGCTATGGCTTTAAGTTAGAATTCTCTAAGTGAAGCATGTTCAACTTAGAGGGATTTCATTTAAGTGATTTAATTATTTTGGGTTGATTTTATTTCATGTTTTGATTAGGTTCAAGTGAATCCTACAATTAACTACTAAGTTATAAAGAGAGGGAAAGAGAAGAAAACTTCTCTTTCCTTCCAAGTAATTTCTAAAGTAGATTCACATTTTAGTTTTGTTTAGTGAATGTTTTAATTAGGTGTTTTAATTAATCCTAAGTTTAGAAGAACTTTAAACAAACCTATTTAAAAAGAAAGGCATTTTAAGATTAAATAAAATGAACCAAATTCACAAAACATATATCACTTCATTTCTTTCACATATATATAATGACATATGAATGAGTCCTAAGCATATCTATACATACAAATGAGAATGTTCAATCACACTTTATTATGCATGCTAAGTGATTCATTTAAGGAAATTTGAAAGTTTACAATGCATGATTTTCATTAAGTAGAAAATGGATTTCTTATCCAATTTTCACATGCACACATGAAAGTAAGAAAGACATAAGTGAGTACAACCATTGTTAACAGGAGGTAAGGTACAATACCTACTTAGGGTTACTTAAAGCAACCTTGGGGTTGTCAAGACTAATATACCACTTTCCTTAAATACAAATGCATGTACAAAAGAATGAATGGAAAAGAAAGAATGCAAAAAGTTGTATTAGTTGATTCATTTTATTTATGCAATTTATATGTGCAAGCATAGGTACCCTTCTTAAGTGATAGTATAGGAATGAATAGGATATGGAATTAGACAAGTGTTAGGTTCTTTTCAAATGAACCATACATCTTACCAAATCTATTCAAAACTATACTAAAAGAGAAGAAGGAAAACTATACTAAACACATCCTTATATTTTATTCACATGCAAACTTATAATTAAAATATAAGTAACACACTTTTAGTTTTGATAATGGATTCATATATTTTGAAAATAATTTGAATTTAATAGTGATAATAGCCACTTATATATTTTACTTTAGCCAACACATGCAAATTTGACATAAATTAAACATTTTCATTTTAAATTTGAATTTTGAAAAGTATGGATGCATGAAACCACATGACACACATATTTAACATGTTGGGGAAAGAACTAAAATAATGAAAGCATGTAAACACATTCACTTTAATTATATCCTAGAGGCAATCTTATGGAATAAGAAAGCTTAAAATAAATCAAAGTTTATTTAGTATGATTTTTGTTTGAATTAGGGTTTGATTTAATTTTGAAAATATGAGTTGACTTTGTTGTTTCTAATCCATTTCCACATGTTTTTGACATTTTTGTTTAATTTTTAGATGATTAGATTTATTTTAGATTTTGATTAGATTAAGGTATGAATTAAGCATATTACCTACACCACCTTAGTATAGTTAACCAAGTAATTATGAGCCAATGAGATGACATAAAATCTCACAAGGAATTTAAATTTGTAATGCACCTAGGAAGAAAAGGGCATAATGCAATTTGGCTCATGATTAATGGTAATTAAGCTAATGGGTTTAACTTAAGTAATTTCAAAACACCTCTCACACATATGAATTGGGTTTTAATTTTCTTAATTGAACTTAGGCTCTTGAACACTAAGCATCTACTCAAAGTAGATTAATTAAGTTCTAGAAGGTTTTAGAAATTTCAAGAAATTAATTGAGAGGGTAATTAATGAATTAGCCCTTAATTAAGAGAGGATTAAGGAAAAAATGTGGTTTAGGGAATAGCTTGGAAATACCCCAAAATTATTCTCTAAGCCTCCCTACCTGGATCGACCTTAATAAACTTCAATAAGGGATTAAAACACTAATCAAAATCATAATTATCCTTAATTACATTGGGAGTAGGAAATGCATTTGCAATTCCCCAATTAAGCAATAAATCCCAAGAAAATTAGGGAGGTAGAAGTCATCCCCAAACACATAGTTTGGGATTAATCAAGATTAATTAAGGAATAATTAGCAAATTAATTTTTCCATTAAAAGGCAAAATTAGAGAAAGATACAATTCAAAATCCATTAAAACTATTTTTAGAATATTCTAGATTGAATTATCTTTCGGTGAAATTTATCTCATATTTTTCTAATTTTTATTTAGGGAGATATAAATTTTTAAAGCTTAGAGGATTAATTAGAATTAATTAAAATTTAATTAAACCCCTTAGCCACTTGACACCTGGTGGTAATCGCGCTTTACACGCATCGTAAGCCATTTACTTAAAGCGTTGCATCACCGGCGTGGCGGCGGGATCGCGGTTTGATACCGCCATTGATGAAGGATCGAATGACCGGGGATCACCCTGTGGTTTTAAAAGGGTAAATGGATTTATAAAATGTGCATTTAATCTCGATCGTCCATCCAAAATGTTGGATGGCAGATTATCCATATTTTCGAGGATCATAGGAACCATCCATGATCCAAGCTTGATCTCGATTGAGCTCATTAGATAAATTTTGCATCATACACTAGTGGCAATCATATCCAATGATTGAATTTTCATGCCATGACACTTATTTCACAAAGGACCAACACCTCTTAAGTTTGGTGGTTGAAAAATGCCATACCTCACGATTCCCTTGGAGGAGCTTGTCAGTTGAGAAGTGGTGAGAGAATTAGCTCCTGAGGTTGGGTAGTTTGCTCTATGGACCAACACCCCCTCCTCTCCTTTGCGGCTTTGATCAAATTGAACTTCTCCTTGCCTTGGGAACTTGAGGAGAGCTTAGGTAAGCTCGATTTGAGGGAGTGCAAAGAGAATTGAAGTGATTTGGAGTATAGAAGAAATTAGGAATTCTATGGAGCTCCCCTATTTTTAAAGGATGAAAATCGAGAATGCTAATTTCAATTCCATCATAGGAAGCTTAGGAACACTCTCTGATGGCTCCTAACACTCTCTAGCACTCAATCGATAATGAGGATATGTGAATTGAATTGAATTATGGGTATATCTCCCCATGGCAATTGGATGATGCTATGGATCATTTTGATCCAATTGACCATATGGAAAGGGTTGTTTTTTGTTTGGAGTTGGCACATGGTCGGTTTGAGCCAAGTGGACATGTGCTTCAAATCAAGTGGAGGGAGGTTTTCAAATTGGCCAATTTGAGCTATGGGGTCAGTTTTGGCCTTGGGTCCATTTGGGCTGACCCTAACCCATTGGTTGGGTGCACCACCCTCCATAGGGTTCACTTGACCTATTAGGAAGGTATCAAGTTGGTATGAAGAGGGCTTGACCAAATTCCCCATGGATTAGACCAAAATTTGTTCTATGGCCTAGGGTAGAATGTCATTTTGCTTATTTTTGAATTTGAATATGTTGGGTATATTGAGAAAATAGGTTTGGCCAAGTTTCATTAGATTTGGAGTTCATTTGGTATGGTTTGGCTCATGTTGACCCATTTAGGTCAAAATGAGTCAACTTGGGTCAAGTTGATCAATTGGTCAAATTGGGTCAAACCAAGGGTTGGGACAAGTTCATATGACCATTTGAAATGTTTTGGTGGCCTTGGTTTGATTCAATTTGGTTTAGTTTTGGGTTTGGCTCATATGACTTCATTTAGGTTAAATGGGTCAAGTTGATTAATTTGACCCATTTGACCTATTTGAGCTAGGTCATGGGTTTAGATTTGGTTAGTCATATAAAGTGGATTGTATCTTTGTTTCTAATCAATTTTGGTTAAGTTTGAATTTGGCTCAACATGACCCCTTTAAGTCAAGTTGGGTTCATGGTCAATTGGGTTGGGTCTAATTGGCCAATTGAGGTTTTGGTCAAGTTCAACAAGTGATTTGGAATGAACTTGACTCATTGGTTTCAATCAATTTGGCTTAGATCAAGTTTTGACACATTTTGACTTTTAGTCAAGTTGGGCCAATTGGTTAGGCTCAAATGTTGACTTGGTTTAAGTTCAAACATAGGTCATGAATGAACCTAGATCAATGGTTTCAATCAATTTGTCCTATGGTGGATTTTGGCTATGTTAGGTTTCATTTTGGCTAAGTTGACTTGGTCAACCTTAGGTTTGACTTGGTTTGACCCAATTTTATTGATTGATCATCTCATGATGATTGTTGATCATGATGAGAGGCATATGTGAGTTTGATTCAATCCAATTTGGTTAGGATTAGAATTTTGCTCATAGGGTACTTAGGTCACTTTGGGTCAAGTGAGCCTAAGTGGGTCAAATACATGGTCAAAGTTTGATTTGAGTTTGATTGTACTCACATATGACTTATGATTGAAATATAAATCTATTTGCAAGTGGTTTGAAGTCAAATGGGTTTTGGTTCATTTGACAATTTCAAGTTCAAGGGGTGAACATGAGTTTGACTTGGGTTTGATTTTTGAATTGAATTTTGATTGAGTGATTGAAGTTTGTATTTATATATGGATTCATGATTGTAGAGTTGATTGAATCATGAAGGAAAATCAAGAGTTTGGCTTGATTTGAAGTTGATTTGGCTAAGTTCAAGATTTTGACTTGAAAGGCTTAGGTTGGATTTTGAGTGGATTTGAGTTTGATTTTGGGATTGGTTTTGATTGTTTTATATTTATATTTCATTTATATATGTGAATATAAATATAAATGAGTCATGAAAATTTCAAGGATTTGATGATTTGATCAAGATTTAGGCTAAGTCCATTTAAATGAATTTAAAGGACTTAGGAAAATTTTGGGAGTTTGGAGCTTGAATTTTGGAGTTTGGTTTGATTGATTTATATTTATATTTCATTCATATATGTGAATATAAATGAGAATATAAATGATTTATGAGAAAATCCCATGAATTTGAATTGATTTGATCATGATTTAAGCTAAGTCCTTAAGAGGGAAATTAAGGACTTAAGAAGGATTTTAAATTTGGAATTTAATTTTTGGATTTGATTTTATTGATTTGTATTTATATTTCATTTATATATGTGAATATAAATGAGAATATAAATGAGTTATGAGAAAATCCCATGAATTTGAATTGATTTGATTTTGTCTAAGCTCATGAAGGAGAACTTAAAGGACTTAGGAAAATTAATGAATTAATTTTGAATTTTGAGTTTAGTTTGATTGGTTTGAATTTATATTTCATTTATATATGTGAATATAAATGAAAATATAAATGAGTTATGAGAAAATCCCATGAGTTTGAATTGGTTTAGATCATGATTTAGGTTAAGTCCTTAAAAAGAGAAATTAAGACTTTAGAAAGATTTGGACTTAGAATTTCATTCATGGATTTCAATTATAGATTTCAATCATGGATTTGAATCATGGATTTCAATCACATATAGTTGATTTGAGTTTGGGGAAAATCAAATAAGATTGATTTGGAGTTTGACTTGAAGGAAGGAAGGAGAGGAATGGTTCAAGCTAAGGGTACGCAAATTTTCCTAACACCCCTAAGCCATGACCTATTCCTATGGCTAACTCTTCTAAGTCTCTTTGGCTTGGTTGAGTGTCCACCTAATCACTAGAAGTGTCTTAAGACCAAGGAACTCTTAAAGTCTAAGAGAAGTCTTATTTCTAAGATGGAGGGGTTGAGAGTTCATTCTAAAAGTGAGGTCAACATTTAACAAACATACTTAGGTATCTTATTATTTGCTTTAGTGTGACCTCACTTTTGGAGTGAGGATTCAATCTTCCCATCTTAGATTAGGATCTTCTAGATACTAAGACTGTTATAAGACACTTCTAACAATTAGATAAATACTTAAGCTAGATATTTAGAATTATTAACCATAGATTAGGCCCTTAGGAATTAGGATAATCCACCTACCCTACAATCCAATCCATGTTCACCTTCTCAAACCAAACCTCAAGTTCAATTCAAACATTAAATTCAAATTCAAATCTAAACCCAAATTCCAAAACCAAATGATTGAAGCCATGATCAAACAAACTAAAATCCTTCCTAAGTCTTTTGAATACATTTCATGAACTTAGCCAAAATCCCATCCAAATCATGCCAAATTTATTTGATTTTCTCATGGATCAATCACATCTTCAATCATATCTACAAATATAAATCAAATTTACAATCACATGACTAAAATGAGATCAAACCAAATCAAAAATCTAAGCCCTATGTCTTACCTTCATGGACTTAGCCAAATTTACCTTCAAATAAATCCAAAATCAATTGATTTTTACATAATCAATTCATATCTTCAATCATCTTCATAAATATAAATAAAATATACATTTAAATCATCAAAACTAAATCAAACTAAATCAAGATTTTTTCCTAAGCCATATAAACCATTTCCATGGACTTAGCCAAAAATCCACTCAATTCAAACCCAATTCAATTGATTTTTTAATGAATCAATTGCTTCTTCAATTATCATCCAAAATATAAATGAAATCTACAATCATCAAACCAAACCAACTTAGCCATCTTGACTTGAAATATCCAAATGAACCAAAACTCATCCAAATAAATCAATTGCAATTGAATTTATATATCAATCCCAAATCCATATATAAACTCATAAGCTCAACTCAACCCAAATATAAACCAACAACTCAATTGGTCCACTTGACCCAAAGTGGCCAATTTATTTGAGCTAAATTCCAATCCTACCCAAATTGGATTGAACCAAGCACATCAAGACCTCCTATCATGATTATTGGTCACCTTAGGTTGATCAAGTGTCATAAATTAGGTCAAACCAAGTCAACTCTCTTAACCCATATGAACCAAACTAGCCAACTAAGCCAAATCCTTGAAACCAATGATTCATACCAACTCAAAATCAATATTTAAGCATAACTTGACCTTCAATTGAGCCAAACCAAACCCAATTAGCCATCTTGACCCAAGTTAACCCAAATTGACCTAAAAGACCAAATTGGGTCAAATAAATAAAATATAAACCAAATTGATTGCAACCAATGGCTCAAGTTCATTCCAAATTGATTGTTGAACTTGACCAAAGTCATGATTGGACTCAATTGACTCAATTGAACCCAGTTGACCTACTTAGCCCAAATTGATTCAAAAGGTCAAATTGGCTTTCATAAAACTAAATCCAAATTAATTGAAACCAAAGCCTACAATCATCTTCAACTATAAACCAACACCTAAACTAAGCCAATTTGTCTAATTTGGTCAAATTGGTCAACTTAACTTTGACCCAAATGAACTCAAATGAGCCAAAATCAAATCTAAGCCAAACTAAACCAAATAAATTAAACCAAAATATCCCAAATGATCATATGAACTTGACCCAACCCTTAGTTTGACCTAATTTGACCAATTGGTCAACTTGAACTAACTCAATTTCACCTATTTGAGCCAAATTGAGCCAAACTTAACCAAATCAACTCCAATTGACTTGAAATTTGGGCTAACCCACTTTTGGCTCATTTCAAATCTGCCCAAATCAAATCAAATGCTAAATGATCATTCTACCCTTGGGTCAAGGGCATCACATGAGACAAATCACCCATGTAAGTGGTCATTTCCATTCCTTGGCCACTTGACACTCTTCCATTAGTCCACTTAAGTACCTAGATCTTGCAGGGTGGTTGGGTTGCCATGACCCATGGGAGGTGAAATCATCTCACCTTCCTCATTTAGCATTTGACATGAAACCTGACACCTATGATTCCTCCTTGTCACCTCCACATGCCTTCACAAGCGAGCAAACTCACCTCCTCCACCCATAACTCCCTAAGATGGCTAGATGCTAGAAACCCAATCCCATTATCGATTGAGGAAGGGGTATACACCCCTCCTTTCCACTTAAACCCACACGAAACCATTCCTCAGAGCCATAGCTACCCAAGATGAGCTGCCAGAGCTATTCCCCAAGCTTCCAAGCTCATTACTCAATTAAAAACACAAGTTTCGTCCATCCCTAAACATTCCCATTTCCAAACTTCCCCATTTCTCCATAAAAACCCAAATTAACTTTGCACCTTCCCTAGGCCTCGAGCAAGAACAAATCATCTCCCAAGCTTCCCGAGCACCGAGGTGGGACTTCGATCAAAGTTGAGCTCCAAATCATCAGTTCATGGCCTTGAGTGATGAATGACGATCCAATTCTACTCAATAAGGCTTTCTACACTAGGGAAGCTTCCTCAATCATTCGAGCAGCCTTGAGCTCAGGTGAGGTATGCTTTCAAAATTGATCCTTAGGCAAAATGGGTTGGAGCTTTTAAAGAAAATGTGCATCTTGTGATCTTAACTATTAGATCACCTTGATCAACATCATGAAGGTGTGGGATCCTTTTGGAGTTGATTCAAGCTCGAGCTCGGATCAAGTGAAAATGGTGGACTGATTCGGCTCATCTTGGGACAATAGATCATGCACCATCCATTCATGATAGAATAGATGTGATTAGATCCATTAGATTGATCTGATTTAATCTTATTAAGCACCAGGATTAATTATAGCTGTCCAATCTTAGATCAGACGACAGATGAGAAAGCGCATTCCGCTGTCGCCACATAAGCAGTGAGTTAGATAATTTAAAATAGTCAATCCTATGGTGCTACATGGAAAGCATGCCATGTTGCGTGCCACATGGTGTCGATGGGATTAAGCTTTAATTAGGGTAATTAATTGATTTTAATGGCCAAAACTTCATAGCGAATCATAGAAAAATTAGAAAAAATACAAATAAATACTCATTTCAAAGGTATTTATTGGAAATTAATTAAAATGATCTTAACTAATTTTGAATAGTAATTAAGGCTTAATTAGAGTTTAATTATAAAATTAATTAGCTTAATACCTTAATTACTTAAGAATTATTCCCAAATTTTATAGGTTAATTTAATGGGATGACTCTCCCATGAATTTTTAAGGATTTATTGCTCACTTAATTAAAACTTCACTAAAACCCAAGATACTTTTCAAGTTAATTAATGATTAATTAATCCCATGAATAGTAACAAATTGATTAATTATTATTAATCATGCTAAATAGTAAATGAACTAAAGAATAGAGTTGGGACCTCTTTCTAACCTATTCCCCTAAGTTCATCTCACTTTTCAAAATGAAATTAATTAAGGTTTAACTAATTAATTACATCACTTAATTAATTAGAAATTATAATTCTAAACCTTAAGTAATCAATTCTTGTGTAAATCTTTAGGTGTTTAATAACCTAAAGGAAGTTAATGAAATTATGGTTTTCCACATATGGGAAACCATAAGATAATTAATTAAGTTCCTTAATTAACCATTAATTGTGAGCCAATTGCATTCTCTATTTCTTGGGGTCATTGCTTTAATTTTCAACTCTTGTGCATATCATATTGGTTCATAATTATTTGGATAATTATATTAAGATAACACAAGAAAAGATTAATTAATGTATTTAATGCATTTTATAACCTAGTTAACTTATAAAATCAACCTAAATACATTTCATTAAACCAAATTAATTAGCAAACATGAGAATGGGTTAGGATCAACAAACCTTTTCCTCATATCCTCAAATCAAATCAAAACCCAATACTAAAATTAATAAAGAAGCTTTAGTTTACATTAAATGATTTTATTTAATATGATTGTCCTTATGAATTAATTTGATTGAATGAAATCATTTGTTTATATTTATTCCTTTCCAACCATGTTAGATATTGCATGTCATTTGAAATCATGCATTCATCTTTTCAAGACTAATTAAATCAAATGATTTTCCTCTATGTAAGCTTGCATGTGTTGGCTTAATTAAATATATGTGTGGTTATTATCCCTAATAAATTCAAAACTATTTCATAAAGTTTATGAATCAATTATAATACTTAGAGTGTTGATAGTTATGAATACACATAGGATTTGAATGTGTTCATAACTTAAGCATATTAAATAAAGCTCTCTTTCTTATAATTGTATATAGGTTTACATGAGTTTTGAATAATAATGGGTATATATTCTAGTCATCTTGGGATTACTTTAAGTAGCCCCAAGGAGGTCATATAATTACCTCTCTTCCCAGTTTAACAATGGCGCTCATTTGGTTTCATTCTTTGTATTTTGATATTAGAATTTAGATAGAACTTTAATTCATATGCTAAATGATCTAATTAAAGAAAATACAATCTTTACATGATTCTCATCTTTATAGTTATGTATATCTTCATATGTACTTAAGATAGCAAGTGTTTAGTCCGGACATCCCGATAATGAGGCTTTAAGTAGTCCCCATTTGATTACCTCACTCCTTGGTTTAACAAATGCACATACTTGCTCACATATTTTATACATGTGTATGTGTTCTTAATCAAAAGATGAAGATCCCCTTTGTTACTAAAAACACATGCATTCATGATTGACTAAGTGATCGAATTGATTAATCATATGACTTAGAGTTTTCTTTCTTATGTTCATGTGTACAAGCTTACATATGTTTGAATGCAAATGGGTAAATAGTTTGAACATCTCGAGAATACGAGGCTTTAGCTAGCCTCAAGGAGGTCATTTAATTACCTCTGGTTTAACAATGGCATACCTATTTAACTTCATCTCAATTTTTTGTATAAAATTTAGATAGAGCTTTAAATTAATATGATTAAATAATTCAATCAAATGAAAGAATATAAACTTTAAATATACACATCAACATTCATCATTTAAGCATGCTAAAATATGTTATATGTGCAAATACATTCAGGATTAAATCATATGCATGTTACGTGTGATGGAAGGGAATGGTTTGATATATGTCATGTGGTGGTAATTTAATTAGATTAATCTTAAGATGCCTTTCATATTGAATAGAGTTATTTAAAGCGAACCTAAACTTAGGATTAATCTAAAAAAGTGTAATAAACCATTCACTAAATAGAACTAAATCAAATTAATATACTTTAGAAACTTGCTTAAGAAAGGGATGAAAGAGGGTAATCCTCTTCCTTCTCTTTATAACACTTAGTTGTTAAGTGTATATCATATGAAACAAAGAAAACATAAATTAAAAATCCTGAAATTAATTAAACAACTTGAAGTGAAACCAACCTTTTATGCTAAATTAAATCCTTCCAAACTTAGAAAATCATAATTCTAAGTAAGACATACCACAGACTTACACACATTAGAACTAAGTCACCACTTCTAGTCCTAAGTTAGAGCGTGTATGATGTGATGTATATTTTATTTTATGATTTATTATTTTAGACTAGATATTAGAGTGTATGCTTCACAGACTGGATAATAGGCTGATATTAGTCTAATCATATTTTTTGTTGGGGATTATGCTTAAAGGATGCTTAAAAATAAATATGAATGCTATCTTTATAGGCTGCTTAAACTCTTAAGCATAATCAAGTTAGGACAGTGGGCTTACCCATGTGTGCTAAGTCTAAATTACACATATTGCTTGGGATTGCATGTATGTTTGGCTAATCTTTATTTTGCAGGTGTAGTTAGATTTACTTTTCCTATTCTTAATGTAATTTTGTAATAGGAATTAGGATTAGTGCTATGGGGATTAGGATGAGCAATGGCTAGAAGGCTTTGTCTTGAGGTGCCCTGTGATGCTTTTAAAGAAAGCACATCAAAATCAAGAGAAGGAAGAAAGAATATACAATGAAATGGAGGAAAGAAGACCGACATAATATTTGATAAAATTGTAATTATTCTTTTATATTATGAGTTATATAAGGGTAGAGCTACGCTTATGTTTTCTCTTTTGGTTACAGTGCACCACACCACTTTTATTCTTTTATGATAGTTATAAAATTGATTGTTGATTTGTTTAAATTGCATTAAAAATTGCATCTTTTCTTAGTTTCTTAATGATTGATGCTTTAATGTGTGGCCTGGATGAGATTAGGATCTTAGGGTAAAATTATTTTTTCTACCCTAAGTAATCACTAATAACTAAAGTTTAAATAACTCATGACCTCATCATAAAGCCTAGGACATAATAAAGATAATCAAAATATTTAGCAATCTCTTAGTTGAATGTTGTATGACTCACATCATGCATGCTTATTATTTTGCTCTTGCAAATAGGGGTTTCCATCCTTTCAATAGGGAATGCTTGACTATGAGGTCATACCTTGTGTTGGAAAACACCCCTTTCCTATTGATTTAGACATAACTTATCTTCATCATGCATATTAGTATCAAAATCCTAAATCTATCCAAATCAAGTGTAAAAAAATTAAATAAAATTCAAAAGAGATTTTGCATTTGTAGATTAAGTCATATGATCATACTACTCATAATCTAGCCTTTTTAGGGAGTGGATTTAACAACTTTAGTCTCATTCTAAATAAATAACAACCTAACTATCTCACAAATTCATAAGATCAGACTCTATGAATTTAAAGCATATGAGGTGTTAGTTGGACCCAAGGTTGTAAGTCCAGTCGATGGTTTATTCTCTCTTGTGGAGGTAAACCCTTATGTCCACTTAATTTATGTATTGACTTTAGCTCATACTAAATCTCCAGATTTAGGATCCGAGGCTTGTTTCTTTAGCGATAAATCCTCACCGGCATTTTACAATCTTGTGTTGTTGGATTATAAGCCCTAGTAATTTAATAAAATTCAACTCAAATAAATAAGTCTCTTTCACTTTCAAACATGTAAAGCCTAATTATGATGTTGGAATGTTCACTAGCTTTTCTCATGAGTATTTTTTACTTCCTCCTTTGGCTTCTAAAAATAAGTCTTCTCCTTGAACTTTCCCAATTGATTTTCCAAAAATAACCAATCCTTTGGTAGTCTAACCTTGAAATCTTTAGAGATGATAATTTTTATTTTAATTGAGTATTTTAAGGAATTTGATTCCCTATGATGTAATTAACTATGGAGGCTTGCCTTCATAGAACAAAGAACCCAATTTAATATAAACCCTTTATTCATCCATATGAAGTAGAAAAATATCAAGTATATTCAAGACCCACCATGCCTCGAGTCCTTATTAGGTGATTAGGTCCATTGAAGGGTAATACCTCTATCTTTCGAGATGGTATATCATACCTCAATGTCATACCCGATCACTTCAATAAGTACCCTTACAATCTATGTGGTGTCCCCCCATACATCCAAAAATAAACACCACAGATTTTTCTAGGGACTCCGCTGGGGATGTGTCCTCTCCCCATCTTTAGTTGACAATTATTGTCTCCAATATATTTTTCTATAGGCCCAAGATATCTTTCTTTCTGGCACTTAGCTTATTTCATCCTTAAGCAAAGCTAGCCAATATCCTTTAGGTTTTAGGACCACATCCAATGTAGGTTTTGAAACCCCTATTGGGTCCCCTAATAAATAAAAATAAATTAATTTGAGGAAGGAGATAACTAAATTTAGAACCTCTTTACCACTAGCTTGGTGAGGCAAGGTTCATCCCATATTTAATAAAATTTAAATAGAATTCAAAATAAAACAAGCCTTTTGCAAAACTTTTCAGAAGCACTTTATTAAAATAAAATCATTTTGAAATTAAATTTCACATAATAAAATTTGCAAAATATAAAGGAAAATCTTCATACCTCTTAAAAATAATAATTAACCATCATCTAACATACTTAAATTTTTTAAATGAGGGTTCTCTTTAAAATCAAAATCAAATATACACCATCAAAACCCTTTTTAAAAGCTCATTTTCAAAATAAAATCAAGCAATCAACTCCATTTGACATACCCATATTTGTTAAATGAGAGCTTCATTTTAAAATTAAAATTATAATATAATTGAACTCAATTTAACATATTCATATTTTGTTAAATAGAGTGCCCCTTTTCAAACTAAAATCAAAATAATCAACATATAAACTTCACTTAACATACCAAATTTATTAAGTGAAGGTTCCCTTTTCAAAACTAAAATAAAATCAAGATAAACAAAATATAATTGGATTCCATTTAACATACCCATATTTGTTAAATGAGAATTCCACTTCCAAAAATCAAATTGAAACTAAAATATCCAACACACATTTTTGAATTCCACTTTAACATGCCCATATTTGTAAATGAGAATTCAATCCTCAAAATCAAAATAAACCCATTTATCAACAAACAAACAAACAAACATATAAATGAGCTCCATTTAACATACCTAAATTTGTTAAGCATGGACTCACATCAAACATCAAAACATAAACATATATATTTGAACTCTATTTGACATACCTAAATTTGTCAAATAAGAGTTCTCCTCTTTCAAAAGAGGAATCAAATCAACAAATATCAAACACATATATTATACTCCATTTAATATACTTAAATTTATTAAATCAGACTCTAAATCATATAAAATCAACATATATCAACAAAAACAAACATATCAAACACATTTGGCCCTTACTTGACATACCTAAATTTGTTAAGTAAGGGTCCCATTTCCAAATCAAGAATCAAATCAACACACATACATGACAAATCCTCATCACAAATAAGATGCTTTTAAAATTTTCAAACATATAATTGAAACCTTTTAGCATACCTAAATTTGCTAAATAAAAATTTTTCAAAACCAAATTTCAAACAAAGAATACAACAAATATATCTCCAAAGTCTCTCCTAAGAAATGAACCCCACTCAACATACCCAAAAATTTGTTGGGTTCCAAATCAAAATGAAATCTTATGGAAAAGTCTCTCCTCAAATCTCAAAGTCTCTCCAATTCAATGAACCCCATACCTAAATTTGTTAATTGTGGGTTCAAATTCCAAGTCAAAGTCAATAATTGAAGGCGTTATCAAAGCAAGGGTCTAATTGCTCTATTCAAATGCAAAGATATCGTTTTCTTCATCCCTTATGTGATCAGTCTTCTATCATGTCGGTCAGAGTCACTTGTGATGGGCCAGCCCTCATGATCGTTAGCAAGGAAGAGGTGGCAGGGCAGAATCCACTTCTCCAGTTTGATCTCCCATCGGATCATGAGTTTCATGCACTAAAGAGGAAAATTATTGTGATTCCCACACCCCAGTCAGTTTCAGCTTCAATTTCAGCATTAGTGCTGATACATTCAATTACCCCTACTATAATCCCAGCGAGGGATAGCACCTCCTCATTAGTTTCCCCATTAGAAAGGAAGCCTATCTTGCCTCAGAGGCACCATATCTTTGAGGTAGGTTCTAGTCTGCTCCACTCACCGGATGCAATGCCATAAGAACTTAAAGGTTGCAATTTGAGTGCGAGTGAGGCGGGTTGGCGATGCCTCTCGTAGAGGAGGGTTCCCCTCGTGAGTCCTCTTCACTCTTAAGTGGCAGTTGGTTTCACCCCCTCCCAGCTTCAGATGGAAAGGAGGATTATAGGAGGATAGCTGCATCGCCTCCACCACCAACACAATTTGAGATACCAACAAGGGAGAGTAGGAAGCTCTATGTTGGTTTACGATCAGTTCTTTGTCGGGTCGGTAGAGCCCACGGATGCTTGTAGTCTGGCTTCTTACATGTCTTGAGGACTTTGATCCCTTGGAGCATTAGGGGTAAAATCCATAGAGAGAGAACCATGGAGGCTAGAGTCACTGACCAAGTGGGCAAGCGAGAGAGGAGGAGGTATGCCAAGTAGTTGGCGACCTCCGCTTTGATAAACTTTCCTGATCGGTGCCCTATCAGGGCCAATCATTCAGATATCATAGTTCTCATGGGCACCATTTGATGTAGGAGGAGATCTCTGAGGCAGTCTATGTCCTTATCATCACACCGCTCTCAGCCCACCATCGTCATCCGCTTCCAACATCTACCACCCTGCAGCTTGGGAAAGACCATCTCCTTTGGTGATCGGCTGCTGATCTAATGATCCCACTCCATCTATTCCACTGTGAGGTGAGGTCGAGCTCTCCCATTCAACCTTCCACTTGGTAAAGAAGGAGTGACAACCCAAAAGTGTGGTTGTACCACCTCCATAGCTAGAGGAGAGAGAGGAGGGACATAGACATAGTCCCCATAGTAGTTGAAGTTAGAGTGCACCAACATAGTGTTCTGCATCTATAGAGCATAGTCCAATGGTTAGTGGTCATGTTCTAGTAGAGCAGGATAGATGAATGATCTTTAGATGACATCATAAATGACTTTCACACAACAGTCAAGTAGATTGTTGGCAGTCTTGATGAAGATGACATGTTGACGATACATTCGAGGTCCATATGATCACTCGAGGATCCTTGTAGTAGGATCAGCATAGTTAGGAAGGTGCAGTGGTTAAGGAAGGCAACACTTCTCACTCAACTCTGCACTCCGCCACCAGCACAAGCAGAAGGATGATTAGATAGACAGAATGGAGAAGAGGGTAGAGGAGTTGATGGCAGAGTTCTTAGCATTGCAAAAACCCGCCTAGCCTTCTCTATGGTAGTTACCATAGTTGATACATCCTCTTCCAAGGTGCACTCCCATAGATGATGATGCTGGTAATTTGCATAGGAAGGTCAGACATCACCTCCATGCATGAGAAGGATATCAAGCATATGGTAGAGCAAAAGTGAAGGAAGCATTGGCTTAGGGGAGCTCATCCATTCAAAGGAAGACCATACACGGAGAAATTTGATGTAGTTTAATACTGTTGACCTGATTTTTAAGATGAGGTCTCAACCCCTCCATCTTAGACATAGGACTCCTCTTAGACTTTAAGAGATCCTTAGTTTTAAGATACATCTAGTGATTATGTGGACACTCAACCTAGCCTTAGAGACTTAAAAGAGTTAAGCATAGGAATAGGTCACACCTTAGAGGTGTTAGGGGAATTTACCTGCCCTATAGCTTGAACCACATTTCTCACTTCCTTCCTTCAACTCAAACTCAATTCAAAAATCAAACTTAAGTCAAACTCATGTTCACCCCTTGAACTTGAAATTGTCAAATGAATCAAAACCCATTTGACTTCAAACCACTTGCAAATGGATTTATATTTCAATCATAAGTCCATATGTGAGTTCAATCAAACTCAAAGCAAGCATTGACCAGGCCATTTGACCCACTTAGGCACTTAGGCTCACTTGACCCAAAGTGACCTAAAGTACCTATGAGTCAAATTCTAATCCTAACCAAATTGGATTGAACTAAGCCTCTCAACATGATCAATCATGAGATGATCAATCACTCAAATTGGTCAAACCAAGTCAAACTAAGGGTTGACCAAGTCACACACTTGCCAAAAATGAAACCCAACATAGCCAAAATCCATCATAGGCCAAATTGATTGAAACTAATGATCATGTTCATTCATGATCAATGTTTGAATTTGAAGTCAACATTTGAGCTAACCATTGGCCAACTTGACCTAAAATGTCAAAATGTGTTAAAACTTGATCTAAGCTAAATTGATTGAAACCAATGAGTCAAGTTCATTCCAAAATGATTGTTGAGCTTGACCAAAGCCTCAATTGGCCAACTAACGCCCAATTGACCATGAACCCAACTTGATAAATCAAATTGAGCCAAATTCAAACTTTACCAAAATTGATTGGAAACAAAGATACCAATCCATTTCATATGACCAACCAAACATGAACTAACCCATGACCCAAATAGGTCAAATGGGTCAATTTAGTCAAACCCATTTGACCTAAATGAACTCAATTGAACCAAATTCAAACCTAAATAAAATTACATCAAACCAAAGCACCAAAATATTTCAAATGGTCATATGAACTTGACCCAACCTTTGGTTTGACCCAATTTAACCAACTTTCAACTTAAGTTGACCCATTTTGACATGGGTCAACATGAGCCAAATCAAATAAAACCAACTCCAAATTCAATGAAACTTGGCTAACCCATTTTTCAAACATATCAAACATATTCAAATTGAATCCAAGCCAAGTGACCATTTTACTTCTAGGCCATAGGGTAACCCAAAATCAAAACCACTTGGAATTTGGTCAATTCCTTTTCTTGGACACTTGGCTTCCTCTTAGTGGACCAAATAATCACTAATGAACCTAGTGCACTTGACCCAATGGGTTTGGGTCAGCCAAATCCAACCTAAACCCAAAACTAACCTCCTCCTTCAAATTGAGCACATGAAAATCCTTCCTCCACTCAATTAAACACATGAAAACTTTCCCACTAACCCCCTCTGGCCAAAATGACCCATGTGCAAGCCCTAAATGGCCTAACAACCCATTGCATGAGCTCAATTACATCAAAATGGCAAGTGAAGGCATGACCATCCTATTGCTCTAGGGGAAGATATACTCCCCTAATTTGAATTCATTTAAGGATTCCCCAATTCGTTTGAGTAAGAGAAAGCCAGAGAAGCCATTTCCTGGCCTCCCTAAGCTCTCTTAAGCATTTCCAAAACTTTGACTTCTCAAGTTTCATAACTTGAAAATAGGGGAGCTCCACTGAAAATTCAACTTAGCCTACACTCAATATCAACCTAATTCCCTTTGCTCCATCAGCTTCGATCTTACTCTTTCCTAAGTTCCAAAGGCAAGGGAAGACCATTCTTGATCAAGAGCTCAAGTCAAGAAGGAGTTGGCCCATAGGAGGATGTACCCAATTTCAACACCTCAAACTTCAACAAAGGTTCATCTCCACTAGCAAGCTTCTTCAAGGAATCAGTCGGTGATCATCTTTGAGGTTAGCCATTAAAGCGAGCACATTTTAATATTATTTGGAGCTTTGTGAAGTGGACTTTAATCCCATGAAAATTTAGCATTAGATATGTTTGCCTTTGTGCTTAGATGGTGTGGATAAGTTTTTTAGATCAATGAGCTCGATCATCCCTAGAAGATGGGTGTCCATTCTTCATAGAAAATATAGGGATAGATCTTGCCATCCATCCATGCATTTTGGATGGACGGATTAAGATCGTAGATCCCACATTTAATCCCTTAGATATCCATGGCTTTGAACCATCCGATCATTAATCGGAGGTGAGGAGAAAGCGTAGCATACACGCGATCGCTATGATGTGACTACTTTAATATCAAATCTCTTCATGCCACATGGAAAGTGCATGCCGCGTCGGTCCGCGTGAAAACAGATTAAACATTTTTAGGCTATTTAATTATTAATTAACCATGAAAATTCTAAATTCATCTAAGCCTAGAAAATCAAAAAATATGAAATAAATTGCATTGGATAGATAACTAACATAAAATATTCTAAAAATGATTTGAATGGATTTTGAATAGTACTTTTCTTTAGATTTGGGTTTTATTAGGAATATTATTTTGCTAATTACCCTTTAATTACTCCATTGATTAATCCCAAACTTCTTGTGCATAATTGGGATGACCCCTACCTCCTCTAATTTTCTTGAGATTTATTGGTGGCTTAATTAGAGAATTTCTAGTTCATTCATCACTCCCTTAATATAATTAAGCTTAATTAAGGGTATAAATTAGTGGTTTAACCTCGATTGTCAATTAAGTTTTGATTAAGTGAATATGAGATTTGGGAATAATTTTGGAATACTTTCCTTAAGATATTCCTTAAACCCCTTTTCTTTCTTAATCCAACCTTAATTAAGGGTTAATTCACTAATTACACCTTAATTAGTTTTATAAAACTCTAAAACTTTCTAGAAATCAATTAATCTATTTTTGGTAGATGCTTAGGTGTTCAATAAATTAAGTACATTAAGGAAATCAAAACCCAACTCACATATGTGAGAGGGGTTATGAAAGTACTTAAGTTAAACCCCTTAGTTTAATTAATTATTAATCATGAGCCAATTGCATTAGGCCCTTTTCTTTTCTAGGTGCATTTCTGATTTAAATTCCTTATGTGATTTTATGTCATCTCATTGGCTCATAATTATTTGATTAAGTATGCTAAGGTGGTATAGGTAAGAATTAACACACTTAATTCATACCTTAACCAAAGCATAAAATTGATCTAATCACCTAAAATTAAACTAAAATAATAAACATATAGAATGGGTTAGGAACAACAAACTCACCTCACATTTCTCAAATTAAATCAAACTCAAAGCAAAATCAAACCTTCTTTAAAAATAACTTGATTTGCTTTAAGCTTTCTTATTTCATAGGATTATCTTTAAGAATTAATTAGGGTGAAAGTGTTTATATGCTTTCATCACTTTAGTTCTTTCCTAACATGATAAATATGTATTTCATATGAATTTCATGCATTCATACTTTTCAAAAATCAAATTGAAAAATGAAATATTTTCTTTATGTCAAATTGCATGTTTTGGCTAAAGTCAAAATATGAATTACTATTATCACTAATAAATCCAAAACTATTTTCAAAATCTATAAATCAAATACCTAAAATTAAAAGTGTGCTACTTATAATTATTTGTAAGCTTGCATATGAATATAAATATGAAGATATGCATAGTGTGGTTTTCCTTCTCTTTTCTTATATCATAGTTTTGAATAGGATTTGACAAAGTATATAGTTCATTTGAAAAGAACACAACACTTGCCTAATCATTCATTCTATGCTATTAATCAAGAAGGTCATCCACACTTGTACATATAAATTGCATAAACAAAATAAATAAATAGATACAAACTTTTGCATCTTTCTTTTTCATTCATTTCTATTATACATATGTTTGCATTTAAGGAAAGTGGTATATTAGTGGACAACCCAGGGTTCGAGGGTTTAAGTAGCTCTAAGTAGGTCTTGTACTTACCACAGTATTATGGCATTACTCACTTATGTCTTTTACATACATATGTGCATGTGAATAATGGATAAAAGAAACCTCTCTTTTTACTTAATGAAAATCATGCATCATAAAATTCAAATTTTCTTAAGTTACATTTCTTAGCATTCATCATAAAGTGTGCTAAACATTTTCATTTTGTATGTATAGATATGCTTAGGATTTATTCATATGCATGTTATACATGTTGGGAAAGAAATGAAGTGATGTGTTTGTGATATTAATTCACTTTATTTAATCTTAAAATGCTTTTCTTTTTTAATAGGTTTGTTTAGGAAAATCTAAACTTAGGATTAATTAAAACACATAATAAAACATTCATTAAATAAAATCAAAATATGAATCTACTTTAGAAATTACTTAAGGTAGGGAAGGAAAAGAAGTTCTCTTCTCTTTTCCTCTCTTTAAAACTTAGTAATTAATTGTAGGATTCACCTAAACCAAAAAAAATTATAAAATAAAATCTACCCAAATCAACTAAACAACTTAAATGAAACCACCCTTCTAAGCAAAACATCTTCACACTTAGAAAATCTAAACCTTAAAGCCATAGCTAAGCATACCACACAAACCTTTTTAAAAGCACACACATTAGGTTAAGTCACCACTTCTTTAGATTAGGGTGGTGCATGGCTTGATGTTTGCTTTTATTTTGTGATGTATTTTAGTCACGGATGTTAGGGTGATATGTAGAATGAATGGTAGGATGATTTAATCTAATCATTATTTTATAGGGATTGTGTTGAAGCATAATAAAAAATATAAATACTTTTGTTGTGCAGGTGCTTATACCCCTAAGCATAATCCAATAAGCCAGGCGGACTTGGTCACCCATATGTGGGGTACTAAGTCCAATATACGTGCTTGGAATTTGTATGGTTTTTTAGCTAATCTCTATTTTGCAGGTGTTAATTAGATTTACTTTTCCTTTTCATGTATTTTTGCAATTAGGTTTTGAATGAATGTTATGGGGATTAGGATGAGCATTGGTCATAAGATTACATCTTATGCACCATGTGAACCTTTAGAACAACCACCTTCCAACCATCCAAAAGAAGGAAAGAAAGAAGAAAGAAGAAGAAAGAAGAAATGAAGACCCCATAACATGAATTTCTTACTTGTAAATTAATTCATTTGTAAACCGGGTTGTATATAAAGAGCTACAATTTATTTTTTGGGTTTGTGCGGTGGTTCCAGACCACAAATGACCTCTTATTCTTTTGCATTAGCTTTATAAAATGTTTGACATTTTGTTTAGCTTGTGCCTTAAGATGACATGTTTCCTTAGTTCTTCCTTGCTTGATGTATGGCCTGGATGACAATTAGACTCTTAGGAAAAATAAATCTTACCAAATTAATCAACTCAAAATTAAAATAAATAACTCATAATCTTATTTAAAGCTTAAGTTAAAATCAAGATAAAAGAATTAGTAACCCTTATGGATGAGTATTTTTTTATAAACATGCATAAAAGCATATTGTTACACTCTTGATTGGAGGGCTTCCACCTTTGTGAGAACTTGGCTTGACCTTTGAGAGCCATGGTGGAAACACACCTCTCCCTTTCTCACTGATTTTGGCCAATAATCTTACTTCTCATGCATTAGGCATATGAATCCTATAATCGAGTCAAATGATTGTCCAAAATAAATAAAATATAATATGTTTTGCATTAGATCTAGGTCATTTTCATGCCACATGATCTAGTCTCTTAGAGTGAGTTTAAGGACTTAGTCTCTTTCTAAAATAAATAACAACTAGATATCTTGCATAAAGCATATGACTTGCCTACATGAATTTAAAATCAGAGGAGTTGTTGGCCCTCAGTGGTTGTAAGTCAAGCGATTGTTTTGTCCTCTCTTATAGAGGCAAACCAAATACCCATTTTCACCTTAGATAGGTCTTATTTTGGCCCTCTCCAAAGCTCCTAGATTTAGGTTATGAGGTTGCTTCTCCCTTCATGGGCCATAAGCATAAATCCACCTCTTAGGCATTTCCATAACCTTGTATTGTGGAATTATAAAACCTAAACTTCTAATAAAAATTCAACTCAAATAAATAATTCAATTTCAAAATCATTAAGCCCAACCATATTATAATTAGAGATGCTCGCTAAGTTTTCAAGCATTGTGAGCATCTCCTACTTATCTTCCTTTGGTTTCGATAATAAATCTCTCTCTTTAATCAATCCTATTTGATCTTCCAAAATAAATTAATTGATTGATAGTCCTACCTATTGAAATCTTTGGAGATAACAATCATTTACCTTAATCGAGAGTATTCCTACAGAATCTCATTCCTTAGGATATAATTAACTATGGGGGCTTGCCCCAGGGAACTTGAACTTCGATTTAAAATAAATCTTTACTTTTCATGTAAAGTAGAAAGAATCTGGTACATATGCACCCATTGTCCTTAGGAGTCCTTGTTGAGGTGATTAGGTCCATTGTAGGGTGGTGACTTCTATCTTTCAAGATAGTACCTCTCCTCAATATCGATCACCCTCAATAAGAATCTGATCTACTGGTGTCAAAATGCATAAAAGAAGTATATTTCTATCTTCATTTTATTTGCATAGAGTGAAGATGGAAGTATACATTTCTTTAGAAATCTATAAAATTTCATGAATTTTTTTCTCTGAGGATGGTTCCTCTCTCCATCTTTGGTAAATGATCATTGTCTCCAAATTAGTGGGTTTGTACTTTGTATGAATCAAGACTATCTTTCTTTCCATTGGCACTTAGCTTATTTCATCCTTAAGTTAAGCTAGCCAACATCTTTAGGTTTTAGGACCTCTCACCTGTTGGTCTTAAAACCCCGTTAGTTCTCGATGGGTGAAAATAAAAGTTTAATAAAAGAATTAATTAAAGACTTCCTCCATTTTTTATGGTAAGGAAAGGTTCATTCTAAGATAATAAAGGCAAAATAAATCCTTCATGAAAATCTTGCTTTTCAAAAATAACTCTTTAAAAATGCATATAATAAAATGTTTTGCACAAAAATTTTCCTAAATCATCTTCATCTAACAACCTTTATGATTGTTATATGTAGGATCATCTTTACAAAAATAAAATTCCAACAATAACATTTTTAAAAAAGCACAAATGAGTCTTTCCGCCCAATTCATTTTTGGTGATGGCTCTATTTTCAAAAATAAAATTCTAACAATCATATTTTCAAAAGCATAAAATTTGAAGATGGGTTTTTCCATTAAATACATCCAAATGTGTTGAATGGATATTACATCTTCAAGAAAAAATCACAATTTTGAAATTCCACTTAACACATTCCAACATGTGTTAGGTTGGAACTTTCACATTTTCAAAAAGCACATATAAAACCTCTCCATTCAATATACCCACACTTATTGGATGGAGGTTTCATTTTCAAACAAAATCAAAAATAAATTTTTTGAAAAGCACATATGAATATCTCCATTCAATATACCCAAATTTATTGAATGGATTTCATTTTAAATAAATCAAAATAAATTTTTAAAAGGACATATAAATACCCATTTTTGCTAATTACATACACAAAATATTGACATCTTACATAATTGATTTCCATCTTACATAATTTGTTAAGTGAAAATCTCCTTTTTAAAATCAACAAAATAAAATTTTCAAAACATATTTGGAACTTCATTGTATATCCCATTTGCTAAAATGAAGTCTCCCTTTCTAAAAAACAAAATTTGAAACATACTTTTGGAGTTTCATTTAGCATACTCAAATTTGCTAAATGAAATCTCCATAAAATTTTTAAAATATATTGGAACTTCAATTTAGCATACCCCATTTGCTAAATGAAGTCTCCTCAAAATCAAAACAAAATTTTAAACACATTTTTGGAATTTCATTTTGCATACTCAAATTTGCTAAGTAAAATATCCATTTCACAAAAATTTTCAAAAACACTTTTTGGAACTTCATTCTTTAGCATACCATATTTGCTAAAGTGAAGTCTCCATTTTCTTTTTCAAAACAAAACCAAAACACAAAAATTTTTAAACACATTTTGGAATTTTATTTAGCATACTCAAATTTAAATTAAATTTCCATTTCAAAATTAAATAACTTCATTTTAGCATACCATATTTGCTAAAGTGTCTCATTTTCAATCAAAATCAAATCAAAATCAAAAGAAACACATTTGGATCTACTTTTCAAAATCAAATCAAAATAAAAGAAACACATTAGGATTCCTTAGCATACTTAAATTTGCTGAGGGTCCTACTTTTCAAAATCAAATCAAAATCAAAAGAAACACATTAGGATTTTATTAGCATACTCAAATTTGCTAAGAATCCTATTTTTAAAAATTTCCAAAAACAACAAAACACACTTGGATTTTCTCATTTAGCATACCCAAATTTGCTAAATGATAAATTCCATTCTCTTTCAAAATCATAAAATGATTCACAAAATAAAAAAAAAAAAAAAAAAGAAGAAATTATTTTCAAACATCTCACTTAGCATACCCAAATTTGCTAAGTGAGTAAATTCAAAATCTCAAATCCAAAAATAAAAAAATTGACCCTTTACTTTAACATAAATTTGTTAAATAAAGGTCCTCAAAATCAAAATTAAAACTCAAATATGAACCTATGGAAGCATCTTAAACAAAATATTTGAACCCATTTTCAACATATCCAAATTTGTTGAAATGGATTCTATATCAAAAAATTCCTCTTTCCAATCAAATCTCAAATCTATTCTAAATCATTTGAACTTCGACTTAACATTTTCAAATGTTGAGTATGAGTTCAAATTCTAAATTCAAATTCAAAGTCAACATAAATGATTCAAGTTTATTTTCAACATTCGACTTTAGTTAGGTTTCGGTTTTAGTTTTAGTTGTGAAATGGTGCATAAGTATATGTTTACCTTTCCCCATGGGATGGACTTGGCCTGGATCAAGGCCGACCTTCCCATTATTATGCCCACCTCATTCATTTTGGATGAGGTTTTTTGAGGAGGATTACTGAGGGCACTCCCTGCACTTGAGACCACGAGTCGGGCAAAGCCGGTCATTGATTGATATGCCCTCGGACTCGATATTCCTCCTTGAAGGAAGGCAGTAGTTCTATAGAGCCGACATCGATACCGACTGCGTGAAACATTGCTGATTGTTTCTCGTGTTTCCCTAGTGAAGACTAGCACCCACTCATTAGCACCTTCTAAGGGGAAGGCTACCCTGATCCCAGGGATGGTCTCCCCTACTTTTGAGACCGGGTCTAACTCTTATTCTGCCCGCCCCACCAAGGCTTAGAGGAGGAATAAAAATTGCATGATTAAGCAGTACCATACACGCATCGCCAGGGAGATGGAGGCAGCTACATGGTCAATTATGGAGGAGTTGCCCACTTTGATTTCCTCACTTGTTACAATGAACCCATTCCATCCTCTCTCTATGTCTGGCAGAGAGGATACCAGGAGGATCCCTTCACCTCCATAAGTAGTTCAATTTTAGCTCACAGGTCGGAGGTGGGTATCTTGCCTCAGTTCAGTCCTTGAGGTTAATAGAGCTTATGAACATTCATCGCTCAATTTGACTTGAGATATGTTATCCCCGTGGAAGCATCTCGATAGAGAGGGCAGAGGCCCATACTACGACTCATATCACTTTAGGAGGTTTGGTTAGCAGTCAGCGGCCTTTACACTCAGTGATTTTCTTGATCTGTGCGCTACCTACGTCAATCACGCAAAAAATATTCTACTTATGAGGACTACTCATCACAGGAGGAGAGCTCCTATTCTGAGAGAGTCGGTGGTATCTCCACTACACCGCTCTTATGCTAAGAATCCTATTTTTAAAAATTTCCAAAAACAACAAAACACACTTGGATTTTCTCATTTAGCATACCCAAATTTGCTAAATGATAAATTCCATTTCTCTTTTCAAAATCATAAAATGATTCACAAAATAAAGCAGACAAAGAAACAAAATAAGAAGAAATTATTTTCAAACATCTCACTTAGCATACCCAAATTTGCTAAGTGAGTAAATTCCAAAAATCTCAAATCCAAAATAAAAACAAATTGACCCTTTAGTTTAACATACCCAAAATTTTTAAATAAAGGATCCTCAAAATCAAAATTAAAACTCAAATATGAACCTATGGAAGTATTTTAAACAAAAATATTTGAACCCATTTTCAACATATCCAAATTTGTTAGAAATGGATTATATATCCAAAAAATTCCTCTTTCTAATCAAATTCTCGAAAACTATTCTAAATCATTTGAGCTCGACTTAACATTTTCAAAATGTTGAGTATGAGTTCAAATTCAAAAATTCAAAATTCAAAGTCAACATAAATCTGATTCAAGTTTATTTTCAACATTGCAGACTTTCGTTCAGCATCAGTTTTAGTTTTAGTTGACAGAAATGGCTGCATAAAAGTATGTGTTTACCTTTCCCGATGGGATGAACTTGGCCCTAGATCAAGCCAGCCTTCCCCGTTCTGGTTATGCCCACCTCATTCATTTTGGATGAGGTTTTTAGGGGGCAAGGATTACCTATGAGGGCACTTCTTTCACCTGTTAGGACCACAAGGTAGAATTATTTGATTATGCCTCGGACTCGATATTCCTCACGAAGAGGAAGGTGGGTTCCTATAGAGCCGGCATCGGTACCGGTAATGCGTGACGCAGTGTGGATTGTTTCTGTTTCCCAGTAGCCCCTCATTAGCACCTCTGGGGAAGGCTACCCCGATCCCGGATGGTCTCCCCCCACTTTTGAGGCGGGTCTAACTCTTCTACCAGCCCCACCAAAGCAGAGGAGGAAAAATTGCATGATTGCATACACATCGCGGAGATGGAGGCTCAATTATGGAGGAGTTGCCCACTTTGATTTCCTCACTTGTTACAATGAACCCATTCCATCCTCTCTCTATGTCTGACAGAGAGGATACCAGGAGGATCCCTACTTCACCTCCATAAGTAGTTCAATTTTAGCTCACAATTAGTCAGAGCAGGAGGTCGTATGCCGACCTCCGTTCAATTCTACGCCAGGTTAATAGAGCTTATGAACATTCTGAGTCTGAAGCTCAATTTGACTTGAGATATGTTATCCCCCACAGCGTGGGGAAGCATCTCGATAGGAGAGGGCCCAGGCCCATACTAGACTCATATCACGAGAGCGGAGGTTTGTTAGCGTCGCCTTTACACTCATTGATTTTCTTGATGCTTCCTACGTCAATCCATAAAAATATTCTACTTATGAGGACTACTCATCACGAGCTCCTATTAGAGAGTTGGTATCTCCCACACGCTCTACCCCACCATGTGCGTTCATGTTTCTCTCTAGTTCTACCCAAGGCCATGAAGGCCACATCAGAAGAAGACCCCATTGGTGATCCACCAGGGATCCCATCCCATCTACATCACCTTTGGGCGCTCTCTTCGACTTAGTTGTGATGTGGAAAGAATGGTGACCCCAAAGCATAGTGGTCGTCACTTCACCATCATCCTGGGATAGAGATGGTTAGATTGCGAGGAGAGGGTGAAACCATTACCATTGATAGAACCTCCTAAGAGTGTGATGCATTGACAACTAGTGTATATCTTCCCGAGTACAACCCTCACGAGTTGATTCTCCGGCAGGGAGGTCCGGTGCCTCACATACATGATGTGGATCATCCAAAAAAAGAATTTATGCCAGTGATCATTCTTTGGGACATAGTAGCTCACTATTTCATGTAAAAGAAACAGAATATATATGCGAGGAGAAGATCAAATTTGATCCCAATGAAGATGATTTATTGGAAGACTCAATAGGGGTTTGCATGGTAGATACCAGGGGATCCCTCCTAAGAGAGCATTAGGCTATGGAAGGTGTTGAGGATGAGTAGAAAGACATAGCCCATTCGGTCCAACACCTCCTATCACAAATAAAGCAAAAGGATGAAAAGATAGATAGGATGGATATGAGGCTCGAGGATCTATTAGCAGCTATCTTAGCATTGTAGAACCAAGCCCCAGCAGTTCATCCTGCCACAACTAAGACTAGTAAGCCAGAGTTGGTGCATTTCTTGGACCCATCCAGGACTTTACCTCCTTTAAAGCAAGGTAGGGATGTATAGAAGGTAAAAGTACCTCCCAGAGAAAGATATCAAGTCTATGGTTGAGCAGTAGGTAAAGGAAGCATTGGCTCAAGCCCGGGGAGGATCATCAATTCCAAAGGATATACCCTACTTAGAGGAATTTAAAGCAATCCAATATCTTAAGGGTTTCGTGCCACCTTCCTTCAATAGTTTTGATGTAAGTGGAAACCCGAGACAGCACATCACCCATTTCAGAGCTAGTTATTACAATGCTGGTGGTAGTGATGCTTTACTTTTCCATCTCTTCGTCAGTAGCCTAGCAGGGATAGCTTTTAATTGGTATGTTGAACTTGCCAATAGTTTAGTAAAGACTTTTGCTGAGTTGGAGCAACTCTTTATCAAGAGGTTTTCTAGAGCTCAGCAAAGGGTCACTGTTGGTGATCTCATTGTAGCACAACAACCAAGGTGAGTCCCTTGATTATATTCTCGTAACATGAAATGTGATGACTATCGAACAACATGCCATTGAGATTCTTCTAAAGAATATCCATGGCCCGATTATCTTCATGCTTAAGGGCTTCACTATCAAAACCTTTAAGAAATTAATCAACAAGACATCTAGCTTGTAAGGAGAAGCCAACTAGTTACCTTCTCCAAATGTACCAACAAAGCTAAAGCCATAGAAGGTGTACAAGAAGAAGCCCAAGGCAATGATAGCGGTGGATGGGGAAACAACTGAAGTTTGAGAGACCTCATGCTGAACCAACACTTCCACCTCCTCACCACCAGAGGTAGCCTCTCACATAACCTCCATAGCCTACACCACCACCTCTCCCACATCATCATGTGATGGTACACATACCCGCTGCCAAGTAGCTATGGTCCACCTACTCTTTTGGATAAATTTAATAAGACTTATTCATTTAAGGAAATCAAGAAGATCTTTAAGAATCTCTTAAAGAAGCTTGATTTTAGCTACAAACCTAGGAGGAGGAAATGGGCAAAAGCATGATCTAACTTTTGTCCCTACCACCATATGCTAGGTCATATTTTGGAGGATTGCTTCACATTTTGGGGCTTGAACATAGCTTCAAGACTAGTCTTTTATCTGAAGGAATACCTTGTGGAACAACCATCTAGTTCCATCAGGATAATCCTTGAGGATACTTATGATCCTTCCAAAACCAAAGAAGGTTAGGATATCTCCTTATCCAAAACTTCTAAAAATATTATTTAGAAAATCAAGAACCTTTTCTTGTAGGTTCCTGAGTCAGCACAAACCTCAAACATCAAGGAAGGTTTGCAAGTTGCCAAAGCCAACTCAAGGAAACAGGGAACTCAATAGCAACAACAGCAGCAACAACATGTGCCAGCCTAGGATAGCCTAGTAGCGCAACCACCGATCGATTCTAGCCTCCAGTCTATCATTTTAGCTACCACATCAACGACTACCACTACTTCAACTAGTTCTTCTTCTACTAGTAGACATATTGTATCGACGGATGAGGGAATCAAATCCCTCACCCCTCTTACTTTATTTGATTTCTACTTTGTACCTCCTATCAAATCTAAGAAATTGAAGAATAAAACTAGCTTGAATTACATATGCGTCACTTCTGATGGGTTGTCTAAATATCTTCCTAATAATTCTTGAAGACTAAACAACAACTATAATGATTCTGATCTTCCTCTTTCTAATTTAGATTTAGACTTTCCTACTTTGAATACTATGGGTTTACTTCTTGAGATAAACTTGGAATCATCCAATTCTGAGGGTCCCATAGGAGAAGCTGTAGGTGAGCCTGATGTGCAGGTAGAACCTTCCATTACCCCTCAGAGATCACCAAGTCAACCTCCATAGTGGCAAGGTCTACCTCTAGGCGGCACCTCAAGATAGAATCAAGTCATTGGTTTGAGGATCAGCCCCTCCAGATGCTCCACCCTTGGATATGCTTATGGAGGATTAGCCAAGGTGGACTATAATGTCTCTCTCAGAAAGTTTCATCTAAGCTAAGCATATATGCCCTTGTCTTATCGAAGAGATGAGAATCACTAATCAAGGCTCTCCTTGATCACGAGATGCTTAGCTCAGGCTACTATTGAGGCACATTATTCAGAAGCTCAGGGGATCACTTTCATAGATGAAGACCTTTTTCTGGGGGACATGGAGCACAACCGTCCCCTCTACATTACAATTGACATGGGCAGATTCATACTTGCCACTCATCATTCCAATTGCATCGGTGAACATTATGAGTTTAAAGACCCTTGCCTATTTGAGGATCGGCATCTCCACACTCCGAGGAGATTGGATGATGTTGAGAGGATTCAATTAACAAGGCAAGCGGGCTTTAGGATCCATAGTGTTACCTTTGGAGATAGGTGACTGGAAGACTGAAGCCAAAATTTTCATCATTGATTTGAATTTTCATTCACCGCTTTGTTTGGTAGGCCCTGGATACATCAAAATAAGATAATTCTATCCTCCTTCCATCAGTGCATCAAGTTTAGGAAGGATGGGATTGAGTACTGTGTTAAAGGAGATGAAAAACCATTTTCAGTTAGTGAGGTTAAGATATATGAGGATGCGACCTACTATCTTCCTCAAAACTCCCTTCCTCATGAACTAGACAAAACCCAAATTCAAAAGAAAAATAAAATGAAGAAAAAGAATAAGTGAATGAAAAAGAAAAAAAATGAAAAATCCAAGTGAACAAGAAAGGGGAATTGAGGAATAAATAGATTTGCATATCACATTCCATCCATAGTTCATTCCTTCATATAGACATATTGGTAGGATGACTCAACCTCCACCAGGCAGAGATAGAGGTAGAAACAGAGGCAGTTCTAGAGGTGGAAGACCCCCTGGTTGGCCATCAACCAACAAGGGGTTATGTTCAAGTTCATAGGAGTACCCCTATTATTCATATAGGCTTGGAATCTAGCTCGGAGGACAAGTCTAATGTGATTAGCATACCAGCTAACCCCTCGTAGCGGATTTCATTGGAGGTGACACTCAAGCCGGACAATGATGAAGACCAGGCCTCCAAACAAAGCAAAGTATTCAAATTAGATGCATGTAAAATTATCAGGCAGTAGCTAGGAACCTTAGCTCTGACCTCTCTTTCACCCCAAAAAGTTAATGGTTTAGTAGTTAAGGAAGCCCCTAAGTCTTCCAGTGATATGATACCGAAGAGATTCTTTTTAGGATCATCCTCTTCAAGTCCTGAAGTTGATGTAGAACTTGAGGAGAATTCATACAAAGAATTAATAGAATTACCATTTGACTTTTACTCGTCTTGTGTTCATAATCTTATACATAAAGGTTTGGTCCCTCATACATGGTCCAAGCATAGGTCAGAGTATTTTGAGAAGTTATGGAATAATATAGGCAGGGAAGCATAATCAAGAGTAGGACTAGGATTTGATATAGTGAGTCCAATCGAAGATGATGATTACTGTTTAGTTCTTACCAACCATTTGGAGTCTGATAGGTTCTTTTCACACAACACCAACTCTTATGAGAATGTGTGTTTAGAACCCTGAGATGGTCTAGATGATCTCCAAATCAAAGATGCACCACCAAAATTTGAAGAGGAGATCCATTCAGCAATTGACAAATTTAAAGAAATCAACCTCAGAATAGAAGAAAATCCATGCCCAACGTACATTTGTTCGTTGCTGAATGAAGAAGAAACTAATGACTTAGTTAGGCTATTGGCTGAGCTTAAGGACTACTTTGTATGGAGTTATGAAGAGATGCCTGAATTATCTCCTGATGTAGTAGTCCATAAGCTAGCAATAGATCCTAACACTAACCATATCAAGCAAGCTCCTAGATATATGTGATTAGAAATTAAACAACAGGTCATTTTTGAAGTCAAAAAATTGATCGATGATGGTTTCATCAGGGAAAAAAATATTCTACCTTGTTAACCAGTGTAGTCCCAGTTAAGAAGAAGAATGGCCAAATTCACATATGCATCAATTTTAGGGACTTAAACAAGGCCTGTTCTAATGATGAGTTTTCTCTTCCTATACCAAAATTAATGGTGGACATTGCCTCATCTCATGTAGTCTTCTATTTCATGGATGGGTCATCTGGCTATAACCAAATCAAGATGTCTCTTGAAGATAAAAGGAACACTGCTTTCTAAACCCCGATTGAAATCTTTTATTATAGGGTCATGCCTTTCGGCCTTAAAAATGTTGGTGCTACATACCAACGAGCCATGACTCAGATCTTCAACGAACTCATCCATCATCAGGTTGGGTGATATATTGATGATCTAGTAGTCAAGAGCAGAGAAAAGGAAGACCTTCTCTTTGACTTGAGAGTAGTTTTTGAACATTTAAGATAATATAACATCAAAATGAATTCCCTGAAGTGTGCATTCGGAGTAGCTTCAGAAAAATTCTTTAGGTTTGTTGATCAACACCGAGGAAAAGAAATAGATCCAGAAAAGATTAATGCTATCTTAGAAATGCCACCTCCTAAGAGTTTTACTCAACTTAAATCTTTTTAAGGATGGTTGGCGTATTTGAGATGCTTTATTTCCAACCTATCAAAAAGATGCAAGCCATTCTCAGCACTTGTCAAGAAGGAAGCCAAGTTTAAGTGGGATGATAAGTGTGAACATGCCTTTGAAGATATCAAGCAGTATTTGGTGAAACCACCAATTCTAGCAGCCCCTATCCTGGGCAGGCCACTCATCCTCTACACTGCTGCATTGGATGACTCTCTCGGCACTCTGTTGGCCCAAGCCAATGATAAAGGAAAGGAAAGTGCTCTCTACTACCTCAGTCATCGATTGATTCCTGCTGAAGCAAACTATCCACCTATTGACAAAAATTGCCTAGCTTTGATCTTTGCCTCTCAAAAGCTATGACATTGCCATAAGATAAACTTGACATGACATGGCCAACACTATCCGAATGGTTGGCACGCTGGTCCATGATCCTCTCACAGTTTGATATCACATTCATACCCCTCCGTGCGGTAAAAGGACAAGCACTAGCGAATTTCTTAGTAGCACACCCACTTCCTGCTGATTCTCCGCTTAGTGATGATCTCCCTGAAGAACAAATCATGAACTTATGGGAGGTTGACAACCACCAATGGGAGATGTATTTTGATGGTGTAGCTTCTTTTAATAAAGGGAAGCACCATGATCCTCTTAGGAAAGGCATAGGAATAGTTCTCTAACCGACTGATTTGATGAGATTCTCATACTATCTTTCTAACCCTGCAACACAACGAAGGCGAGTATGAGGCTTTGATTGCGAGTTAAAGCCATCTGTTGTCAAGAGCATCAACATCTTTAAGAATTCTCGGTTGGTCATCAACCCATTGGGTCTACAAGTTTCTCAAACCCAAGCTTTGTCATTACCAGTATACCATGAAGTATTGGCCCAAATTCTGTCACCATCTACAAGGTTCCTCGAGTAGAGAATGCAGTAGCAGATGCTTTGGATAAACTTGCCAAAGAATTGGCATGTCTGGAAGATGTGTCCATTCTAATAAGGGTCCAAAATAGACAAGTGCTATCCCTTATTGATGCTGAATTGTTGACCTCATTTTTAGATTGAGCTCTCAACTCCTCCATCCTAGACATAGGACTTCTCTTATGCTTTAAGAGTTCCTTAGTCTTAAGGCATCATTAGTTTGGACACTCAACCCAAGCCCAACTTAAAGAGTTGTCATAGGAATGATGCCTTAGGGTTAGAATTTGCACCTTAGCTTGAACCATTCCACACCTTCCTTCCTTAAGTCAAACTCTAAATCAATTTTATTTTATTCTCTCGTAACTTAAATCAATGCCACATGATTGAAATCCATGATTGAAATCTATGATTGAAATGAATGAAATTCCTAAGTTAAATCTTTCTTAAGTCCTTAATCTTCCTTGGGACTTAGCCTAATGATGATCAAACCAATTCAAACTTACTAGCTTTCTCATAATTCATTTTTATCCATTTTATTCACATATGAAATACAAATTCAAACCAATCAAACTAAACTCAAAATTTAAAATCAATTCATAAATTTTTCCAAGTCATTTAAGTTTCTTTCATGGACTTAGCCAAATCATGATCAAATCAATTTAAATTCATGGTATTTTCTCATAAATCATTTATATTCTCATTTATATTAACATATATAAATGAATATAAATAAATCAATCAAATCAAATCTAAAATAAATTTCAAATTTAAAATCCTTCTTAAGTCCTTAATTTCCTCTGGACTTAGCCTAAATCATATTCAAATCAAATCAAATTCATGGGATTTTCTCATAACGCATTTATATTCTCATTTATATTCACAAATGTAAATGAAATATAAATTCAAATCAATCTAACTAAATCCAAAATTCAAATCTACTCAAAATTTTCTAGTCCTTGATTCCTTTTAATGGACTTAGCCTAAATCATGATCAATCACTTCAAATTCATCAAATTTTCTCACCCATTTATATTTTATTTGTGTTGAAATATATAAATGAAATAAATTCAAATAATTAAAACCAATTCTAAAAAATCAAACTCAAATCCACCAAATTGCTTTAAGCCTTTCAAGTCAAAATCTTGAACTTGCAAAATCAACTTCAAATCAAGACAAACTCTTGATTTTTCTTCATGATTCAATCAACCCTACAATCATGAATCCAAATATAAATACAGGCTAAATCCAATTCAAAATCAAACCCCACACCCATTCATATTCTTCTTTTAAATATGAAATTGTAAATGGATCAAAACCCATTTGACTTCAAACCACTTGCAAATGGATTTATATTTGAATTATAAGTCCATATACAAGTTCAATCAAACTCAAATCAAACTTTGAAACCATTTGACCCACGAGGCTCTTGACCCAAAGTGATCAAAACACTGAGCCAAATTTTAATCTAATCAAATTGGATTGAATCAAACTCACCTATGCCTCTCATTGATAAAGAATCATCATGATGATCAATTAACAAAATTAGGTCAAACAAAGTCAAACCTAATGGTTAGCAAGTCAACACTTTAATGAAACCAAACATCCAAAATCCACCATCCTATTGAAACCATTGATATAAGTTCATTTTGACCCATGTTTGAAGACCAAATCAACATTTGAGCTGTTATCCCATTGGCCTTGACCCAACTTGACCTAAAAGTCAAAATATATCAAAACTTGACCAACCCAAATGATTGACTAATGGGCCAAGTTTATTCCAAATCACTTGTTGAACTCAAAGCCTCATTGGCTAGACCTAACCTAGTGAATTGATTTTGACAACATTAAAGGGTCATGTTGAGCCAAATTCAAACTTAACCAAAATTGATTGGAAATAAGATACCAATTCACTTCATATTTAACTAAATCTACCTACCCATGATTAGCTCAAATAGGTCAAATTGGTCAAATGATCAATTGATCAACGACCCATTTGATCTTAAGTCATATGAGCCAAACTAAAAACTAAACCAAATTGAATCTGAAGCCCAAAATATTTCAAATAGATATGAACTTACTTAATTTGACCAATTGGTCAAGTTTTAAGTTACTCATTTTGACCTAAATGGGTCAATATGACCAAACCATATCAATGAACTCAAATCAATGAACTCTTGTTTGCTCCATACCCAACATATTGAGTGAATTAAATGATCATTTCCACCCTAGGCCATAAAATAAATTTTGGTCAAATACATGGGAATTTGGTCAAGCCCTCTTCATATCAACTTGATACCTTCCTAATAGGTCAGGATATGGAGTGGTGCACCTCTGGGTTTGGTCATTGAATGGACCTAAGGAAAAGCTCACATGGCTCAAATTGGCCAAATAAAAAATTTCCTCACTCAATTTGCTTGTGGAGGTTATCAATCACTTCTAGCCATGTGCCAACCTCTAACACTCAAATAGACCTTTCCATTTGGATTGGATCAAAATAGTAAAGAGAGCTTGACGATTACAATAATGATATACCCCTAATTCACTTCAATTTTCATATGCTCATTGAGTTAACTATTAGTGATCCTAAGCTCCAAGGATTTAAAATTAGCCATTCATTTTCTTGAAGAGAAAATAGAGCTCCATTTTCCATACTTCCTCCACCTTGTCACTCAATTGCCTTTGTACACATGGGACCATGCTTCCCTAGCTCTCCCTCAAGTTCAAGGAAAGGAGAAGCCTAATTGATCAACATAGGAACTAAGGATTGGTCCATGAGCAATCTACTCAACCTCAGGAGATTTCTGAGCTCTCTCAAATAGCTCCTCAATCGGCGTTGGTGATCCTCCTGAGGATGGCATTTTTCGATCACTAGACTTAAGGTGTGTTGGTACTTTGTGAAAGAAAGTTTAATGGCATGAAGTTTTAATCATTAGATGTGATCTACATTGTTTGATGATGGTGTGTGCAAATTTTTAGCTTAATCTAAGCTCAATCAGTGGATCTTGCTCTAGAACATGGGCCTCCATGATTCATGAGCTTGGTAGGATGGTCTCAATCCATGCATTTTGGATGGATTCGCTACACATTTTAAATCTTATTTATCCTTTTAAAATTGCATTATAATTTTGGCCGTTCGATCCTTGATCGAACGATGAATATAAAAATTTGCTTGCCACCATGCATCTTTAGAGCGTTTAAGTGGCGCTATTTCGATGCATGGAAAGTGCACATGGCCACCGGCGTGTTATGTGTGGATTAAGGATTTAATTAGATTTTAAATAATCTTAATTAACCCTCTAAACTTTAAAAATTCATATATCTTCAATGAAACATTAGAAGAAAATGAGGTAAATTGCCACAGAAAGATAATTCAATATAGAATATTCTAAAATTGGTTTTAATGGGTTTTGATTTATATCTTTCTTCAATTGCCTTTTGAAACCTTAATTTTCTAATTAAGATTGATCTTTGATTAATCTCAAACTTCTTGAGTATATTTTGGGGATGACCACCTCCACTAATTTTCTTGTTTTGAAGGTTTAATTTGGGGAATTGCAAATGCATTTCAATTACTTTATATATTAAGGATAATTCATCGGTGTTTTGATCATTGAAGTTGGTTAATTTGATCTAGTGAATAGGAGGCTTGAAATAATTTTGGGGTATTTACCTAAGCTATTCCTAAACCCCCTTTTCTTTTCTTAATCTCTTAATTAGATAATTAATTAATTACCCTCTTAATTAATTATTAAAATTTTAAAATCTTAGAACTTAATTAATCTACTTTGGGTAGATGCTTGGGTGTTCAAGAGCCTAAGTTCAATTAAGAAAATTAAAACTCAAGTCATATGTGTGATGTTTTGAAATTACTTAAGTTAAACCCCTTAGTTTAATTAACCATTAATCATGAGCCAAATTGCATTAGGCACTTTTCTTCCTAGGTGTGTTATAAATTTAAATTCCTTGCGAGATTTTATGTCATCTCATTGGCTTATAATTATTTGGTTAACTATGTTAAGGTTGTGTAGGTAAGGGTTAATTAACATGTCTAATTCATATCTTAACCTAATCAAAATCTAAAATGAATCTAATCATCTAAAAATTAAACAAAAATGTCAAACACATGTAGGAATGGGTTTGGAATAGCAAACTCAACTCACATTTTCAAAATTTAATCAAATTCTAAATTAAACAAAAAATCATACTAAATAAACTTTGATTTACTTTAAGCTTTCTTATTTCATAAGATTGTCTTTAGGATTTAATTAAAGTGAATGTGTTTACATACTTTGATTGCTTTAGTTCTTTCCCCAACATGCTAAATATGTATGTCATGTGCTTTCATGCATCCACACTTATCAAAATCAAATTTAAAATAAAAATATTTACTTTATGTCATATTGCATGTGTTGGCTAAAGTAAGAATCTGAGTGGCTATTATCACTATTAAATTCAAATTATTTTCAAAATATATAAATCAATTATCAAAACTGAAATTGTGTTACTTATATCTTAATTATAAGTTTGCATGAAATATGTGCTTCCTTCTTTTAGGTGAATATTGGGTTGGAAAAGCAAACTATATGGTACAAATCTTAACATCCTTTTAATTATTTGATACATTCTTATTTATTTTTTATGCATCTAAGATCTTCATATCATGTTTTACATATTTAAAGAAAAGTGGTATATTTTTGAATTTAGTTCATTTTATTTAATGTCTAAAATGCCTTTCTTTTTTTAATGTGTGTAGATTCATAAAACTTGATTAATTAAAAATTAATCAAAAATTCACTAAACAAATAAAATATGAATCCATTTGATATTTATTGAAGAAGAAGGAAAAATTCTCTTTCTTTTTTTTATAACTTATAATTTATAATTCACTTGAACCAATCAAATATAAATAAAACCAATCCAAATTAATTAATCAATTAAATGAAATCCTCCTCTAAGTTGAAATCACATCCAAAAATTATAATTGAAGATAGCTAAGCATACCACACAAACCTCCAAAAACACACATTCTAAGTCAACACTTCTAACTTTAGGTTAGGGCGGTGCATGATTTGATGCTTAGTTTTGTTTTGTGATATATGTTTTAGATCGGATGTTAGGATGTATGTGCATAGAATGAATGGTAGGGTGATCTTAGTCACCATTATCTTACAGGGATTGTTATTGATGGGATGTAATAAATAAAAATTTAAATGCTTTTGTTGTGTAGGTGCCCCCTAAAGTAATCAAATTATGGACTTAGTCACCCATGTGTGGAGTGATAAGTCCAATATACATGCTTGGGATTTTGTGTGGTTTGTTTAGCTAACCTTTATTTTGCAAGTGTTAGCTAGATTTACTTATCCTTTTCATGTAAACTTTACAATTAGGATTTTAGAATGATTGTTATGGAGATTAGGATGAGCATTGGTCATAATATCCTATCTTATGACCATGTGAAGCCTTTGGCGCATCCACCTTCCAACCATCCAAAAGAAGAAACCAAAGAAGAAAGAAAAGAAGAAGAAGTAAGAAGAAAAGATGAATGAAGAAATGAAGCTTGAAGACCCCCCATAATAATGAATTCCTTGCTTAATTGTATTTAATTCATTTGTAATCTGAGTTATATAAGGGTAGAGCTCGACTACCCAATTGGTTTTTTGGGTTTGTGCGGTGGTGCCCTACCACACTTGGCCTCTTATTATTTTATGGTTAGCTTTATAAATTGATTGAAAATTTGTTTAGCTTATGCATCAAGTGGCATCCTTTTTTTAGTTTCTTCCTTGCTTTATGTATGGCCTGGATGTGTATTAGGCTCATGGGGAAAAATAAATCTTCTACCAAATCTAATAATTCAAAACTAATTTAAAGAACTCATAACCTCACCTCAAAGTTAGGTTAAAAATCAAGATAGACATCATGCACAAATGCATCTTGCTTCACTCTTGATTGGAGGGCTTCCACCTTTGCCATAGAAACTTTGCTTGACCTTTGAGAGCCATTCTGAAAACACACCTCCTCCCTTCTTGCTGATTTTGGCCAATATCTTGAAATAGGTCTAGGCGGATATGAGCCCCTTCTCAGTGTGATCTATCGCAAACCAATAGAATCCATCAAAATAAACAAATCTAAAAAATGAAACTAATATTGACTATCTTTGAGTCAATCTAAGTCCCCCAGCAGCAGTCACTCATTAGTCAGCTCTAGGTTGGGTTCAATCTGGCTTGTGTTTGTTACCCCTATTGGTCTCTACTTTGGAGGATGTAAGTCTACTACACTTTCTTCCTAGTACACTGCTGTATACCGAAAGGCACCTCTTTGATTGGCTAGTTCTTCTATGCGTTTAGTAGACTACCCCTTTGGATTGGTAAATCTGAGTTAAGTCTTGGCCTCTGTGGCCCCTACTTAGTGCAGTCCATCACAAACCAACATAGTTCATCTCAAAAATTCAAACCTAACAAAATTGAAATAAATTCAACCCTCTTCCCTAGTGGAACTTTCTCCCTAATGAGATCTAAATAAAATCAAACTTCTCATCTCATTGTGGATAACTTGAACCTACTTCCCTAGTGGAAGGTTCACATACTCTATCCCTTAGTGGATTCTTCCCTCTCTCTTATGTCTTGGACATAAGTAGAGTCACATTGCACTAAGCTCTAGATTTTTTCTACACTTTGGGTTAGGGATAGATTATTTCTGTTAGTACTTGTGATCTTTCAGTGTAGTTGATCTTTTATCAGCATGTGTCTGATGTTCCTTACCACACTATTAGACTTTGTTGACCTCATTTTTAGAATGAGCTCTCAACCCCTCCATCTTAGGCATAGGACTTCTCTTAGACTTTAAGTGTTCCTTAGTCTTAAGACACATCTAGTGATTAGGTGGACACTCAACCTAGCTGAGACTTAGAAGAGTTAGCCATAGAATAGGTCATGCCTTGGGGTGTTAGGAAAATTTTCCTCCCTTGCAACCATTCCTCACCTTCCTTCCTTCAAGTCAAACTCCAAATCAATTTATTTTATTTCTCCAAACTCAATCAATGCCACATGATTGAAATCCATGATTGAAATCATGATTGAAACCCATGAATGAAATTCCTAAGTCCAAATCTTTCTTAAGTCCTTAATCTTCTTAAGGACTTAGCTAAATCATGATCAAAACCAATTCAAACTCATGAGATTTTCTCATAATTCATTTATATTCTCATTTATATTCACATATATAAATGAAATATAAATTCAAATCAATCAAACTAAACTCAAAATTCAAAATCAATTCATAAATTTTTCACAAGTCCTTTAAGTTTTTCTTCATGGACTTAGCCAAAATCTTGATCATATCAATTCAAATTCATGGGATTTTCTCATAACTCATTTATATTCTCATTTATAGTCACATATATAAATGAAATATAAATACAAATCAAATCCAAAAATTAAATTCCAAATTTAAAATCCTTCTTAAGTCCTTAATTTCCCTCTTAAGGACTTAGCCTAAATCATATTCAAATCAATTCAAATTCATGAGATTTTCTCATAACTCATTTATATTCTCATTTATATTTACTTATATAAATGAGAAATAAATTTAAATCAATCAAACCAAATCCAAAATTCAAATATCTACTCAAAATTTAAGTCCTTAAGTCCTTTTTAATTATTTAGCCCAAATCATGATCAAATCACTTCAAATTCATCAAAATTTCTCATTCATTTATATTCTAATTTATATTCACATATATAAATGAAATATAAATTCAAACAATCAAAACCAATTCCAAAATCAAATTCAAATCCTCAAAATCCTAAGCCTTTCAAGTCAAAATCTTGAACTTAGCCAAATCAACTTCAAATCAAGCCAAACTCTTGATTTTCCTTCATGATTCAATCAACCCTACAATCATGAATCCAAATATAAATACAAGCTTCAATCACTTAACCAAAATCCAATTCAAAATCAAATCCCAAACCCATTCATGTTCTTCCTTTGAATATGAAATTATCAAATGGATCAAAACCCATTTGACTTCAAACCACTTGCAAATGGATTTATATTTCAATTATAAGTCCATATACAAGTTCAATCAAACTCAAATCAAACTTTGATCAAGCCATTTGACCCACTTAGGCTCTCTTGACCCAAAGTGACCTAAAATTACCCTTATGAGCCAAATTCTAATCTAACCAAATTAGATTGAATCAAACTCACCTATGCCTCTCATTCAAGATCAACAATCATCATGAGATGATCAATCAATCAAATTGGGTCAAACCAAGTCAAACCTAAGGGTTGACCAAGTCAACACTTAGCCAAAATGAAACTAACATAGCCAAAATCACCATAGGACAAATTGATTGAAACCATTGATCTAAGTTCATTCATGACCCATGTTTGAACTTGACCAAGTCAACATTTGAGCCTAACCAGCCCAATTGGCCACTTGACCCAAGTTGACCCAACTTGACCTAAAAGTCAAAATATGTCAAAATTGATCTAAGCCAAATTGATTGAAACCAATGGGTCAAGTTCATTCCAAATCACTTGTTGAACTTGACCAAAGCTCAATTGGCCAACTAGACCTAACCTAGCCCAATTGACCTTGAACCCAACTTGACCTAAAGGGTCATGTTGAGCCAAATTCAAACTTAACCAAAATTGATTGGAAACAAAGATACCAATCCACTTCATATGACTAACCAAACCTAAACCTACCCATGACCTAGCTCAAATAGGTCAAATGGGTCAAATTGGTCAACTTGACCCATTTGACCTAAATGAAGTCATATGAGCCAAAATTCAAAACTAAACCAAATTGAATCAAACCAAAGCCACCAAAATATTTCAAATGGTCATATGAACTTGACCCTTGGTTTGACCCAATTTGACCAATTGGTCAACTTGACCAAAGTTGACCCATTTTGACCTAAATGGGTTAACATGAGCCAAACCATATCAAATGAACTCCAAATCCAATGAAACGTGGCCAAACCTATTTTATCAACATACCCAACATATTCAAATTCAAAAATAAGCTAAATGACTATTCTACCCCTAGGCCATAGAACAAATTTTGGTCAAATCTATGGGGAATTTGGTCAAATCCATGGGGAATTTGGTCAAGCCCTCTTAATATCTACTTGATACCTTCGTAATAGGTCAAGTAGACCTAATGGAGGGTGGTGCACCCAACCCAATGGGTTTGGGTTAGTCCAAATGGACTCAAGGCCAAAACTGAGCACATGGCTCAAATTGGCCAAATAGAAAACTTCCCTCCACTCAATTTGAAGCACATGAGAGGTTACCAATTCACTCCAAACCAACCATGTGCCAACTCTAATAACAAATAGACCTTTCCATATTGGCAATTGGATCAAAATAAGAGAGCTTCAGATCATGCCAGGGAGATATACTCCCCTAATTCACTTCAATTTTCCTCATTGTCATTTATTGAGTGTTAGAGATTGTTAGGAAGCATCTTAGAGTGATCTTAAGCTCTCCAAGATGGATTTGAAATCATCCATTTTTTCATTTTCTTGAGAAAATAGGGAGATCCATTGATTTTCATACTTCTTCCACACTATAATTCAATTGAATTGGCTTTGCACACTCCCTCAAGGGACCATATCGAGCTTGCCTAAGCTACCTCAAGTTTCAAAGGCAAGGAGAAATCTAATTCAATCAAAGCCGCAAAAGAGCTAAGGAGGGGTTGGTCCATAGAGAAATCTACTCAACCTAGGAGCTAATTTCTTCACCACAGCTTCATCTCAACCAGACAAAGCTCCTCCAAGGGAATCGAGTGCCGGTGATCATCTTCGGTGAGGTATGGCATTTTTTGATCACTAGACTTAAGGTGTGTTGGTCCTTTATGAAAGAAAGTTTAATGGCATGAATTTTCAACCATTGGATGTGATCTACATTGCTTGATTATGGTGTGTGCAAATTTTTAGCCTAATCCGAGCTCAATCAAGCTTGGATCTTGCTCTAGAACATGGATGGCCTCCATGATTCACAGAGCTTGGTAGGGGTGGATTCTAGCCGACCTTCTGCTCGTGTTTTGGATGAACGACCAAGATTAAACCCACATTTTAAATCCTATTTATCCTTTTAAAATTGTGGGGTAATTCTTGGCAGTTTGATCCTTGATTGAATAGTGGATATAAAATCGTGTATCGCCGTCGCCATATGCACGACGATGGGATGTTTAAGTGGCCGTTCCTTGCTCGATGCGTGGAAAGTGCACATGACCACCACTACTGCGTGTCATGCTGTGGATTAAAGGATTTAATTAGGTTTTAAATAATCTCAATTAACCCTCAAAATTTCAAAAATTCATATCTCTTCAAAGAAAAGTTAGAAAAATATAAAGTAAATTGCCACTAAAAGATAATTCAATTTAGAATATTCTAAAATTGGTTTTAATGAATTTTGAATTGAATATTTCTCTGATTTTGCCTTTTAATAGAAATCTTAATTTACTAATTACTCCTTAATTAATCCTTTGATTAATCCCAAACTCTTGGGGGATGATGCCTCCCACCCTAATTTTCTTGGGATTTATTGAAGGTTTAATTGAGAATTGCAAAATGCATTTTCTAATTACCCTTTTATGTAATTAAGGATAATTAAGGGTTTGATTAGTCTTTTAACCCCTTATTGAAGTTAATTAAGGTTTGATCTAGTGAATAGAAGGCTTAGGGAATAATTTTGGAGTATTTCCCCTAAGCTATTCCCTAAACCCCCTTTTCTTTTCTTAATCCTCTCTTAATTAAGGATAATTCATTAATTACCCTCTTAATTAATTTCTAAAAATTTCTAAAATCTTCTAGAACTTAATTAATCTACTTTGGGTAGATTCTTAGGTGTTCAAGAGCCTAAGTTCAATTAAGGTAATCAAAACTCAACTCATATATGTGAGGGGTGTTTTGAAATTGCTTAAGTTAAACCCCTTAGTTTAATTAACCATTAATCATGAGCCAAATTGTATTAGACACTTTTCTTCCTAAGTGCATTGCTAATTTAAATTCTTGTGAGGTTTTATGTCATCTCATTGGCTCATAATTATTTGGTTAACTATGCTAAGGTGGTGTAAGGTTAATTAATATGTTTAATTCATACCTTAACTTAATCAAAATATAAAATGAATCTAATCTTCTAAAAATTAAAAAAAATGTCAAACACATGTGGGAATGGGTTAGGAACAGTAAACTCAACTCACATTTTCAAAATTCAATCAAATTCTAAATCAAACAAAAATCATACTAAATAAACTTTGATTTACTTTAAGCTTTCTTATTTCATAAGATTGTCTTTAGGATTTAATTAAAGTGAATGTGTTTACATGCTTTCATTGCTTTAGTTCTTTCCCCAACATGCTAAATATGTATTTCATGTGTTTTCATGCATCCATGCTTTTCAAAAAGAAAATTTTAAATGAAAATATTTTCTTTATGTCAAATTGCATGTGTTGGATAAAGTAAGAATATGAGTGGCTATTATCACTATTAAATTCAAATTATTTTCAAAATATATGAATCAATTATCAAAACTTAAAGTGTGATACTTTTATCTTAATTATAAGTTTGCATGTGAGTAAAATATAAGGATGTGCTTAGTGTAGGTCTTCCTTCTCTTCTCTTTTAGTATGATTTTGAATAGGATTTGGCAAGATGTATGGTTCATTTGAAAAGAACCTAACACTTGTCTAATTCCATATCCTATTCATTCCTATACTATCACTTAAGAATGATACCTATGCGTGCATATATAAATTGGATAAACAAAATAAATAAACTAATACAATTTTTTGCATTCTTTATTTTCCATTCATTTCTTTTGTACATATGTTTGTATTTAAGGAAAGTGGTATATTAGTCTAGACAACCTTGAGATTGTGAGGCTTTAAGTAGCCATAAGTAGGTCTTGTACCTTACAACTCTGGTTAACAATGACGATGTACTCAATGCCTTTCTTACTTCCATGTGTGTATGTGAAAATTGGATAAGAAATCCCTTTTCTACTTAATGAAAATCATGCATCATAAACTTCCAAATTTCCTTAACTGAATTACTTAGCATGCATCATAAAGTGTGTTAAACATTCTCATTTGTGTGAATAGATATTCTTAAGACTCATTCATATGCATGCTATACATGTTGGGAAAGAAATGAAATGATGTATGTTTTGTGAATTTAGTTCATTTTATTTAATCTTAAAATGCCTTTCTTTTTGAATAGGTTTGTTTAGAGTTCATCTAAACTTAGGATTACTTAAAACATTTAATCAAAATATTCACTAAACAAAACTAAAATATGAATTCACTTTAGAAATTACTTAGGTTAGGGAAGGAAAGAGAAGTTCTCTTCTCGTTCTCTCCCTTCATAACTTATTAATTATAGGATTCACTTGAACCTAATCAAAACATGAAATAAAACCAATCCAAAATAATTAAATCACTTAAATGAAATCCTCCTCTAAGTTGAACATGCTTCACACTTAGAAAATTCTAACTTAAAGCCATAGCTAAGCATACCACACAAACCTCTAAAACACACACATTAGACTAAGTCACCACTTCTAGCTTTAGGTTAGGATGGTGCATGGTTTGATGCTTGCTTTATTTTATGATATATATTTTAGACTGGATGTTAGGATGTATGTGCATAGAATGAATGGTAGGACGATCTTAGTCTAACCATTATCTTCTACAGGAGATTGTGCTTAAGGGGCACTGTAATAAATAAAAATATAAATGTTTTTCCTGTGCAGGTGCTTTTACCCCTAAGCATAATCTAATAGGCTAGGTGGACTTAGTCACCCATGTGTGGGGTGATAAGTCCAATATACATGCTTGGGATTTTGTGTGGTTTGTTTAGCTAATCTTAATTTTATAGGTGTTAGCTAGATTTACTTTTCCTTTTCATGTAAACTTTATAATGAGGATTTTATAATGATTGTTATGGGGATTAGGATGAGCATTGGTCATAAGATCCTATCTTATGCACCATGTGAAGCCTTTAGAGCATCCACCTTCCAATCATCCAAAAGAAGGAACCAAAGAAGAAAGAAAAGAAGAAGAAAAAAGAAGAAAAGAAGAACGAAGAAATGAAGCTTGAAGACCCCCATAATAATCAATTCCTTGCTTAATTGTATTTAATTCATTTATAATCCGGTTGTATAAGGGTGAGCTTAGCTACCCATTTTGGGTTTGGTGCGTTTACCACATTTGGCCTCTCTTAATGATGATATGGATTGTGAATTTTTTACCATACTTTAAAAAAATAAATCCTAAATCCTAAAGCTTAAGTTAAAATCAAGATAAAAGAATTAGCAACCCCTTAGCTGGATGAGTACTTCTTTTATAATGTCATGCACAAATGCATCTTACTTCACCCTTGATTGGAGGGCTTCCACCTTTGCCAGAGAAACTTGGCTTAACCTTTGGGCATGGTGGAAACACACCTCCTCCCTTCTCACTAATTTTGGCCTCTAATTTTATTTCTCATGCATTAGGCATATACATCCTATTAGCCAGAGTCAAAAATAATTATCCAAAAATGAAAATAAAATGAAATCTGAATTGCATTAGATTTAAGTTATTTGAAGAATGTCCTTACATGATCTAGTATCTTTAGGGAGTGAGTTTAAGGACTTAGTCCCTTTATAAATAAATAACAGCCTAGCTATCTTGAATAAAGCATAAGACTTGCCTACATGAATTTAAAATCATAGGAGGAGTTAGTTGGCAGCCACCCCCAGGCAGTTGTAAGTCCAAGAAGTTGGGTGGATTGCCCTCCCTTGTGGAGGCAAACCAAATACCCAATTTTGCCTTAAATTTAGGTCATGCTTCCACCCTTGCTAAAGCTCCCTAGATTTAGGTTCTAAGATTGCTTCTTCCTTTCATAGGTCATAAGCATAAATCCTCATCTCTTAGGCATTTCCATAATCTTGTGTTGTGGAATCATAAGCCCTAAATTTCTAATGAAAAATTTAACTTAAATAAACTAAATCAATTTTAAAAATGTAAAGCCCAAACATAGGATAATTTGAGATTCTCATAGGTTTCCTATCATGGCATCTCCTACTTATCTTTCTTTTGGCTTTAATAATTCCCTCTCTTTGATAATCCCATTTGATCTTCAAAATGAACTGATTGATAGTCCTTTCCTATTGAAATCTTTGAAGAGAATGATCATTTACCTTAATCGAGAGTATTTTTAAGAGATCCTATCCCTTAGGATGTAATTAACTATGAGGGCTTGCCCCTATAAGGAACTTAATGAATCTAGTTTAAAATAAACCCTACTTTACTATTCCATGTAAAGTAGGAAAAGAATCTTTGGTACATATGCAGACTCATTATCCTTAAGAGTCTTTGTTGAGGTGATTAGGTCCATTGTAGGGTGGTAATTTCTATCTTTTAAGATAGTATACCTCTCCTCAATGTCATACCCGATCACCCTCAATAAGAACATCTACGGATCTATGTGGTGTCCCAACAAGGTGCGTATTTTATATTTTTCTATTTTCATTTATCCTTTTGTCCAAAAGGGGGATAGATGAAGGCAGGAATGTATACAATTTTTCACCACATGAACTCAATGAGAGACTTTCTCTTGAAGTGGAGGTTGTCATTGCCTATAAGGAAAAAGAGTTGGATTGGAGGAAACTATTCATAGACTATTTGAACACAGGCAAACTATCTCAAGAAAAGTCATAAGCCCATCAAGTAAAACAGAGAGCTCTCTCCTATGCTCTCGTTGATGGCACCATGTACCACTAGTCCTTTGACCAGATATGGTTACATTGTTTAGATAAACACAAAGCTCATTGAATTATAACTGAGGTACATTTAGGTCTATGAGGTGCACATCAATCTGATCCGACAATGAAGATGAAGATCAAGAGACTAGGATAATATCATGATGATGACTATATGGATGTAGCTAGGAGATGCCATTGTCGTGCCGGTGTGGTCCTCCACCAATCACCCAACATTCTACACCGTACATTGGCCTCATAACCATTCGAGTGTTAGGGTACCGACATTGTGGGTCTGATTGATCATCCTTCTTCCAAGGGTCATTAATTCATCTTAGCTACCCCGTCTACTTTTCCAAGTGGGCGGAGGCAATCCCACTCAGAGAAGGCACAGCTTTGCATGTGCTTCAGTTTTATAGGAACCATATCATATATAGGTTTGGGGTGCCTCAATAAATTATATTCGGTAATGATACTGCATTCAAAAGAACCAAGATCAACAGCTTTGCTAGAAGACATGATATAGATTGGAGATACTCCATCATCTACTACCCTAGAGCAAATGGCTTAGTAGAAGCATTCAACAAAACTCTCATCTAGATACTGAAGAAGACACTTGATGACAAAAAGCAATAGTAGAATGAGCAGTTAGTTGAAGGCTTGTGGGCCTACCACACCACATATCGAACTCCAACTCAATCTACCCCATTTTTCTTAATGTATGGGTTTGAAGCCATTCTACCTTTAGAAGTTCAACTCTGATCACTAAGGATAGCATTGGGTAACAAGATCACTACAGAGAATGTTACATTAGAAGAGCTCAAGGTTTGGAGGAGAGTCACCAATGGCATGCGACCATTACAAGGACAAAATGATTCAAGCTCACAACAAGCTGGTACCCTAGGTCTTTCAGAGAACTTGTGTTAGTCCTAAGGAGACCAATTATTGAAAGATGGGGGGCAAGTTTGAAACCACTTGGGAAGGCCATATGTCATAGAAGGCCTACCAAGGAGGATCTTATCCTTATTGATTGTAAAGGGAAACACCCAATGCTTCCAATTAATGGGCTCTATTTGAAGAAATATTACCCATAAAAATTATGTTTGAAAACAAATCTATCAATCAACAAAAATTTAATTCTGTTTCATCAAAATCTTCTGTTCTTTCGAAGTGTTGTATGCTTGTCTTGTGAATCTGCCATGACGTGTTTAGGATAGGTGTAAGAGTCCCCCAAAGGCATCCTATCACTCTTTCACAATATAAACACATTTCCCAGTGCTATTAGAATAGGTGTGAGAGAGCCCAAGAGGCATCCTATCTCGATTAGCACAACTAAGTTAGGTATAAAAGAACCTAAGCGACATCCTTTCTTAGTGGGAATTCCTGTTTGCCACCTATGACACAATTTCATCAAAATCCCTAGCGTGTTTTAGGTTAGGAGTAAGAGAACCCAAGAGGCATCCTATTCCCTTTAACACATGCACAAAAATAAAGACATATCTTTTATCTCAGGCTATTTTTGATGTGAGAGAAAGCCCCCTATGACACTCACTCATTAGCTGCTCTAGGTCGGGTCTACTTGCTACTTCGCTAGTATGTCATCCAGTGGTAACTTGTTTGGAAGATATGAGTCCCCATGCTTTCTTCCTGATTTGACCATTGCAAACTAATGAGCGCCTTATTAGTATGATAGACTTCACTACCCAGCAAGTAAGCTACATCATTTTGGTTTCGTTTAAGAAGATGTGAGTCCTCAAGCTTTCTTCTTGAACTAATCGCCATGATCTAACTAGGTCGAGTATATTTGAGGTTTTGGATAAGTCCCCCAGAGGCTCCTTTCCTCTTGACTACATTTGTGTCGATATAAGTCCTCTAGTGGCATTCACAGTTACCCCTAGGCGATGACACTGAGTGAACACAGACTCATCCCAAGAATCGCTATAGGAGGATGTGAGTCCCTAAGCTTTCTTCCTAGGCTGATTATTGCAAACCGACGGACACCTTAGGTTGGTTGATATTCACTATGTTGATAGTGACTCACCCGGTGGATACACCATTCTTGGCAGATGTGAGTCCCCATGCTTTCTCCTTGAGTTGGCCACTGAATACCTATTTGATATATGACTAGCCATGTCATCTTCTATAGGGTTTTGGATTAATCCCTTAGCCCCTCTCCCGTGGCATTCTATTTGGATCACCTCATGATCATTTAGACACTACCGTTACTTTGGATTGACTTTCCTAAATGGAGAATTTGTTTAGGATGCGATTCTCCTCTAGTAAATTGAGATAGGTCTAGGCTGATATAAGCTCCTTCTCAATTTGACCCCTCACAAACTAACAGGATCCATGATAAAATAAATAAAAGAAAATAAACAAATATTCACTTGTGGATTAGGAATTCAAGCCCTCAAAGGGCCCCTTTTCTCAAGTAGACATTCTATCTTTAGGGCAGTGTCAGTAGTACTCTCTATAGGAATTTCCTAACTATGCGAGTGAAAATAAATCCCTGGGTCGGTACTCACTCTATAGTCGCTCTTAGGTTGGGTTCGTTCTATTTTTCCATGATCAAGTTACCCTGACAGTCATTCTGCTTTGAAAGATGTAAGGCTATGACGCATTCTTTCTAGCATGACTATCATAAACTGACGGGTAGCCCCTAGGTCGGGTTCAATTTATAGTCCAAAGTAATTGATCACCCCAGTGATCTTTTATAGTGGAAGATATGAGTCCCTGAGCTTTCTTCTCTTAAATTGATCATTGCAAATCAAAAGGCACTCCTTTGGTCGGATTGTTCTCCCATCGACCAGGAAGCTACTCCCTTTGGTTTAGTAAATCTGAGATAGGTCTAGGCTAATATAACCCCTTCTCAATGTGATCCATCGCAAACCAACAGAATCCATCCAAATAAATAAATCTAAAAATGAAATTAGTCTTTGACTATATTTGAGCTGATATAAGTCCCCCAGCGGCATTCACCCAATAATTAGCCCTAGGCTGGGTCCGATTTGTTGCCCAATGCAATCGATCACCCCAGTGATTTCTTGTTCCTAGAAGATGTGAGTCCCCACACTTTCTTCTTATGACTTGACCATTGTAAACCGAAAGGCATCCCCTTAGTTGGATAGTCTTACCTTATGGTTTATAGACTACTCCATTTAGATTGGTAAATCTAAATTAGGTCTAGGCCTCTGTGGCCCCTACTTAGTTCAATCCATTGCAAACCAATGAGACCCATCAAAACAAATCTAAAAATGAAATTAATCTTGACTATCTTTGAGTTAATCTAAGTCTCCTAGCGCATTCACTCAATAATCAGCCCTAGGTTGGGTTTGATCCTTGCCAGATCAACCCAAAGAATCGTCCCTACTTGGAGGATATAAGTCTACTACGCTTTCTTTCTAGTACAGCTGCTACATACCGAAAGGCAACCCTTTGGTTGGCTAGTCCTACTATGTGTTTAGTAGACTACCCCTTTAAATTAGTAAATCTAAGTTAGGTCTAAGCCTCCATGGCTCCTACTCAGTATGATCCATTGCAAACCAACAAGGTCCATTTTAAAATCCAAAATCAAAAATCTAAAACAAACAAAAATAATAAATCAATCTAAATCAAATCTTTTTATTTCTCCCAAGGAGATGCAAATATTTCTAGTTCAGTAGATCCAAAAGTAATCCTCAATGGATTTTCACCAATCTTTTCTACGACATTGACTTTCGCGTGAGATTATCAGCAATACAAAACTGAACGAAGTTAGTCAAAAAAAGCACAATTAAACAAACAATAAATTGAAATTCAACCCTCTTCCCCATGAAACTTAATTAAATAAATCCAATTTCTCCCCTCTTAGACTCAAAATCAAATCAAACCTCTCATCCCCTTGGATGACTTGAACCTACTTCCAAGTGGAAGGTTCACATACTCATCCATTGGATTCCTCCTCCCCTCTTGTGTTCTTGACATATGTGAGCCACATTGCACTAGCTCCATTCCTTCTACACCTTCTTAGGAGTAAAATCTATTAGTGCTTGTGATCATTCTGTTGATTGTTTGGTCAACACCAATGCTTGATTGTTTAGTCACACCACACCTATTGAGCGCCCTTTGTTGATCTCATTTTTAAGATAAGCTCTGAACCTCTCCATCTTAGACATAGGACTCCACTTAGACTTTAAGAGATCCTTAGTCAAGACACATCTAGTGGACACTCAATAGAGACTTAGAAGAGTTAGCCATAGAATAGGTCATGCCTTAGGGGTGTTAGATTTTCCCTATAGCTTGAACCACATTCCACTTCCTTCCTTCAACTCAAATCAATTCAAAAAATCAAACCTAAGTCAAACTCATGTTCACCCTTGAACTTGAAATTGTTAAATGAACCAAAACCCATTTGACTTCAAATCACTTGCAAATGGATTTATATTTCAATCATAAGTCCATATGTGAGTTCAATCAAACTCAAATCAAGCTTTGACCAGCCATTTGACCTTAGGCTCACTTGACCCAAAGTGACCTAAAGTACCTTATGAGCCAAATTCTAATCCCAAATTGGATTGAACTAAGCCCCACCTAAGCCTCTCATCATGATCAACAATCATCATGAGAAGATCAATCACTCAAATTGGGTCAAACCAAGTCAAACCTGGGGTTGAAGTCAACACTTAGCCAAAATGAAATCCAACATAGCCAAAATCTACCATAGGACAAATTGATTGAAACTAATGATCTAAGTTCATTCATGATCAATGTTTAAATTTGACCAAGTCAATATTTGAGCCTAACCAACCCCAATTAGCCACTTGACCCAAGTTGAACCAACTTAACCTAAAAAGTCAAAATCTATCAAAACTTGATCTAAGCCAAATTGATTGAAACCAATGAGTCAAGTTCTTCCAAAATGATAGTTGAACTTGACCAAAGCATCAATTGGCCAACTAGACCTAATCTAGCCCAATTGACCATGAAACCCACTTGACCTAAAGGGTCATATTGAGATAAATTCAAACTTAACTAAAATTGATTGGAAACAAAGATACCAATCCATTTCATATGACCAACCAAACATGAACCAACCATGACCTAATCCAAACAGGTCAAATGGGTCAATTTAGTCAACTTGACCCATTTGACCTAAATGAACTCAATTGAGCCAAATTCAAACCTAAACCAATTTGAATCAAACCAAAGCCACCAAAATATTTTAAATGATCATATGACAACCTTTGGTTTGACCTAATTTAACCAATTGGTCAACTTGACCCAAGTTGACCCATTTTGACCTAAATGGGTCAACATGAGCCAAATCAAATCAAACCAACTCTAAATTCAATGAAACTTGGCCTAACCCATTTTTCAAACATATTAAACATATTCAAATTGAAATCCAAGCCAAGTGACCATTTTACCTCTAGGACATAGGGTAACCCAAAATCAAAACCACTTGGAATTTGGTCAATTCCTTTTCATAGACACTTGGCTTCCTCTTAGTGGACCAAATGGTCACTAATGAACCTAGTGAACATGACCCAATGGGTTTGGGTCAGACAAACCCAACCAAATTGACCAGTCAAATTGAGCACATGGAAATCCTTCCTCCACTAAATTAAACACATGACACTAACCCTCGGTCAAAATGACCCATGTGCAAGACCTAAATGACCTAACCCATTTAGCTCAATGGATCAAAATGGTAAGTGAAGGAATGGTCATTGCTCTGGGGAGATATACTCCCCTAATTTGAATTCATTTGAGATTCCCCATTGATTAGTGAGGAAGCCGGAGAAGTCATTTCCCGCCTCCCAAGATCTCTCAAGCATTTCAAACTCCATCTTCTCATTTTCATATCTTGAAAAATAGGGAGCTCCAAAATTTAACTTAGCTCACTCAATATCAACCTAACTTCATTTGCAAGCTCCATTAGGCAGCTCGATCGAACTTGCCTAAGCTCTTTCCTAAGTTCCAAAGGCAAAGGAAGACCATTCTTGATCAATACCGAGCTCAAGTCAAGGAGGAGTTGGCCTATTGAAGGATCTACCCAATTTCAACACCTCCAAACTTCAACAAAGCTTTGCCTCAAATAGACGAAGCTTCACCAAGGGAATCAAGCGCCGGTGGTCACCTTCATGACGTTAGCCATTAAACCAAGCACATTTTCAATATTGTTTGGAGCTTTGTGAAGTGGATTTTAATCCCATAAAAATCTAGCCAGTAGATGTGTTTGCCTTTATGCTTAGATGGTGTGGGTAAGTTTTGGGATTAATCCAAGCTCAATCGAGCTCAAATCATTCCCTAGAAGATGGACAGTGTCCATTCTTCACAGAGAAATATAAGGATAGATCTTGGGCCATCCATCCATGCATTTTGGATGGACGGCCATGATTAAGATTTGAAGGATCCCACATTTAATCCCTTAGATCCGCGGCTTTAACCTCAGCCATCTGATCCTTGATTGGACAGGTGAGGAGAAAGCGTGTACCACGGTGACTAACATGACACTATGATGTGACTACTTTAATATCGAATCCCATCATGCCACGTGAAAAATGCATGTCGCGTCAGTGGCATACATGGCGTCGATGGGATTAAACATTTTAATTAGGTTATTTAATCATTAATTAACCATGGAAACTTCCTAAATTCATATCTAACCTAGAAAAATTAGAAAAATATGAAATAAATTGCAATGGATAGATAATTGAACATAGAATATTCTAAAAATGGTTTGAATGGATTTTGAATAGTGCTTTTCTCTGGATTTGGGTTTTATGGGGAATGTTATTTTGCTAATTACCCTCAGTCCGATTAATCCCAAACTTCTTGTGCATAGTGGTGGATGACTAACCCCCTCCTCCCCAATTTTCTTTGGATTTATTGTTGGCTTAATTAGAGGAATTGCTCATTTATTCCTTAATATCTCCCTTAATATAATTAGGCTTAACTAAGGATATAATTAGGGCTTTAACCCTCTGATTGGGTCAATTAAGTTTTGATTAAGTGAATATGAGATTTAGGGAATAATTTTGGAATACTTTCCTTAAGATATTCCTTAAACCCCTTTTCTTTCTTAATCCAACCTTAATTAAGGGTTAATTCACTAATTACCCCTTAATTAATTTCATAAAACTCTAAAACTTTCTAGAACTCAATTAATCTATCTTGGGTAGATGCTTAGGTGTTCAATAACTTAAGTACACTAAGAAAATCAAAACCCAACTCACATGTGTGAGAGGGGTTATGAAAGTACTTAAGTTAAACCCCTTAGTTTAATTAATCATTAATCATGAGCCAATTTCATTAGGCCCTTTTCTTTCCTAGGTGCATTATTGATTTAAATTCCTTGTGTGGTTTTATGTCATCTCATTGGCTCATAATTATTTGATTAAGTATGCTAAGGTGGAATAGGTAAGGGGTAATTAACACACATAAACCAAAGCATAAAATTGATCTAATCATCTAAAATTAAACTAAAATAATAAACAAATCTGGGAATGGGTTAGAAACAACAAACTCACCTCACATTTTTCAAATTAAATCAAACTCAAAATAAAATCAAACCTTCTTTAAAAATAACTTAATTTGCTTTAAGCTTTCTTATTTCATAGGATTGTCTTTCGGAATTAATTATGGTGAAAGTGTTTATATGCTTTCATCACTTTAGTTATTTTCTAACATGCTAAATGTGTATGTCATATGAATTTCATGCATTCATACTTTTCAAAAATCAAATTGAAAAATGAAATATTTTCTTTATGTCAAATTGCATGTTTTGGCTAAAGTAAAAAAAATATGAATGGCTATTATCACTACTAAATCCAAAACTATTTTCAAAATCTATAAATCAAATACCTAAAACTGAAAGTGTGCTACTTATAATTATTTATAAGCTTGCATGTGAATATAAATATGAAGATGTGCATAGTGTGGTTTTCCATCTCTTTTCTTTTAGCATAGTTTTGAATAGGATTTGGCAAAGTGTATAGTTCATTTGAAAAGAAAATACAACACTTGCCTAATCTCATTCCTATTCATTCCTATGCTATTACCCAAGAAGGACATCCACACTTGCACATATAAATTGCATAAACAAAATAAATAAATAAATACAAACTTTTTTGCATCTTTCTTTTCATTCATTTCTTTTGTATTGTGTATTTAAGGAAAGTGATATTTTAGTGGACAACCCTGGGGTTGTGAGGCTTTAAATATCTATAAGTAGGTCTTGTACCTTACACCCCTAGTGCTAACAATGGCATCATACTCATTTATGCCTTTCATACATACATATGTGCATGTGAATAATGGATAAAAGAAACCCTCTTTCTACTTAATGAAAATCATGCATCATAAACATTCAAATTTTCTTAAGTAACATTTCTTAGCATTCATCATAAAGTGCTAAACATTTCCATTTTGTATGTATAGATATGCTTAGGATTTATTCATATGCATGTTATACATTTTGGGAAAGAAATGAAGTGATGTGTGTTTTGTGCACTTTATTTAATCTTAAAATGCCTTTCTTTTTGAATAAGTTTATTTAGGGAAAATCTAAACTTAGAATTAATTAAAACACATAATAAAAATTCAGTAAACAAAATCAAAATGTGAATCTACTTTAGAAATTACTTAAGGTAGGAAGAAGAAGTTCTCTTCTCTTTTCCCTCTCTTTAAAAAACTTAGTAATTAATTGTAGGATTCATCAAGCAAAATAAAATACACAAAATAAAATTAACCCAAATCAACTAAACAACTTAAATGAAACCACCCTTCTAAGTTGAACATCTTCACACTTAGAAAATCTAAACCCTAAAGCCATAGCTAAGCATACCACACAAACCTTTTTTAAAAGCACACACATTAGGTTAAGTCACCACTTCTACGTTTAGATTAGGGTGCATGAGATGTTTTATTTTATGATATATTATTTCTATTTGAATGTTAGGTGAATGTGCATAGAATGAATGGTAGATGATTTATTCTAATCATTATTTTATGAGGATTGTGCTTAAGGGTGTATATAAAAAATATAAATGCTTTTGTTGTGTGTGCTTATACCCCTAAGCATAATCCAATAGGCCGTGGACTTGGTCACCCATGTGTGGGTGTTAAGTCCAATATACATGTTTGGGATTTGTATTTGTTTAACTAATCTATGCTGTTGATTTACATTTCCTTTTCATGTATTTTTGCAATTAGGATTTTTTGGAATGAATGTTATGGGGATTAGGATGAGCATTGGTCATAAGATTACATCTTATGTACCATGTGAAGCCTTTGGAGCAACCACCTTCCAACCATCCAAAAGAAAAAAACCAAAAGAAGAAAGAAGAAAGAAGAAAGAAGAAGAAGAAAGAAGAAAAGAAGAAATGAAGACCCCCATAACATGAATTTTCTTACTTGATTGTAAATTAATTCATCGGTGTGCCAACCACAAATGACCTCTTATTCTTTGTGTTAGATTTATAAAATGTTTGACATTTTGTTTAGCTTGTGCATTAAGATGAATGTTTAGTTTCTTCCTCTTAATGTAGATGATGACAATTAGGCTCTGAAAAAATAAATCTTCTATCAAATTAACCTACTCAAAATTAAAAATAAATAACTCATAACCTCATTTAAAGCCTAAGTTAAAATCAAAATAAAGAATTAGTAACCCCTTGGATGAGTATTTCTTTTATAACATAATGCATAAAAGCATATTATTACACTCTTGATTGGAGGGCTTACACCTTTTCCAGAGAACTTGGCTTGATCTTTGGGAGCCATGGTGGAAACACACCTCCACCCTCCTCATGGATTTTGGCCAATAATCTTACTTTTCATGTATTAGGCATATGAATCCTATAAGCATGAGTCAAATGATTGTCCAAAAGTGAAAGTAAAATGTAATATATTTTGCATTAGATCTAGGTCATTTCTCATGCCCTTACATGATCTAGTCTCTTAGGGAGTGAGTTTGGCCTCTTTCTAAAATAAATAACAAATTAGCTTTACATAAAAGCATATGACTTTCCTACATGAGTTTAAAATTATAGAAGTTAATTGGCGGCCACCCCTAAGCGGTTGCTTATCCAAGAAGTCAGGTGGTTTGTCTTCTCTTGTGGAGGCCAACCAAATACCCATTTTATCTTAAATTTAGACTGTGTTTTTAGCCCTCGCCGAAGTTACATAGATTTAGGTTCTGAGGTTGCTTCTCCCTTCTATGGGCCATAAGCATAAATCCTCACATCTTAAGCATTTCCATAACATTGTATTGTAGAATTATAAGCCCTAAACTTCTAATAAAAATTCAACTCAAATAAATAATTCAATTTCAAAAACATAAAGCCCAACCATAGGATAGTTGGAGATGCTCACTAGGTTTTCTAGCATCATGAGCATCTCCTACTTATCTTGCTTTGGCTTCGATAATAATTCTCTCTCTTTGATCAATCTAATTTGATCTTCTAAAATAAACTAATCGATTGATTGTCCTACCTATTGAAATATTTGGAGAAAATGATCATTTACCTTAATCGAGAGTACTCCTAAGGAATCTCATTCCTTAGGATGTAATTAACTATGGGGGCTTGTCCCTGTAGGGAACCTAATGAATCTAATTTAAAATGAACCCTACTTTACTTTTTTGTGTAAAGTAGGGGAAGAATCTCTTATATATATGCAGACCCATTGTCCTTAAAAGTCCTTGTTGAGGCGATTTGGTCCATTGTAGGGTGTTGACTTCCATCTTTCGAGAATGTACACCTCTCCTTGATGTTGTACTCGATTACCCTCAATAAGAATATCTGTGGATCTACGTGATGATAAAATGCATAAAAAGAAGTATATTTCTATCTTCATTTTATTTCGCATAGAGTGAAGATGGAAGTGCATTTATTTTTAGAAATCCTATGAAAATTTCACCACAATACCCCAAGGGTTTTGTGCCACCATCCTTCAAGATCTTTGATGGTAGTGGGAACCCCCAGCAGCACATTGCACATTTTAGAGCCGGCTGCTATAACATCGGTGGTAGCGATGCACCCAGCTGACTTTTGTTAGCTTTAGCGGGTTCGAGCAATAGTTTGGTGAAGACTTTTGCTGAGTTGGAGCACCTCTTCATCAAGAGGTGCGTTGGAGCTCAACAGAGGGTGCCTGTGGGTGACCTCATGGTAGAGAAATAGAAATCCAACGAGCCCTTTGTTGATTACATTCTTAGGTGCTGCAACCTGTGCATTAAATGCAAAACATAGCTGTCCAAATAACATGCCATTGCGATTCTTCTCAGGAAAATCTATGGCCTAGTCGCCTCCATGTTTAAGGGCTTCACCATCAAAACATTCGAGAAGCTAATAAACAAGGCAGCTAGCCTACAGGAGGATGCCAAAAAGTTTCCCTTGCCTGACCTATCATCTAGACCCAAGCAGTAGAAAGTGTTCGAGAATGGGTTAGAGATAGTTATGTCAGCAGATAGAGGGAAGCAGCCAACAAGAGTTCAATATAAGAAACCATGAGCTTAGCAACCTCCTTTGCCACCTCCTCTTCCACCACCTTGACCATCATACAGGCCACCACAGCCATCACAATGGCCATTTCCACCATCACAGCAGCCTACCCGCTAGTGGTATTCATATCCACCGCCAAGTAGTTATTTTCCACCCACTCTTACCGATAGATTGAATAAGCCATATTCATTCAAGATGGTGGTAGTTAGTAAAATCTTTAAGAATCTCTTAATGGAACTTGACTTTTAGTTACCAGAACCTAAGAGGCTGGAGGAAATGGGCAAGTATGATGATCCTAGCTAGTGCCCCTTCCACTACATGTTAGGCCATGTCTTAGAGGATTGTATCACTTTTAAGGACTGGCTTGAGTGTAGCTACAAGTCAGGAGCAATAGTCATCCCTAATGAATACTTGTTGGAATAACTATCTAGTTTTGTTCAAGTAATCCTTGGGGATACTTACGATCCTCTTAAGACCAAAGAAGGTTGGGAAATCTCTTTATCTAATACCTCTAAAAAGATCATTACTAAGATCATGAAACTTTCCTTGCAGGTGCCTAAAGCAACTCAAACCTCTAATACCAAGGAAGCTTTTCTAGTTACAAAAGGACAACACAGGGAGGGTGACAACTCAGTAGTAGCCATAGCTTAGCACACTTACCCGGGATAGTCCAGTAGTGCAACCACCATCCAAGTAAAGCACTCCCTCCACCGTTGTAGCTACCACCTCTTTTATTAGCTCCTCTTCTACTGACATGAAGCGTTGTATCTATGGATAAGGGCATTAAATTTCTTACTTCGCTTACTTGATTTCTACCATGTTACCTCCACCCAAAAAAAATCAATGAAGAAAGTTGATTCTACTTATATCTTTTCTACTTCTGATGTTCTTGATTGTATTCCTATAGAAAGCTCTCAAGTCTAAATAATAATAGCTCTAATAATTCTGATCCTTTCCTTTCCGATTGAGTCGACTTTTCCTTCTCTAAATCAATTGCTTCACCCTTGAGATTAACTTGAGTCACCGACCCAGGATCACATGGGAGAAGTTATATGTATGCCCAATGAGAAGGTAGAACTTCCCACAAGCTCACCATTCCAAAAAAAATCACTAAAGTCAACCTACGCAGTGGTAAAGTTCTACCTCCTAGGGTAGCACCTGAGGATAAGGGTAAACAAGTCATTAGTTCTAGTGAGCAGATAGCCCCTCCATAGGATGCTCCACCTATGAATATGCTTATGGAGGACCAAGTTAGAGTTGATTACAATATCCTAGCTCATCTTAGAAAGTTGCCAGCTAAGTTAAGCATATATGACACCCTTGCCTTATCCAAAGAAATGAGGTAATCTCTAATCAAGGCCTTACTTGATCCAGATGTTTAGCTCACCACCATCAAGAAGGAGACACACCACTTGAAGGACATCTTAGAGTCACTTTCTGATGAAGACTACTTCTAGGGATGATCAAGCATAATCAACCTCTTTACATTATAGTAGATGTTTATATCAAGCTATCCGAGTTTTGACCCGCAGACTGTCAATATTATGAGTCTAAGAACTCTTGCCTACTTAAGAATCAACATCTCTAAACTCCAAAAGGAGAGGATGATGTTGAGAGGATTCAATGAATAAGGCGAGTGGTCCTTATGCTCCATAGTGTTGCCATCGAAGATAGATGATTGGAAGACTGAAGCCAAGTTTAACAATATAGACTTGGATACATCTTTTAATGCTTTTCTTGGGATACCGTGGAGACATGAGAACAACACAATTCTATCCTCTCTACACCAGTGCATGAAGTTTATGAGAGGTGGAATCTCATACTGTGTCAAAGGAGATCTCAAACCATTTATAGTTCATGAGATTGGAATATACGGGGATGCGTCCTACTACTGCTCTCAAAATGAACAAGTCTATTCTTACAAACTAGGCCAAAGTTTAAAAATAAAAGAAAAATAAAAATAAAAATAAAAAATAAAGAGAAAAAAAATGAAAAGAAAGAAGAAAATAAAAAAGAAAATAAAAGGGAGCGAGAAATAGACTTGGAGGAAGAAGTGGGGCCTAACATTAGATTCCACCCACAGTTAGTTACTCCATTCGAACATATGGGTATGACTCAACCTCCACTGTAGAGGAAGAGGTCAGAGCCACCCATGGGTGGAAAACCTCCTGATTGGCCACCCAAAAGGAGATATGTCCTAGCTACCATGAGTACACTTGTTGTCTGTATAAACTCAGAATCTAATTCATAGGATGAATCTTATATGGTTAGCACACCAGCCAACTCTTCTCAAGACCAAATTCCTTTGGAGGTGACACTTGAGCTAGACCCAGTCCTAAGACTAAATCGGGTTAACAAAATCTAAAAAAATCTATAATAAGAGTTTCAAATCATTGAAACATCTGAGAAACTTTTGTCGTGACGAGATCCGATCCTCTCAGTCTAAATTGAGTTGATAGGATCTAAATCTCTTAATTCAAACATAAAATTACCTAAAATTACTATACATCCGCATAAGCCCTGAGACTGTATTGAATGCTTAAATTTACATGTTTGAGGATGCTGTGCAGGTTACTTCCTGATTTAGTTTTAGGACTGGGTCTAGGTTAACAAAATCTAAAAACCTATAATAAGAGTTTCAAATCAAGAAATATTTGAAACCGATTCTCACGTGAATGTATATTAATCCTCTATTAGCTAAACAAAGTTGATAAGATCTAAAGCTCTTAAATATATTCAAATTAATCAATCTTTTTAATCAAATTAACTAAAATTAAATAGTAATCTAAAATTGTTCAAATGAAATTCTATCACTAAAAACTTAAACCAAACTCAATCTATCCACCTTCCATAACTGTTTGTCGGGGGTGAAAAATTATGAAAACTTTAGCTCACAAAGGAGCCAATGTCAAATCAAGTGTTCTACTATGTTCACTCTCAATTAATCTCTTACCGAAGGATGTGACCCGTGTCCCCTAGTGGTTGGCCAAGAGTCTCAGATGAAGTAGTTATGACCGAGTCCTGATCGTGGTTTGGCTAGTCGCTCATTATATTATGACCATGATCGTAGTATGTTCCCCAATGGCTGCCTTTGAGTTGTGAATCATAGGGTATAGTTGATAGGACAAACAACCCTCTGTCAACTAAGGTAGACTTAAGCATGTCTCAGACAAAACACCACCCCAGTCTACAAGGATTTTTTTGGATGACATAACCCATGTGTATGAGGATCCTTCGTCAGTCAATTACCTCCTCCGACTAAGTAGCTAGGACCGCTGACGCGGATGATGAACCATGGGATCTAGATCGGGCATGTCATCATTCACCCAACCATCAGGTTTAAGTTAAAATGATGAATTTCATATCTTACATTCTAAAACTCTACATGCTGCTACTATATGCTACGCATTAAGCAATCTAATGACTAGCCTTAAATAAAAGTTCTTTCTCACTTATTGAGAGGGGTAATTAACTATAGGGGCTTGCGCCTATAGAAAACTTGGAACCAGATCTAAAGTTGTCACCAAATGAGGATGAAATCTCTAGGTAGTGTCTTATCTACTATTCCATCTGCCTTCTGGAAATTACACCGACACATTTTAAACACTCTTTTCATCAAAGAGGTGGGTGGCAAAATTTTTGGAGCCCAAAGATTTTGGTGACTACTAGGGAATCGTTTATGGTTTGGTTGAAATTCCTTCTATCCTAGCTTGATGGACAAGATGAAGGATTGACGATTTGTTAATATTGACTTTTCAAAAAGTGTATGTATGTTATGAATCATCTGCTTGCTACTTTGATAGATTCGTTGAAGGTTATATACAGATAACCTAGCCTTCCGGCTTATATAGGGTCAATGCTAAGTTATTAGTCTAGCAACTTATGCTTTAACAGATTGAATAACCATAAAATTTCTTTAGTTCAGCCATCAGCTTTATATGAACTATGGAATTGCTTCCTTAATTCTATGCTTTCTACTTTGATAGACTTGATGTGGAGATAGGCTTTGATCTGTGCTTTGAGCTTGATCAGATCATTTGAGAATAGATTGAAATATCACCCTGTGTGTAATATATAAATTAATTTAAGGCAACCCCTAATTTGAGCGTTTCCTGAGATTGCCTTGATCTATCGATTAAGTAGAAAGATCTTTTGGATCCTGGTTGCTTGTAATCACTAAGCTGGATCTAGTTTAAGATTGAACAACTATTATCATTGAACTGACGAGCAGGGGCTCTTTCACTGCGGTCTTTTCTTACAGCTTGTTGAGTGAGCAGAGTGTCAGCAACTAGATCATATTTTGGCTTGTTGAGTTTGACCATTAGAACCTACTTGAGTCTTCAACTTAAGCTGTAGTGGGTTTGTGATTTTGTCATCAAACTGATGAATGGGGGCTCTTAAACTGTAGCCTTTTCTTACGGCTTGTTGAGTAAGGAGAGCATTAATAACTCGATCATTTATAGGCTTGTTGAGTCCAACCTTTGGAACCCATCCGTGTCCTAGACTTCAAGATGTAGTGGTTGATGTTTCCCTAACTTAATTGATTGAAGCCTCCAAAATTTGGAGTTCTTCTGACTTGATCTCCATAATTTGACAAATCTGGAAGATAAATTTCTTGACATTTAGGGTTGTCTTTTCATGCATAGAAATAGGATCTTTTTGTTCCTGCAAGATTCTGCAACTTAGCAATGCCAATTATAAGTATATTCAGGGATTTCGGCATGAAGCTCGATGCCAACCTGAATCAAAAATATATTCAAATCAAATTAAGTTGCTTTAGTCTTAGGATGGTCCGTTAACAAAGCCTAAAAAATCTATTATAATGAGTCTAAGTTAGTGGAATATCTCGAGAAGATGATTTTGTCATGGTAGATCTAATCCTCTATTAAGAGCTAAAACAGAGTTGACATGATCTAAAGCAAGTAATATTTTAAACTACAATCTAAATTGAAATGACTTGTTCGCCACTGATCTACAACTCTTGTACAAGTAGAGAAGATATTAAATCAAAATCTACGAAATCATAGGGCTTCCTTTTATCAAAAATCAAGGAATTTCACCATAACTATGATTTTTAAAATCAATTATTTCATTAATTAGATAAAATTAGCTAAGCTATAAACACCTGCATGTGCTTAGACATAGAGATTTCAAGTGCAAATTTTAATGTCTGAAAAGGCTGCACAGGCTAAATTGGAATAAAAAAAATAAAAATAAAAAATCAATCTCATAATTCAAACACAAAATTACCTAAAATTATAATACACCCATATGTGCCCTGAGACTATGTTGAATGCTTAAATTCAAGTGAAGGATGTGGTTGTAGCTTAGTCTTTGGGTTAACAAAACCTAAAAATCTATTATAAGAATTTCAACTCAGTAAAATATCTGAGAAGCTAATTCTGTCAGGTGATAGTAGATCTGATCCTCTGTTAATAGTTAAACAGAGTTGATAGGATCTAAAGCTCTTAATTCAAACATAAAATTACCTAAATTCTTAAATACACGCATGTTCTTCAACACTATGTTGAATGCTTAAATTTAATTATCTAAGGATGCTGCATGGGTTGCTTCCCGATTTAGTCTTAGGACTGGGTTCGGGTTAACAAAACCTAAAAACCTATAATAAGGGTTTTAAATCATTAAAATATCTAAGAAAGTGATTCTGATAGGTGACAGTAAATCTAATCCTCTGTTAGTAGCTAAATAGAGTCGATAGGATCTAAAGCTTTTAAACATATTCAAATTAATCAATTTTTCAAATCAAACTAAATAGCAATCTGAAACTACTTAAATGAAACTCTATCACTAAAAACTTAAATCAAACTTAATCCATCCGACTTCCATAATTATTTATTGGGGGCAACAAATTAAGAAAACTCTAGCTCACAAAGGAGCCAATATCAAAGTGTTCAATATGTTCACTCAATCAATCTCTTGCTAGTAAGGATATGACCCGTTCTCGACTATGTGGCCAAGAGTTCACGATGAAGCGTTAAGACCGAGTCCTTGATCGGGTGGTTTCAACTCCATTATATTATGATCAGATCGTACTCGTATGCCCCCAATGGCTCCTTTGAGTTATGAATCATATGGTATACTTGATAGGGCAAATCAGCCGTGTAGACTTATTATCTCCTAGATAAACACCACCCCAGGTCTATAAGGATTTCTTGGGAGATGTAACCCATGTGTTGCGATAAAGATCCTTCACGCTCAACTACCTCCTCGACTAAGTAGACTGTGGGACGATAGGATGATGGAACCATGGGATCTAGATCTAATTATCATTCCCACAACCATCAGGTTTAAGCTAAAATGATGAATTTCATATCTTAAATTTCTAAACTCTACATGCTGCTACTATACGCTATGCATTTAGCAATCTAATGACTAGCCTTAATCGAAAGTTCTCTCTTATTTACTGGAAGAGATAATTAACTATAGGGGATTGCGCTTATAGGAAAACTGGAACCAGATCTAAAGTTCTCACCAAATGAGGATGAAATCTCTGGGTAGTGTCTTATCTACTATCTCATCTGCCTTTTGAAAATTACATCGACACTTCAAATCACACTCACTTTAATTCAAAATTAATAAAATTATCGAGAGGTTGGTGGAGAGTGGAGAGTGGAGAGTAGGAAGGAAATTATGATATTATGTCCAAGGAAAATATGTAGAGAGCCTTTTTTTAGAAGAAGAGAAGTGGGGCGGATGGGGGAAGAGTATTTTTATCTCTATTGCAATTCCATTTTTTGTTCTCCCTTTTTTTTCAAAACTGACGAGAAAGTGTTTTTGATGAACCGAGAGAGGGAACAATTGTCGTTCTTGAGAGGGAATAGTTTGGCCATTTGAATGGAAGAGCAGGAGTAGTTGCATGTGAACCATGCGTGCATGGAAGTGGAGCGAGGTCGAGTGGCTGTGCACATTAGGATTAGGATCAGTTTCAATTATCTTGAATTGATAGATTTTTTTAATTAATTTTTCAAATATTAATCAATTTTAAATTGAATTTTACACTGACATCGTTATATGGGTATATATGTTGATTTAAGGTTATTTCAATGTTTCAAATACAATGGCACAGTCCGTTTTGCAATTAGAGGTCGTTTGGTTTGAGTCAACATCAAATTGTGTCCATTTCAGCTCAAAAGGCGCATCGTCGCTTTTGAACGCTCACTTTTCATGTAGGCTCATCTGAATTGAGTGCAGATAGTCTCATTTGATAAATTTTGACATTTTGTAGCCAATGGTATGATCAGTTTTGCGAACAGAGGTCATTTGACTTGCATCGCAGCTTCCCAACTTTGGTATGTGTGTCAACACATTGATAGCTCGAGTGCTTAATTGATTGCTCGTTAGATTTTGAAATATTTATATTCTGATCAATTTTGATGTTCTAAATGTAATGACAAAGTTCATTCATCGATCAGAGGTCATTTTGACCATTTTTGGTGACATATAGTGCATTTCAGCCTCAATTTGTGTTCTACCACTGCTGATTATTCGACATTGGCACAGACTCATTCGAATTAAGTGTGAATAGTCTCATTTGATAGTTTTCAATGTTTTGAAGCTAACAAAATCAGTTTATGAACGGATATCATTCGCATAGTCGCATGTCTCACTGATATATATGTTGACACATTGATAGCTCGAGCGCTTAATCAATTGATCATTAGATTTTGCAATATCTATATTCTGATCAACTTCGATGTTTTAAACATAACAAAGAGGTTCGTTCATCAATCAGAGGTCATTTCAAACATTTTTGGTGACATCAATTACATTTTAGCCTCGATTTGCGCACTGTCAATGCTGATTATTCGACATTGGCACAGACTCATCCGAATGGGTTACATTGTCCAAGAAATCTTGCACTGGGTGGTGTTTTCTAAGGAGATAGGCTTTGGTCTACCTTATGGCGTGAGGGTTGTTTGCCCTATCAACTATATCCTATGATTCATAACTCAAAGGAGCCATTGGGAGCATACCTATGGTCCCATCATAATATAATGGAGCATTAAAACCACGTGAGGACTCGATCATAACTACTCATCATGGAGCCTACTAACCACACATAGTCAAAGGAATATGAGCCACATCCTACGGCAAGAGATTGATTGAGAGTGAACATAGCTAACACTTGATTTGACATTGGCTCCTTTATGAGCTAGAGTTTTTTAATTTATCACCCCACGACAATTACGAAGGTGGATGGATTGAGTTTGTTTTAAGCTTTTAATGATAGAGTTTCATTTAAGCAGTTTTAGATTGCTACTTAATTTGATTTGAAAATTGATTAATTTGAACATGTTTAGGAGCTTTAGATCCTGTCAACTCTGTTTAGCTGCAAATAGAGGATTAAATCTACTGTCACATGACAAAATTAGTTTCTTAGATATTTTATTGATTTTAAACTCTTATTATAGATTTTTAGGTTTTGTTAACCCAAACCCAATCATAACACCAAACCAAGAAGCAACTTGTGCAACATCCTCAGACATTTGAATTTAAGCATTCAAAGATGGACGGTCCATGCGTGTATTTGAGAATACCTTAACTAACGCCTTCTGTTCGCTTGTATAAAGTGTTGTGAATCCGATGGCATTGAGTGGAATTTGTTTTAAGCTTTTAAAGATTGAAACTTTTAAAATAGATTTTTAGGTTTTGTTTACCCGGACCCAGACCTAAGACTAAACTGGGAAGCAACCCACACAACATCCTCAAACACTTGAATTTCAGCATTCAGCATAGTGTCGGGGCACATGCGGGTGTATTTAAGAATTTAAAATTAATTAATTATAATATGTTTAAGAGCTTTAGATCCTGTCAACTCTATTTAGCTACTAATAGAGGATTAGATCTACTGTCACCTAACAGAATCAATTTCTCAGATACTTCACTGATTTGAAACTCTTATTCTAGGTTTTTAGGTTTTGTTAACCCGGACCTCGTCCTAAGACTAAACCAAGAAGCAACTTAATTTGATTAATTTGAATATGTTTAAGATCATTAGTTCCTGTCAACTTTGTTTAGCTACTAATAGAGGATTAGATCTACTATCACCTAACAGAATCAGTTTCTTAGATATTTCATTGATTTAAAACTCTTATTATATATTTTTAGTTTTTGTTAACCCAACTAAGCCCTTAAATTTTTGAAAATTTGATTAATTTGAGATTAGATCTACCATTACCACTAATTAGTTTCTATATTTCACATTTGAAACTCTTATTATAAGTATTTAGGATTTGTTAACCCGGCCCTAAGACTAAACCGGAAGCAACTGCGGCATCCTCGCATTAATTTAAACATTTAGCATATGTCTCATGGTGTATTTAAGAATTTATGCAATTTTCATTTCTAAATTATGAGATTGATTTTGTAATTTCATTTAATTTCAACTTTAGGCTGCACAGCCTTTTTAGACATTAAAATTCGCACTTGAAATCTCTATGTTCGAGCACATGCATGTATTTATAGCTTAGCTAATTTCATCTAATTAATGATTTTGTTGATTTTTTAAAATTATAATTAGAATGAAATTTCTTAATTTTTGATTAAAAGAAGCCCTATGATTTTTGTAGGTTTTGGTTTTAATATCGCCTTGCAGATAATATGAAGATTGATTTAAGGTAGCCTTGAATTGAGCATTTCCTCAGCTTGTCTTGATCTATCGATCAAGTAGAGAGATCTCTTGGATCCTGGTTGCTTGTAATCACAAAGTTGGATCGATTTGAGACAACTATCATTATTGGACCGATGAGCAAGGGCTATTTCCTTTTTCCTTCTTATGCTGTGGAGAGCGCCAACAACTCACCATATTTGGGCTTGTTGAGTTTGACCTTTAGAACTTACCGACTTGAGCTATAATGGGTTGGTGGTTTTGTCATCGATTGACAAATGGGGCTCTTCTACTACACTTTTTCTTGTGGATTTGAGTGAGGAGAGCGTCAGAACTCAACCATTTATGAGCTTATTGAGTCGACCTTTAAAACCCATCCATGTCTTAGACTCGTGGATGTAGATTGATATTTTTCCAACTCGTTGATTGAAGCTTCCAAAATCGAGTTCTCTTGACTTGATCTCCATAATTTGGCAAATATGAGAGATAAATTTTTTTGACATTTGGGACTGTCTTTTTATGTGTAGAAATAGATTCTTTTTATTTCTACAAGAACATGCAACTTAACAATGATAATTGTAGATATTTCATGGATTTTGGCATAAAGCTCGATGTCAACCTAAATAAGAATATATTTGAGGATCTCATCTTATGGCACAATGTCAACTCAAATAAACTTGATATAAACTAAAAAAATGCCCCTTATCTTGTAGGGGGAATTCTAAAGCATAGTTAGAAGAATTTTCAAGATGAAAATATATAAATACATAAAAATTTAATTTGATATGCTCTTAAGAGAGTTTCAACATGTAACATTACTTCCATCTATGTATAGAAATCTAAAAATTCCCCCTCAGATAAGAGAATTTTAAAAAAGTTCTTTCATCCGGATTATGTTTATTTAGGGATCTCTGAAGCACCCGATGTCAACCTAAATAAATATATACTAAAAAAAATGCCCTATCTTGGGGGATTTCTATTGTACCTTGAGAATGTGGTCATCAAGTATATTACTTTTTCAAGTATCGACATTATTAATTGGTCTTTCACCCTTTAGTCGATGAGTTGGTATGCCCCTCCTTGGTATACTTTTCCAATGACAAAAGGGCCCTCCCAATTAGGCTCAAATTTGCCACCAAATTTTTGATTGGGGATAATTGGTCTTCTCAGCACCAGGACCAATTCTCCTTTTTGGAATATTTGAGGTCGCACCATATGGTCAAAGCTCTGGACATTTGCTCGATAAACTTTTAGATTTTGATGAGCTTACAATCTAACTTCATCAAGCACGTCAAGTTCTTCCATTCTCAGATGGGCATTTTGATCTTCAGTTAGATTGTATTGGATGGCTACTCAAAGTGAAGGCAACTCAACTGAGCGAAAGAACTGCTTTAGTACCAAATACCAACGAATAGGGAGTGGCTTTAGTTGGCATCTTTTAGGTAGCTCGATACACCCATAGAGTCTCTACTAGCTTGGTATGCCATTCTCTCTTACTTTTAGTAAGAATATTATTGATCAGCTTGACTAATGTCTTATTGAAAGCCTCTGCCAAACCATTTGCTCTTGGATTGTATATTGAAGAGTATCACCAATCAATTTTGTGTCGATCGACGAATCTATAAATCTTTGCACTTTTGAAAGCTGTGCCATTATCAAAAATTATTCAGTGTGGCACTCTAAATCTATATACTACATTATGCGTGAAGAAGTTGATCACTTGGTCAGCAGTAACTTCCTTAAATGGAGTAGCTTCAGCCCACTTAGAGAAATAGTCAGTCATTGCTAGGATGAAGCGATGTCCAGCTGATAACGGTGGATCAATTGGTCTAATTACATATGTTCCCCAACATTTGAATGGCCATGATGCTATTATTGGGTGTAATGGACTTGGAGGTTGATGGATGAGATTCCCATGTACTTGACATTCATAACACTTCGTAGCATGATTAATACAGTCTCTCACCATAGATGGCTAATAATAACCCATTCTTTTGATCTTTATTGCCATCTTGGGACCTGACTGATGTGCACCACAAAGTCCTTCATGAACTTCAAAAATCACTTTGCTAGCTTCATCTACATTTAGGCATCGTAGCTACATTTGTTCAAAGGATCTACGATATAAAGTGTTATTGACAAAATCATAGTGTAGCATTCTCTTCTCGATTTGAGCTGCTAGTGATTTATCGTTTGGTAATTTTCCTTCTTTAAAGTAGTCAATGAAGGGTTGCCTCCAATCATGTGACTCTTCTACAACAAAGGCTTCACACTGCTTTTCTGAGGCAATGTCATTCTTAGCTCTTATTGGTACAACTTCTTGTGATTTTGAGAGTGTGAGGAGCAACGAGTCACATCCGGGTCAAATTTGGTAACCCCTCTACCCGTGGGGATTGATATTTTACTGGCTCTAAGACTCATCGAGTAAATATGCCGATCATGACATAATCACCATTCATACTTGTCATTTCTTTAGCTAGTTTTGCTAAGCTTTTGCTATTCTGGATCGAAGACTCGAAGTTAGTGTGATATTTGGTATATGCTTCATAAGCTCAAGAACCCATTTGTGATAGAAAGCTAACTCAAGCTTGTTAATTCTATAGATGCCAAGTACTTGATTTATAATAAGCTGAGAATCGCCAAAAATATGCAAGTTCTGAATGCCTATGAAAATAGCTTCTTCAAGACCTACCACTAATGCTTCATATTCAACTTCATTATTAGTTCTTAGCTCAATCAATCCATATGATCGTCTCATTATCCCTCCTTCAGGTGTTATGAAGATGATGTCGATTCCTGTTCTTGCTCTTGGAAAATTTAGATGTTGAGCTTTTTTGATCGATGAGGCTCCATCAAAGTACATTTCCCAAATTTGTGATTTTTCTCTTTCATGAATGAGCATAATTTGCTCATTGGGCAAATCATCATTAAGAGAAGAGTCCACAGGGATGAGATGTGCACCTAGAAAATGCTAAGACTTGTCCCTTCACCGCTTCGGAACATATATGTGATATCAAATTGTAAAACAATACTACCCATCTTGCCGACCTATCAACGCTGGTCTTGTCATCAAGTACTTCAGCGGATTGATCCTTGAGATGAGGGTAATCTTGTGAGATAACATATAATTTGATGAAGCTTTTGGACATCTTTTCTTGTTAGACTTCTAGATTTTATTAAGCTTGGTGCCTGACCTCATCAAGTCCATCAAATTCTCACATCCGACGCATTCTCATATTGAGTGAGATTGTGTTGAATGGCTACCGTGAGTGAAGGTAGTTCAACTTCAAGTGACAAGACTGCTTCACCTCCAAATACTTTAGCACGAGGAGTGGATTTTGTAGGAGTACAGTCTAGATGTCACGTTGTTGTCTATTTGTAAGAGAATTTCACTTCAAAATTTTGGCCTCCAAATTTGCTCACCTATTTGTCGGGACCTTTCGACGACAGATTCTTGGACATGTGGTCCAAGTGTCAGGCATCGATGCTCACCGTGCGAGACTTGAATTAGTAGACATTTTGCCAGGGCTGTAAGAGGAGGTCTCTTTGGAGGAGCAACTCTAGTCTCCCTAAGGATAGAACCTCTGTATTTTCTTTTCATCAATCATTTCTTTTTAGCAACTTTGAGGACCCGATACACTCTTGCATATACCATTTCGAGAGAAGTTGGAACCTGACATTATCGGGTCTAGAAGGACTGCTTGATTTGACCAGTAGAGCTATTCCACTTTACCCATCTTAGGTTGTCAAACTTGTTATGGGTTGGAACACTCGCTTCTAGTTTCGGTTGTACATTTTACTTGAACAATGAGCACAGTTCAATATTTCTCTTTCTCCACTCTTTAGGCTAGCTTGCTTCCATGAAGAAGCTTTTGTCGCTATTTATTCTCGAGGCATTGGCCTCCATATTTATTTTCTTTCTACGGACCTTCTAATGGATTCAACACGCGTTCGTGTCACCGATGCTCACCGTAAGAATTATTTACAACAATCTTGAGTACTTACTACCACCGACGTAGTTTTGTAGTGGAGCATTTTGGCTTCTTTGATTAACATTTTGATACGTTCTTCATAAGACATTTTTCCTTAACAACCTTCAAAATTCTATGTGCTCAAGTAGATAGAGTTTCATGTTGTTTCTTCATAAAGGTTGAAGCTAACTGCTGTTGAGCCCAAAAACACCGCTTAACATCACCAGTAGAGCTATTCCTTTTCACCCATCTCATAATTTTTAAATTTATTGTGGGGTAGAAATAATCACTTCTGGTTGTGAGGTTGGTTGTATGACTTATGATTCAGACATCAACTACTGAGCTTGTAGTTTAGTGTTTCTTCTCCTTTTCCTTCTACTCAATTTTCCTCCAAAAGAGGAGGCTTCAATATCATACCTTCCTAGTGTGAAAGGTTCAACTGGCAGGGTTGTCGCATTCACAGGTATGATTGAAACTTTCTACCCATTGAAGGTTCTCTTCATGACTGGCACCTCAAAATGAATCAATCCTTTAAGTATAAAGGCTCTCTTTTGAGGAATCTTAATAGTAGTAGTGGTCATTCTAATTGTCCTCCTCCATTGCACAGGTTGGTGTGTACAATATATAGATGCTTCAAGTGGAGGATTATTTGCAGCAGTGATGGCTAGGAAGTCTACACTATCAAATTGAATGGTAGCTCCAACATCCCCAGTATTGATTATAGCATTAGCAACAGATATTAGCTCCGCAACCTAGCTGCATGATAAATGGTGTTCTGAAGATCCATCAATATACAGAACAAATAGATTAGTCATAAAATATGATTGATTTAAATTTAATTTCACTGACGATTGATTTTAAATATCAATTTTATCATGCTCCACTGCTACTATAGCTTAAATTCGACTAGCCAAAGATGGAAGGAGAATCTTATCCCCAGTAGAGTCACCAAAAATTTGTGGGCACCAAAAATCAATATGAAGTTGTACCAAGAAGAACTAAGAATGACATTGCCTCAAAAGCAAGGTGTGAAGCCTTTGTTCAAGAGTCGCCTAATGGGCTCCAAAAATTTGCCACTGACCTCTTGAAATTTTTTTGATATTGAATTTGAATTGAAGAGAGTATGATTTAAATGTGTTAATGTAATTTTCAGAAGGCAGATGGAATAGTAGATAAGACACTACCCAGAGATTTTGCCCTCATTTGGTGAGGACTTTAGATCTGGTTTCAAGTTTTCTATAGGCTCAAGCCCCTATAGTTAATTATCCCTCTCAATAAGTGAGAGAGAACTTTCGATTAAGGCTAGTCATTAGATCACTTAATGCATAGCGTATAGTAGGAGCATGTGGAGTTTTAGAATTTAAGATATGAAATTATTCATTTTAACTTATCGGATGGTTGGAGAATGATGATGTGCCCGATCTAGATCCCATGGTTCCGTCATCCCGGGCAACCATGGTCCCTAGTCTACTTAGTCAGAGGAGGTAGTCGACCCAACCTAACAAAAGGATCCTCATCAACAACACATGGGTTGCATTATCCAAGAAATCTTTGTAGACCTGAGGTGGTGTTTGTCTAAGAAGATAGGCTTAAGTCTACCTTAGCTGACAGAGGGTTATTTTCCATATCAAGCATACCCTATGATTCACAACTCAAATGGCAAAGCCATTGGGGAGCATACGAGCTACGGTCATGATCAAAATATAATGGAGTCAAATTGGTAAAACCACCCGATCAGAAGACTCTGGTCGTAACTGCTTCAACTGTGGAGCCTACTAGCCAAGCCACCCAGTTAGAGGACACAGGCCACGTCCTTACTTGCAAGAGATTGATTGAGAGTGAACATATTAGAACACTTGATTTGACATGGGCTCTTTTGAGCTAGAGTTTTTTAATTTGTCACCCCCGATAAATAATTGCGAAGGTGGATAGATTGAGTTTTGATTTAAGCTTTTAATGATAGAATTCCATTTAAGTATTTTCAGATCTACTATCACCTGACATAATCAATTTCTCAAATATTTCATTAATTTGAAACTCTTATTATAGGTTTTTAGGTTTTGTTAACCCGAACCTAGTCCTAAGAATAAATCGGGAAGTAACCCGCGCAACATCCTCAGACACTTGAATTTAAGCATTCAGCATAGTATCGGGGCCCATGCGGGTGTATTTGAGAATTCCTTAATTAATGCCTTATGTTCGCTTATACGAAGTGTAGTGAATCCGGTGGGGTAGAAGACGTTATAAATTTAGATTGTAATTTAAAATATTACTTCCTTTGGATCCTATCAACTCTATTTTAGCTCTTAATAGAGGATTATATCTATCTATCATATGATAGAATCAACTTCTTAGATATTCCACTAACTTGGACTCATTATAATATATTTTTAGGCTTTGTTAACCTGGACCCAGTCCTAAGGCTAAATCGGGAAACAACCTACGTAGCATCCTCAGACACTTGAATTTAAGCATTCTGCGTAGTGTCGGGGCCCATGCCGGTGTATTTAAGAATTTAGGTAGTTTTTTTATTTCTGAGTTACGAGATTGATTTCAGATTTTTGCTTAATTTGATCTAAAAAATTGATTAATTTGAATATGTTTAAGAGTTTTAGATCTGTGTTTTTTCTGCTAGGAGGATTAAATCTATTGACACCTGACAGAATTAATTTCTAAGATATTTCACTGATTTGAAACTCTTATTATAGGTTTTTAGATTTTGTTAACATGGACCCAATCTTAAGACTAAACCGGGAAATAACCCGCAACATCCTTATACACTTGGATTTAAGCATTTAACATTCTCTATTACTTCTACACTCTTGTACTTTTGTGGATTTAATGAGAAGATCAGCTTTGATTTATGCTCTGGGCTTGATTTGTAGGCTTTGAGCTTTGGGTTTGATTTGCATGCTAGCTAGGAAGCTTGGATCATTTCGACTTGAACCATCACTACTTCGACCTTACTAAGATCCCTTTCTTTCATGTTATTGTAAATTTGAGTTTCCTCTAACCCTTGTTTTGTGCTTGGTTGAGTTTGATGGAGGAATTGGTCTATTTAATTTGATGAATGATTCTGCTGGGGCATTGATTTATCCGTGCTTGGTCAGATTTGAAATTCCTTTTATCCTAGCTTTGAGCTTGACGGACTTGATGAAGGACTGACCTGATTTGTCCCTATTGACTTGTCAGGACACCATGAATCCTTTGCTTGCTGCTTTGACAAATTTGTTGAAGGATACATACAGATGACCGACCAGAAGCTTACATAGGGCCAATGTTGAGTTATTAGTCTATAGCGTGTGCTTTAACGAATAACCAAAATTGTATGAACTTTATTATGAAATTATTTATTGGTCTGTGTTTTACTTTGTGAGACTTGATGAGGAGATAGACTTTGGTCTATGCTTTGAGCTTGATCAGATCATTTTAGACTAGATTGAAATATCACCTTGTAGGTAATATGTAGATTGATTTGAGGCAGCCCTGAATTGAGTGTTTCCTCAGTTTGCCTTGATCTATCGATCAAGTAAAGAGATCTCTTGGATCCTAGTTACTTATAATCACTAAGTTGGATCTAATTTGAGATTGAACAACTATCATCATTGGACTAACGAGCAGGGGCTCTTTCACTATGGCCTTTTTTTGCAGCTTGTTGAGTGAGGAGAGCATTTTTGATGAACCGAGAGAGGGAGCAATTGTCGTTCTTGAGGAGGAATGATTTGGCCATTTGAACGGAAGAGCGTGATTGGTTGCATGCGAACCGTGCATGCATGGAGGAGGAGCGAGGTCGAGTGGTTGTGCACATTAGGATTAGGATCGATTTCAATTATCAGGAATTAATAGATTTTTTAATTAATTTTCCAAATTAATCAATTTTAAAATGAATTTTACAATCATTATATGGATATGGTCAATATATATTGATTCAAGGTTATTTTGATGTTCTAAACACAATGATGCAGTTTGTTTTACAATCAGAGCTCGTTTGGTTCAAGTCGGTGTTGAATTGAGTCTATTTCAGCTCAAAATATGTGTCACCACTTTCGACCGCTCGATTTTCGTGCAGACTCGTCTGAATTAAGTGCGAATAGTCTCATTTGATAAATTTTTAGATTTTGAAGCCAATGGCGTGATTAATTTTGTGAACGGAGGTCATTTGACTTGAGTCGCAGCTTCTTGACTTTGATATACGTGTCAACACATTGATAGCTCGAGCGCTTAATCAATTGCTCGTTAGATTTTGCAATATTTATATTATGATCAATTTTGATATTTTGAACGCAACAGCAAAGTCCGTTCATCGATCTAAGATCATTTGAGTTGATTTCGGTGTCATCCTGTGGATTTTATCCTCGATTTGTGCACTGCCACTTTAAATCATTTAACATTTGCACAAACTTGTCTGAATTGAGCATAAACAGTCTCATTTGATAGATTTATATGCTAAGCTAACCTCGTGATCAATTTTATGAACAGAGGTCATTCGGACATCGTTGAGCTTCCCGACTCTGATATGCACATCAACACATTGATAGCTTGAGCACTTAATCAATTGTTCGTTAGATTTGCAATGTCTATATTATAATCTATTTCGATGCTCTGAACATGATGGCGAAGTCCGTTTATCAATCGGAGGTCATTTCGACCATTTTCAAGGACGTCCAATGCATTTTGAGCCCAGATTTGCGCACTGTCACCTCCGAGGTTTGTCGAATTTGATTTGTAGGCTTGACTTTATTTATGACACATATGTGGAGGTCAACAACTATAGAGGCTTGCCTTAATTGGAAACTTAAGAACCCGATTTAATATAAACCCTGCTTAATTCATCCATGTGAAGTAGGGAAAAAATCTCTATATTCGAAAATCCACCATGCCGTAGGAGTCCTTATTAAACACCAAAAATAAACACAACACGAGCATTGTTGAGTTCTAAATTATTTAGATTTAACTTTACACACAATGATTTATGCTTAAGTATGTACATGTTATCAACAAATATTGTAGGTTTACTGATAAGCATACTTTAGGATGAGTCAAGTGCTCATATCCCTGATCCTTTTCTATGATGGGAAACTGCTCATTGATGATAAGTTTTTTCCAAGTTATATTGGTGGAAGAAATCATCTTATGTGAGTACATCACACAAACTTGGGATTTAAATTGAGATCTCTACACTTTGATGTAGAAAATTTTATAGTGGATCTAACATGTCGTTTCCTTGTTAGCTCAGGTTTCATAGCATCTATGATTTCTGATGATAAAGCCTATAGTGTTATACTGGATGAAGCTTCTCGTCAAACATTGGTTCTTTATGTAGAAGTGAAGTCTTATTGTAGTACTTTATCTGCAATTGACATTGATGCCATGCAGCATAATATTCCTTCTGATTACACACATGACTTGACTTTCCCATCAACAATTGTGCTACAATAAAGCTACAATGAATCAGAACCAAGGTTAGTAATTACTTTAAAGAAATTTATCTTGCTGATAACCTCATTCTGTGTATCTCTAATATTAATCATGTTAGAGGTTATTACGCAGAACTCAATGTCTACTGATGTACATTCGAATGAGCAAACCCATTGCATCATGGGTGATGAGTATGAAATAATAAAAAGTGAATCGAGTAATGTATCTGAGGATAGTGAAGCCGAGGATGATGTTTTACTTGGACAGACTAGTTTATGTGACAATACTACTAGTCATAAACTTATTAGGAATCACTCTTTAAGAAGTTCTGCAAATGATGATGAAATGATCTGTAATAATGATTATGTTTGTACATGTGAAATCACAAAAGATTTGGATGTAGATATTATATTTGATGATCCATCTGATATCATATTTATTTTAGATGATATTGAAGTTCTAGGTGAATTATTTGAAGGTATGTGTTTCTTAATTAAAAAAGAGTTTTAGTTTGCAGTTATTGGTTGGTCAATAATAAATAATGTTCAATTCCTAATAATTATTTCAAATTAAAAAAGAATTGTGGACAAGACAATAATCTCAATAGATCATGTTGGGCATACATCATTGTAGAAAAGTGATGGGAGCATGGAGAATATCAACCTTAGGTGTTGCACACACAATGCATCAGCACTATCACGTGTTCTGGACATCGTTAATCTACATCTAAGTTCATTAGTTATTTCATAATGCGTGTTCTGAGAACTCATATATACTTGAAACTAAGAGAGATTATTGGCCGAATGGAATCAAAATTTAAGATTAAAGTTTCTTATATGAAGGCATGAGATGCGCGGCGTAAGAGTATTAAAGCAAATTTTGATAGTTGAGAGGACTCGTACCGCTCTCTCAGCCTATTCATAGAATCATTATGTTCTATTTTGCCAGGATTGTTCATAAGCTCCAGTCAATAACTACACACCGATTTTAAAGATTATTTTGGACATTTGGACCATCAATATCATGTTGGAAATTCTGTCGTTTAGTTCTAAGCATGGATGAGACATTTCTACTTGAAAAGTATTATGGTACTTTACTCACAACTGTTGGGATGAATGCCAATAATGGATTATTTCTACTTGCTTTTGTTATTGAATCAGAAAATAATGAGTCATGGCTTTGGTTCATTATGTGTATACATGAACTATTGCGAACTGTTTCCTCAAGGAATGTTTATGTATAATTTCAGATAAACACGTAGCTTTGGTATGTGGTTGTAGAGACATATTCTCTTAGGCTGCTCATCGTCATTGCTTAAGGCATCTAAGAGAAAACCTCAAAAAAAAAAAAACTGTTAAAAGAATGAGTTTTGCAGATGTCAAATTTATTGTAAAAAAATGTATATAGCTGGTAGCACAGATGATATAAATATATTCAATCGATATATGATTAATATAAAAATGTTCTGGTAGAAGCATACCAATGGTTAATAGAACGTGACGTTTCTAAGTGGTCACTGGTTCATAAATGTGGTAAGCGATATGGTACTATGACGACTAACGCTTCTGAATTTTTCAATGGGGTACTAAAGCGTGCAAGAGATTTGCCAATTCAAACCCTAATAACTATCATTTATTATAATATTAAGGTGGCTAACCAGTCGCCTGTTAAATGGGTGACTATATCTACTTTAAAATTTTTTTTGAACATACTTAAACAGTTAATTATGTTTAATATGATACTTATTTAAAAAAACCTCTTAAATTTTCTGCTCCTGCACGCTCTTCAACTAAGTCAAGGGCTATTTGGTTGTCTGAAAAAGAAATGCAATGTAAAATAAAAACAGTGAATTCAGAATACTTTGAGGCTATTTTTGTGTAAAGTAAAAACATGAAAACTATTTTTTCTGTTTGGTTGAGTGATTGTAAAGAAAAGTAAATACCTGGATTCTAAATACTTATATGCATATGTGAAATAACTACAGAATTTTATTTCACTAATTAATTATCAAATTAATATTTTAAATATATATTAAAATAAATTATAATTATAAAATAAAATTTTACTAATTTTTAAAAAAGATTACTATATTTTTATTTTGAAATAAAAAAGAACTTCTTCATAATTTATATATTAGGCATGTGTTAGAATAAAAATAATGAATACATCATCTATTGTACCTACAATTTCTATATTTCACATTCATTTCTAAGTAATTTTTTTCATGCCATATAATAAGCCAATTGTTGTCAATAAATATCTTTACTCCAACTCAATTATTAAATGCGCATTTTAAAAAATTATTAAAAATGTTGACATTAGCCTACATTATTTTAGAATTTAGCTCGAAGAAATTTCAACTAAAATAAAAAAGATTTTAAAGTCTACTTAAGGGAGTTAAATAGATAAGTTAATAAATTAACATGTTTTAATATATATATATATATATATCTACTATTTATTTATAAAAAAATTCTCAAAGAACAAAACAAACATCATAATATATCATCAAACACCACTCCTCTTTCTCTCTTATATCTCAAAAAGGGACTTGCAAAATGAAGCATCCTAAGAATTTTAAATTGATTTTCTTCATTCAACTACTAATGAAAATTAAACTACAACTATGAAAGCATAATAATACTGCATGGTTATGATACAACACAAATAGTTTGTGTTAAACTAACAACTCTACATTCAATGCTAATTGACTCTGTCATACAAGTAGATCTTATACGACTGCAACAATACCTGGAATCTAAAACAACTGCAAAAGGTTAAAACAAATCATTTGCCAACAACATTTAAGTGATAGGTAGAAAACATAACATCCTCCAAGAACAACGATATATAGAGACCTTCTAGATACTCAACTGGAGAAAGAAATATGGATGGTGTTCCCATCAATATTGCTTGCATACTTGCAAACAAGAGCCTCAGTAGCCTACTCTTCGTCCTCAAACAAAACTAAGGCTTGCTTCTTCCCACAAACTTTTGGTAGAGTGGATATGTGAATCATTTTAGTAGGAGCACAACAGTAACGATAGTTCTTCACTGCATTGCGGTTGAAGCGATTAAGGCTTGATCCAACATAATCATGTGCATCTTGAGCAGGGGTAATGTTTGAGTACTTGGAGTAGTTCATCTCAAGCCTTTTACCAAATAACAATGAGCCCTAGAAAGTGGAAGGAAAAAAAAATTCTTGGCTCAACACCTACGATTTTCACAATGTAACCACAAGTGAAAATCGAATATTCATCTTTCAATCAGTAAGCCTATTAAATACAAATTTTTTGGCATCGAGGAAAATTAGACAGTAAGGATAAGAAAGACCATTGTAAGAGCTAAAATGCTCTATGATCAGCAGCTCATTGTGTTTTAAATAAATACTTGAAGCATAACCTCTTCTCAGTTACTACTAGAATGATTTAGAATATGTTTAATGGAAGCTAGTTAAATAAAATGATTTGCTCAAGGCAGACATTTCAAGTCTTTATCTATAGTAAACCCATACGAACACAGTGATCAAGATTTAACCTTCTTAAAGAAGGACCATTTGCCGAGCCTTTATCTTTAGTAATTACATCAATCTCAACTAACCAGCAAAAAAAGCACAAAGAAATTCTTCTAAAGGTTTAGAACGTCAAATTTTAAAACAAAATTTGAATTTAACATTTGGGTCCTCGGTATCTGGTGATTATTGATAAAGCAGACTTATTTACATAAGAATGTTGCTAAACTTAACAAAATTGTACTTAAACAAATAGAGCAATAGAGGCAGAAGAGAGTAAGTTTCTCATCACTGAAGGCCCAAAGGAGCTCTCGATCATGCATTTTTCATGGTATCAAACATATGTAATAAGTATTATTTTCATCATAACGAAAAAAGGATTATCCTTTTTTTTTTGCATTACAAATTAAACTATAAACTAGAAGATATTCCTATGATGTTTCTCCATTTTTTTTTCGAAATAACATTGCAAAGAGTTCAAGGATCAACTGAAAAACTTGCTAAATCATACCGAGAACTTATCGCAATTGTATATATTTGTGTAAGTTATAGCTCATGTTTCTTTAGTTGTACTCCTGTCCTTGAAAAAGAGCAGATCTGTGCTTAAACCAACATCCTTTGGTTTCAGTTTATCTGTAAATAGAGGTAATTAAAGCTGTAAATTTCAACTATATATAATAGAAACTAATAGTAAGGCTCTTCAGAATAATGTAGCATCACACAAAAAAGAACAGAATCTTACTTCTTAGAGTCAAAAGTTTCAGCTTTCTGATATCAAACTAATCCAGCCATAGATTAAGATTAGATACGAGCCACTTGGTTCAATCTTACACTAAAACCAATCTTACCTTTCTTAGATCAGGATTGAGGTTTCAGTTTCAGGGAAGGAGATGGAACGCTGTTGACCTAAGATAATAATTTCCATTCATTAAGGGCAAGCTCCAAAGCTATACGATCTAGATAAGCAATAGATTGAATTGGAATCAGAGAAGATTGATGTATCTTTCGGTAGTGCAAGCACCCTCGGTGGTGACTTGTCGACTCGCCACGCCCCTTCGGTCGCGACCGCTTGAGTCTCCCTTCACGCGACTCTGCGGTCGACTCACCACCCTCCTTTGCCACTGCAGTTCTCGCGGGAGACGAGAGGTTAACACTTCGGATGTTCTTTTCTCGCCTGAGACGAGAGGTTCACACTTCGGATGTCCCGTGAATTCTAATTTTGCTCAAATCGAAGGTATTTGGTTTACACGGAGATTACCCTATGCAACGAATTTCAAATACACGATAATTTTACACCGTATTTATTTTGCAGCGCACCAAACATCAAATAATATAAATTACATATATTTTATTTACAGTACACTCTTTTTACTCCCAACCAAACAGCCCTTAAGTCAGTAACTTCTGAAGATAGCTGCTTAGCCTTCATCGTTTTGTAGAACTTTTCCGTGGTGGTAGGGGTTGGAGGAGCAGACATTATCACTGTCTTAGTAACACTCAACGAACTTTCTGGTAATGAATCACAATTAGGAAGGTAGGTGAGTGGTAATCAATCTGCGAAGCTAAGAAAGCAGGAATCAGAATTTGGGGAATTTTTAATTACAGAAAGCTAAATGAAATGTCAAATGCCATCAAAATAATCTCACACACGGTTTTTTTGTTGCTGCAGCAGCTGCTGTTATTAGAAAGACTTGCAGCAAGAATGACTTTTTTGGGTGGCAGGCATCTCCAGGTGATTGCCAATCTCAGCAACAAAGGTGAACAAGGTGGCAGCTCGCTAGTTCCCGTCATGTTGCAGGCTGCATCAACATTTTCCGTACAGTAGTCAAAATCATTCTTGTCACTGTCTCACCTAATGAAAAATAACATATCTCCAAATTCTCTAATTAAATATTTCATCCACAATTCTATCGCTAATTCTCAAAATTCTGTCGTTTTGAACGAAAAACCAAACATCCAATCCCTTTACCCTAACACAAAAAAAAAATAAAATAAAAAAAATAATAATAATAATGGAGAGACGAAGAGGAAATGAATTGACTCCACCTCGATAACCCTATTATTTAGGACTTCAAATCTTGAATGGTCTCTATAATAATCTGGATCTAATTTCGACCCTTGGTGCAATGAGATATCCCTGTTCGAACTCTTTGGATCTCAATGTTTTGACCTTCTAGACAAGCAGGCTGACTCTTCTCTCAATGCTATTATCATTAATGGTAAGTGGTCATTGCCTGCTAGTCTGGCCAGAGATAATGTTGAATGCTATAAAATGTTACATAAAGTCACTATCTCTAAGGAGGCTGACATTATTCAGTTGATGTGATCAAATAAATTAAAAATTATTCTGGCTAAAAAAACATTTTTGAGCCTACACCTGATGTGGATTGGGCTAATGAAGTTTGGTTCAAAGGACATGCTCTAAATTATGTAATCTTTTGTTGGATGACACTGATGGGTGGACTGAAAACCTTTAATATTATTCATTCTCGAGGTCTGGGATCAGTCATAGACTGCTATTTCTATAAAGAACATCGTAAGTCTCATTCTCACTGTTTTTTGGTTTCCTCCTCTTTGTGGCTCATCCGGAACCTGCTTCCCAATTGTAGCTTCTTTCTTTTCCAACCTACCTTTCAACAATTTCTTAATGCTTTCTTATCCCTTCAGCACAAAGCCTTGAAAAGGCCTTCCAACCTAATTACTGTAGCTATTAATTACACTATCGGACGGGAGAGAAACAACAGGCTTTTTATTCACAAAGCCTCTAGCATCATAAATCTATCCATCATAGTTAAAACCATGGTTGCTCATAAAATTAGAAGATGTAAATTCAAGCCATCTTGGCCTGCTCACGTTCTTGATACTTTGGAAGCGTGGAAGTCTTTTGTAGTCTAATCATATAATGCATTCAGTCCTTCAATATCAGGAGCTTTTGAATTCTCTTCCCTAAGCCTATGAATGTTCTCTCTATCTCTCTCCGGATGATGACGAGCGCACTTGTTGTCTTGCTTGTGCTGCGCCTCATTCTACTCAGGATGGCTTCTCACTCCTGAAGCAACCGAGAGACCTATCGAGAGATGAGCTATCCCTCTTGGAAGGCTGATCAGCAACCGAAGGATGCTTCTGCTACTTTGGATTTTTCCTTTTCCGAGTCTGGTTGAGTTCTTTCTTTTTATTTTTATTGATCCACCTCTCTAATTTTAGTTACTATGTTATTACTGTGTTTCTTCTTAGCATTTTGACTTTCAATTTCTACCACTGTCCCTCCTGTCACCCATTTTGGATTAATAAATTTGGGCTTATGCCCTTAATTTTTCCAAAAAAAAAAACCTTTAAAATAAGACATGTGGTTGCACTCTGATTGATCCTTACGCTTTGATTGTAAGATTCCTCGGAGAGAGAGAGATACATTTTTTTTTTAGGTTTTGTTATACTTCAAATCTTGAGCTGTCTCATTTAAGAGCTTTAATTACTTTATTTTATTTAATTTAGAGTGAAAACTACTTCAAAAAAGGTGTTTTTTTAAAGAAAGTAGTCGTTTTCGTGCAACATCGGCCTGTATTTTTTTTTAATATATATATATAATCATGACATATATAGTATCAAAGCTTGTTGTTGTTGTTGTTATATATATATATATATATATATATAAATATATATATATATATATAGCATATATAAAATTAACATATGTTAAATTTTAAAAAATTAATAGCTCATTGTTGAAATTTTTATTAACATGAATAAGTTTTTCAATAAATTAACATATTATAGTTTTAAGATTATTTTTAACAAATAAATTTCACCTTAATTCATTTTTTAATAAAAATAATGAGAGAAAAAAATATTAATTCATAATAAATTATACATGATATGTCACTGAAAACTCTACTAGTTGAAGCATAAATCTTGATATCGAAAACAATCTGATTCTGAGTCGAGACTAGCTGAGATCAAGCACGTAAAATATAATTAAAAACTTTGGGATATCAGTCGAATCCCTAAATAGCTCATAAATATGAAGTAATTATAGTCAAATCGAGCGTCTTGATGAGCTAGATCTAACAAGCTTAAGATCTCTTAATTCTGACTTCATTTGAGCATTCAAATACTTAAAATATATTAGATGATCAAAAGAATCATTGAGTCGTCCACTGGAGTGGTTTGAATTTTGCCAATTTAAAAAAATGTCACTCCCATAATTTATAAATAATCCCTCATTTTTCACATGAAGGGACCGGAAGCAAAAGAGAGAGAGAGAGCTCCAAGACTCGAAAAATCTCAAAGTATAATCGGGCCACCGGTGGATCGTCGTCGAATTATCGCCGACCACCGCCGGTAGCCATCGTCCACCACGGGTGATCGCCGCCACCGTCGGTCACCGCCGTTGACCACCGCCGGCAGACCACGCCTATCGCTTATCGACACGCCGCTAAGCTGCCATGCCGCTGACCACTACCGCTGCCACCACGCTGACATCGTTGCCGCTGACGCTGCGACCATCGCTGCCGTTGCTTCACTACGCCGATACCATTAATACCGCATCACCACTGCTTGCCGGCTTACCATCGTATTATCGCCGGCTGACCGGCTATTCACCACGCACCACCATCGGTCCGCTTATCGACCACCACTGCTGGTTACCGCTGCTGCCACCGCTGGCCATCGTTGGCTTACTACCGCTATCCGGATTACCACTGGTTTGCTCGCGGGCTATTTATTAGTTATTCACCACCAGTACGGCTACCATTGAGTTACATCGCCTCTATAGTCGCTGGATCACCCCCGACTATCACCGTTGCACCATTGCGAGCTGCTAGCCACCACCACCCGACCATCTTTCGATAGTTTTCATTGGATTATTAGACTATCACCTCAAGCAAGGCCTTCGTCGCTAATTCAACAAAGTTTGTCACAAAATTTATTCTTGTAAGTTATCCTTCTCCAACTGTGGAGAAAGGATAATAATGTAAGCTCAAATAGAGAAACTATTTCTAAGTGGACTAGGCACCATAGTTTTTCCCCTTTTGAATTTTCCACATAAAAATCCTTAGGTCTCTTAAACCCTTTTGTTGTGTATGCGGAATTTTTGTGCAATGCTAAGATATCGAATTCTCTACTCTACCGATACGAATCTTCCTACACACAACAATACATAATCTATAATTTATTATTTATCATTTAAAAATTAAAACTTTGTAAAAGCTAATATCTATTTTATTAATATTGATTAGTGTGATATAAATAGAGTTTAAGTGTCAATTTAAACTAAAAATTAGATTTTAGATTTAAATTGTAGTCATAATGAATCAATTTCTAATTAGCATACAAGAAATGAAAATTCTCTTACTAAAATCTTTTAAATAAAAGATATTAATTTATAGCATTAAATTTCATAATTGTAGGTCAAATCTTATTGCTACTTACATTATTGCTCAATATAGACTCATCTGCATATTCACATACAAAATTTTCTTTATGAAAAAAAAAATAATAATAATAACTACATGACATTATTATAAATATGTTTACTTTTGCCCTATAATTATGGAGTTTGATGACATAAATTAATATTCATTTAAAAGGCTTTAGTAAGAGAAATTTCATTTAGTTATATGCTAACTGGAAATTAATTTTAATTTATATGCCAACTGGAAATTAATTCTATTTATATCACACTAATTAATATCAATAAAATAAATATTATCTTTTACAAAGTTTTCATTTAGAAAAATGATAAAAAATAAATTATAGATTATGTATAATTGAATTATGTCTTAAAAAAATTCCATCTTTTTTAATTAAAACATGAATTATGTGAGAAATTTTATATATTAAAAATATAATATATTTAATTTCTTGAAAATTCTATTTATGAGTTAACAAAATTTTCAAAAATGAGCTGTTAATTATTTCAAATTTAACATAGGTTAATTTTATCTTAATTTTTATATATGATAATTTCATCTATGTTATTTTAAAAAATAATAATAATCTTATATAGAAATGTAGCTCCTATCATTAATTTTCTCCTTAAAGGGATCCTTTCTAAAATATTTCTCTCTTTTTTTCCCCACTTCTCATCTTACTTTCTGTTTTCTCAAAGATACGATAGCAGAAACAACAATTAACTCTAATTTGAAATTGTGTCAATCCATTGGACAGCTTGTGAGAGACAATAGGCATTTGCTCTAACTTTTCCCGTTTTTTAGAGTTCTTTTAAGACAAGTTGGATCTTGAAGGGAATAATTATATCATTTTAGAAGTTAACAAAGAACATGTTTGAGATAATTGTAGTTGTATGAAAAAATAATAGTAGAGTTATTGTAGAAGAAACCATTGTCTAAGAAGCTACGATGAGGCCTACAAAATTTTTTTTATTTTCAAAAAGTCGAATTATAGCTTTCTGGCCATCACCACAGGGAGCCAGGTCAAGTTGGAAAATGTTGCATTCTAACCGCAGATTCTTCAAAAGGTGGCTATTGTGCAGCTTGCCAAACATAAGTGCGATACAGTTTGGACCGCACTGCCGTGAGAATGTCGCTCAAATGGCACCAAAATCTCTTGTTGTTACATATGAATATTGAGGCATGATGATTAAATGAGGCTGATAAATATCCTCTTTAAGTTGGTACATAGTCATTTGCAATAAGAGGAAGATGAATATAATGAATATTTTTTATTTTTTATTTCCATGTGGTACGGTGGGATTGGTCACTTGAAACTTATTTGACTCAGCGCCTACGTGGCAGCGCTGAGAATGTCGCTCAGATGGCACCAAAATTTCTTGTTGTTACATATGAATATTGAGACATGATGATTAAATAAGGCTAATAAATATCCTCTTTAAGTTGGTACATAATCATTTGCAATAAGAGGAAGATGAATAGAATGAATAATTTTTATTTTTTATTTACACGTGGTACCGTGGGATTGGTCACTTGAAACTTACTTAACTTAGCGCCTACGTGGCGGCGGCGGCGGATGCACTTTCTCGTTCACCGTTCAATCGAAGATCGAACAGTTACAATTAATCTTGTGGCTTAATAGGATTAAATCGATTAAACTATCAGATCTAATCACGATCATTTGTTCCTATCATGCAGAACAGATGGTGTGTGATCTATTATCACATGAGCGAGGGAGAACGGAGTCCGTCCACCATTGCTTGCTTGACCCGAGCTTGGATCGACTCCAAAAGGATCCCACACCTTCACACGAACGATCCAAAGGAATCCAATGGCTAAGATCTCGTGGGATGAATGTTTTCTTCAAAAAGCTCCAAACCATTTTTGCCTAAGGATCAGTTTTATGGAGCTCAATACTAATGGCAAATTTGATTGAGGAAGCTTTGTCTAGTGAAGATGAATCCCTATTGATCAACACGAGCCTTGATTTGGTGTAGTTTGCTCGGAAGACCAACACTCGAAGCTTGGGAGGCTGGCGTTTATCAAAATTCTATCTTTGGTGGTCGGGGAGCTCAGTAGAAGATTTGTTCTTGCTTGACAAAGTGTAGGGATGGTGTGAACAAAGTTAATTTGATTTATATGGAAGTTTGAGCAAGTTGGGATCGAAGAGAGGATGCCCTATTTCGGCTTGGGTGAAATGACAATGGGGAGCTTGGGAAACTTGGAAATGGCTCTAGGATTCTTGCCTTGGGGTGCTAGGGTTCTCAGAAAGTACAATTGCTCAGTTTGGAACAAATTGGAGGGGGGTATACCCCCTTTTCCTATTGATCAGACGATCTGATTGAATTTGGCTCCTAGTGACCGTCCACCACCTCAAAGGATCATGGGTGGTAGGGAGTGGATGAGGTTGCTCAGTTTGGTTGGGTGATAGTGTGGAGTGGTTGCCAAAGACGAAAATGGGCATCCTTGAGCTTTCCAAGTGTACCAATGAGAAGGGTGAGGTGATTTCACCTCCCATGGGTCATGATAGACCCAACTACCCTTTGGGTTAGGCTGGGCAGTGTCCTAAGTGCCTAGGTGGACTAATGGAAGAGTGCCAAGTGGCCAAGGAATGAAAATGATCACTTACATGAGTGATTTATCTCATGTGATGCCCTTGACCCAAGGGTAGAATGGTCATTTAGCATAAAATTTGATTTGGGAAGATTTGAAATGAGTCAAAAGTGGGCTAGCCTAAATTTTAAGTGATTTGGAGTTCATTTGGTTATGTTTGGTAAAAATGGCTCAAATGGGTCAAATCAATTTAAGTTGATCTCAAATTGGGTCAAACCAAGGGTTAGGTCAAGTTCATATGATCATTTGGGAAGTGTTGGTGTCATTGGTTAGGTTTAGTTTAGCTTAGATTTGATTTTGACTTATTTGAGTTCAAATAGGTTAAATGGACCAATTTGACCAAATTGGTCAAATTGGCTTGGGTTTGGTGTTGGTTTGGGTTTGGTTGACCAATTGAAGATGATTGTAGGCTTTAGTTTCAATTAATTTGGATTTGATTAATGTTTAGACCAAATTTACTCTTTAGGTCAATTTGGGTTAATAGGTCAATTGGGTTCAATTAGATTTTGGTCAAGTTCAACAATCAATTTGAAATGAACTTGAGCCATTTATTACAATCGATTTAGTTTATATTTTGATTTGACCCAATTTGGTCTTTTAGGTCAATTTGGGTTACTTTGGTCAAGAGTGCCAATTGGGTTTGGTTTAGCTTAATTGAACTCCAAGTTATGTTCAAATATTAATTTTGAGTTGGTATGAATCATTAGTTTCAAGGTTCTTAGGCTGCAATTTGGCTAGTTTTGGTTCATATGGGTTAAGAGAGTTGACTTCATCAAAAGACCAAGTTGACTTGGTTTTACCTAATTTATGATAATTGATCAACCTATGGTGACCAACAATCATGACAGAAGGTTTTGGTGGGCTTGGTTCAATCCAATTTGGGTAGGATTGAAATTTAGCTCAAATATATCAAATTGGCCACTTTGAGTCAAGTGAACTAATTATGTTTAGTTGGCTTGATTATGGGTTTAGTTGTGCTTAATTGAGTTTATATATGGGTTTGGGAATGATATATAAATTCAAATGCAATTGATTTGAGTTTGGATGAGTTTTGATTCATTTGGATATTTCAAGTCAAGATAGCTAAGTTGGGTTTAACTTGGGTTGATTTTGATTTTATTTGATGATTGTATATTTCATTTATATTTGTGAACATGATTGAAGGTATGATTAATTCATGAAAAAAATTAATTGATTTTGGCTTGATTTGGATGAGATTTTGGCTAAGCTCATGAAATTAGCTTAAAGGGCATATGAAGGACTTGATTAAGTTTTGATGATTTAAATGTATATTTCATTTATATTTATGAAGATGATTAAAGATATGATTGATTTATGAGAAAATCAATTGAATTTAAAGTGATTTGAAGGGATTTTGGCTAAGTTCATGAAATTGATTCAAAGGACTTAGGAAGGGTTTCAAATTTGGATTTGATCGTGGGCTGCAATCATTTAGTTTTAGAATTTGGGTTTGGATTTGGATTTAAATTTGTTGTTTGAATTGAACTTGAGGTTTGGTTTGAGAAGGTGAATCATGGATTGGATTTGGATTGTAGGGCAGGTGGATTATCCTAATCCCTAAGGCATAACCTAATTTTATGGTTAACCCTTCTAAGTCTCTAGGCTTAAGTTAAGTGTTTACCTAATTGCTAGAAGTGTCTTATGATTAGAAAAGTCTTAGTGTCTAAAAGACTCCTAAGTCGAAGATGGGGAGATTGAGAACTCACTGAAAAAGTGAGTTCACTAAAAGGACCCCCAATAGGTGTGGTGTAATTGACAAGTCACACCACACGTATTGGCATTCGAGATGATCAACAATATCTAAAGGATTGCAAGCGCTAACAAAAATGATCTATACATAAACCCGAAAAGATAGATAGAATCATGATCTTAGTATAATGCAGCTCAACTCATGCCAAGGGCATAAGAGAAGAAAATCCACTAAGGATTAAAATTGAACCTGTTTGATTTGAATAGAGATTTGTGGGAAGAAAATACACTGGGGATAAGAATCTATAATCTATCAGTGTCAAGATCAAATTAATTTCAATTTGCTTTGTCTTAATTAATTTGGTGGCACATCCGTTAGGGATATGGACTCGAATCTACTAGGGATTGGGTATGTGAACCTTTATTAGGGAAGCTGGTTCGAGCTATCTGCTGGGGATTGGGATTTGAGTTTGATTTCGTAGATTTATTTTGGGGATGTATTCATTGGGGATAAGAGTTTGGTTGGATTTCATTGATTTGCTTGATTAGCTCCGCTAAGGAGAGATGGGTTTAGATTGTTTCAATTTAGACTCCATTGGGGGAGTTGGTTTAATTTGGCTCCACTGGGGAGGTTGGTTTTGATTTATTTGTTTGAATTATTTATATATGATTTGGGGCTCCACTGGGGAGAAGGTCGTGATTTACTCCACTAGGGAGAATTATATTGGATTTAATTTAATTTTGATTAATGCATGAACCGTTGATGTGTGATGGACCCATTGAGAAGGGGATATATTGGCCTTGACCTATCTCAGGTTTATAAATCCAAGGAATAGCCTACCGGTTGAGGGGTAGAGCTAACCATCCTAAGGGGTTGCCTTTCGGTGTGCAATGGATGTGCTAGGAAGAAGGCATTGTAAACTTATGTCTTTCGAAGCGGGGAACAACCACTGAGGTGACCTGTTGGTAGCACAATAAATTGAACCTGACCTAAGGCGACTACCGAGAGAGTGCCGTTGGGGATCTTATTTCAACTCAAAAGAAGTCAAAATTAATTTCATTTTAATTTCATGTGATTTGATATGGTATGTATGAATTGATTTTATTTAATTTGATTCCAAATTGATGGCATATCCATTGGGGATGTGAACTCAGTCAAATTTGATAGATTTAATTTATAGACCCTGTCTGTGTGCGATGGAACCACTAAGAAGGGGCTATATCAGCCTTGACCTATCTCAAGTTTACAAATCCAAAGGGATAATCTATTGGCCATGGGGTAGAGCTAGCCAACCTAAGGGGTTGCCTTTTGGTGTGCAACAATTATGCTAGGAAGAAGGCATAGCAGACTTACATCTTTCAAAGTAGGGAACAACAACTTGAGTGACCTGTCGGTAGCATAACAAATCCAATCCGACCTAGGGTGACTACTGAGTGAATGTCATTGGGGACTTATTTCAACTCAAAAGTAGTCAGGAGATTCCTATAAGGAGTTTTGTTGACACTGCCTTAAAGATAGGATGTCTGCTTGGGAAAAGATACCGCTAGAGTGTCCTCTTGAACAACAAGCAAATATATATGTTGTTTGTTTATATATATTTTGTGGATCCTGTTGGTGTGCGAGGGACCACACTGAGAAGGGGCTATGTCGGCCTTGACCTATCTCAGATTAACTGGACCAAGGGAGAATCTACACATCTGCAGGATGGATTCTCCAACCATAGGGGTGGTTACTAGGAAAAGGGAACTTTCCAATCTGATAGTAACCCAGGTAGTGTCTAAATGGGGTCGCTAAGGACATGATCCAAATAGAGTGCCCACAGGGGAGGTGCCTTTAGGGACGTTATCCTAAGCCCTGAAGTAGAAAGCCTATAGGTGTACGGTGGCCAACTCAAGGAGAAAGCGTAGCAGACTTACATCTGCCAAGAGTGGTGTATCCACTGGGTGGATCGTTGCCAACATAGCGTATACTAACCAACTAAGGTGCCCATCAGTGTGCAATGATCAATCTGGAAAGAAAGTGTGTAGACTTACAACTTTCCAAGCAGAATTGATCGCTAGGACAACCTGTTGTCGGCAGGACAGATGTTATTCGACTTAGGGTGAGGGGAGTCCCACTGGAGGACCAAACCCAAACTTGAAGCAGTTAGGAGGAAAAGAGCCACTGGGGACTTACCCTAAACCTTAAATTTACTCTACTGAGTCAACACATGATGGCTAGTTCAAGAAGAAGGCATAGCGGACTTATGTCTTCTTAAACTGAGTCATCATGAGGTAGCTTACCGGCAACGCAGTAAGGCCTACCAAACTAACAGGACGCTTATAGGTATGCACTAGCCAAGTAAGGAAGAAAAATATAGTAGACTTACATCCTCCAAAGTAAGAAGACCATTAAGGTGATACATTACCAGGATAGCACGTCAGCTCGACCTAGAGCAGATACTGAGTGAGTGCCGGGCATTATCCCAACTCAAAGTAGTCTGAGACAAAAGATATGTGTTTGTTTGATTTGTGTTTGTGTTGTGTTGATGAAGTATAGGACATCGCTCGAGTTCCTTACACCTACCCTGAACACATCGTGGCAGATTCTTAAATAGAGATGCTTTCAATATGGAAGAGATTGAATTCAAAATTGGATTTTTATTGATGATAATTATTTTCAAACATGATTTATGGATAATATTTTTTAAGTAGAGCCTGTTAATTGGAATCATTGGATGCTCTCCTTTATGATTAACAAGATGATAAGATCCTCCTTGGTAGGCTTTCTTTATGGAAAAAGGGCATTCCCAAGATGGTTCAAACTTGCCTCCCATCTTATGATGGGAAATAACTGGTCTCCTTAGAATTAAAATGAGCTCTTCTACCTGAAAATATTTAGGATGAACCAACTTGTTATGAGCTTTAATCATTTTGCTTTATATAACTCAAGGTTCTGGCATGCTCATGTAGTCTCTCCTCCAAACCTTCGAGCTCTTCTAAGCGTAATTTGGCATTCTACTCCATTGTGATCTTGCTACCCATAACTATCCTTAGTGTTGCGAGTTGGACTTCTAATGGTAGAATGACTTGACCCATACACTAAAGAGAAAGGGGTAGATTGAGTCATAGTTCTATAGGTGTTACGGTAAGCCTACAAGGCTTTAACTAACGATACTTGGAAAAGTAGTCGGTAATAGCTAGGATAAATCAATGACCTTTGGAAGAAGGAGGGTCAATCGGACCCACTATGCCAGTACCCAAACACTCAAATGTCCATGAGGCCAATGTAGGATGTAGAATGTTGGGTGGTTGGTGTAGGACCACACTATGTACCTGACACTAGTGGCATCGCCTAGCTACATCCATGCAATTTGTGAGCATCGACATCTAGTAGCATCCTAATCTCTTGATCTTGGCTTTCATCTTCAGACTAGATTGGTGAGCTCCATATAATTTTGAGTGTACCTTGGTCATGATCTTACGGGCTTCGTGTTCATCTAAACAGTGTAACCACATATGGTCAAAGGATCGCCGGTACAAGGTGCCATCCACAAGAGTGTAGGAAAGTGCACTTTGCTTCATCTGATGGGCTTGGGACTTTTCTTGAGGTAGTTTGCTTTTATTTAGGTAATCCATGAATGACTGCCTCTAATCTAACTCATCATCCTTTTTGGCAATGGCAACCACCCCTTTAAGAGAGTGCTTTTCAATAAGTTCAGTATCAATAAGAGATAAGACTTGTCTATTTTGAACCGTTATTGATATAAACTCATCTTCCAGACATGCCAACTTCTTAGCAAGTTTGGCTAAAGCATCTACTACTGTATTTTCTCCTCAATAAATCTTATAGGTGGTAACTTCTAGAATTTAGGTCAACAACTCCATAGTGTACTTATGGTAATGATGGAGCTTAGGCTTTAAAACCTTTGTAGGACCTAGCAATTTGATTGATTACTAATTAAGATTCCCCATAAATATTGATGTCTTGGATGCTTAGAGTAATGGCTAGCTTCATTGGCAATCAAAGCCTCATATTCAGCTTCATTGTTAGTGCAAAGATTGGATAGGTAATATGAGAATCTCATCACATCACGATCCAGAGTTAGGAGAACTACTTCTACCCCTGCCTTTCCTATAAGAGTATATTATGGTTTTTCTTCTCTTTAAGAGGAAGTTGCACCATCAAAGTACATTTCCCAGTGGTGAATGCTAATGTCCCATAAGTTCATGATTTGTTCATCAAGGAGGTCATCACTGAGCGGAGAGTAAGCAAAAGTGGTGTGTTGTTAAAAAATTTGCTAGTGCTTATCCTTTCACTGTACGGAGGGGTACGAAAGTGATGTCAAATTGTGACAAAATCATGGACCAACCGGACAACCGTCCATATAGCTTCTGCCATATCATGAGATATCGTAGTAGATTGATTCTAGAGATCAAGTTCACCTTATGAAAAAGCATGTAATGATGTAGCTTTTGAGATGCAAAGATTAAAGCTAAGCAATGATTCTCAATGGGTGGATAATTTTTCTCAGTAGGGATTAGACCACGGCTAAGGTAGTAGAGCACATTTTTCCCTTCATCATTTGTTTGAGCCAACAAAGCGCCAAAGGAGTTGTCTAATGCAGCAGTATAGAGAATCAATGGCTTGCCTGGGATAGGGGCTGCTAGAAGGCGACGATAATTCTTGATGTCTTTGAAGGCATGTTGACCCTTATCATCCACTTGAACTTAGCATCCTGTTTGACAACTACTGAGAATGGTTGGCATCTCCCTGATCGATTGGATGTAAAGCCTATTAAATACACCAACTACCTTTGGAATGATCTAATTTGGGTTAAACTTTTAGGGGTGGCATTTCTAATATTGCCTTTATCTTCTCCGTATCGATATCGATTCCTCGGTGTCTGACAATAAACCCAAGGAATTTTCCTGAAGCTACTCTGAATGCACACTTTAGGGGGTTCATTTTGAGGTTAAATTATCTTAACCATTCAAAAACTACTCTCAAGTGAAAAATATGGTCTTTTTTTTCTTTACTTTTGACTACGAGATCATCGACATAGCACTCGACTTGATGATGAATGAATATGTCGAAGATTTGAGTCATTGCCACTGGTATGTAGCACCGGCATTTTTAAGGCTAAAAGGTATGATTTTATAGCAATAGATTTCGATCGGGGTTCTAAAAGTAGCGTTTCTTTTTTCTTCAGGGTCATTTTTATTTGGTTATATACAGATGAGCCATCCATGAAAGAGCTGACTACATGAGATAAGACAATGTCCACCATCAATTCTGGTATCGATAGGGGGAATTCATTTTTTGGACATGCCTTATTTAAATCCAAAATCGATGCATATGCAAATTTGGCCATTCTTTTTCTTAACTAGGATGACGCTGGCCAACCAAGTAAGATGTTTTTCTTCTCAGATGAAACAACATCGATCATTTTCAACTTCATAAATGACCTGCTATTTAATGTCTAATCGCATACATCTAGGAGCATGCTTGGTAGGGTTAGCACTGGACACTCTTACTAGTTTGTGGAATGCTACGTTAGGAGACAAACCGGACAACTCTTCATAACTCCATATGAAATAGTCCTTAAACTCAATCAATAGCCTAACTAAGTCATTGGTTTCAGTTTCATTCAACAAGAAATTGATGTATGTCAAATGTGAATTATCTTCAGTCCCTAAATTGATTTTCTTGAGCTCATCGATGGTTGACCTAATCTCTTCTTCAAACTCTGGCAGTGCATCTTTGACTTCAAAGTCATCTAGACCATATGAAGTTTCTATGCACACCTCCTCATATGAGTTAATTGATTTGAAAAGAACCTATTATATTCCAAATGATTAGTGATGACTAGGAAGTAATCATCATCATCGACTATACCCACTGTATTGAATCCTAGTCCTGGTCTTAATTAAGAGTTCTTGTATTTGTTCTTTTATATTCTTTTGAAATAGTCTAACTTGTGCTTTGAACAAGAATGTGGGATTAACCCTTTTTTTGCTAAATTATGAACACAACGTGAGTACCAATCAAAAGATAATTCTATTAAATCTTTATATGAATCATCCTCAAGTTCTACATCAACTTCTTAATTTGAGGATGATGCTCCAAGAAGAACCTCAGAGTCTTTACATCTGTGGATGACTTGGGGGCTTCTTTAACTACCAACCCTCAACTTTTTGTGAGGAAAGTGAGGTTAGAGCTAAGGTTCCCAACTGATGCCTAACTTTTTCACATATAGACTTGGATATACTTATATTTTGCTTTGGAGCCTGGGCTTCATCACTGTCTAGCTCAAATGTCACCTCTAAAGGAATCTCTGAGAGGAGTTGGCTAGTGTGTGAACCATATAAGACTCATCCTTTGAACTAGATTTTATGTCTATATGGATAGCAGGTGTACTCCTGGTGGCTGAGACATACTTCCTATTGGGTGACCAATAAGAAGGATTTTCACCCCTGGGATTGCCTCTGGACTGACCTCTTCCTCTGTCTGGTATAGGTTAGGTCATCCTACCTATATGTTTGAATGGAGTAATGAACTGGGTGGAATCTAATGTCAAGCTCCACTTCCTCCTCCAAGTCTATTTCTTGCTCCCTTTATTTTTTTTTCATTTTCTTTTTTCTTTTCTTTTCATCTTTTATCATTTTTTTCTTTTTCTTTTTCTTTTTCTTTTATATTTGAACTTTGGCCAAGTTCACAAGAATAAACTTGTTGAATTTGAGGGAGGTAGTAAGCCGCATCCTCATATATGTTGACCTCATGAACCATAAATGTCTTGAGATCTTCTTTGACATAGTAGTGATCCCACCTCTTACAAACTTCATATATTAGTGTAGAGAGGATTAAACTATGTTATTCTTGTATTCATAGTCTCCTAAGCAAAGCATTGAAAGAAGTATCCGAGTCTATAATGTAAATTTGGTTTCATTCTTCCAATAATCTATCTCCAATGGAAACACTATGGGGCCTAAGGCCCTCTCGGCTGGTTCATTGAATCCTCACAACATCATCCTTTCTTTTTGGAGTTTGGAGATGTCGATCCTCAAGTAGGTAAGGGTTCTTAGACTCATAATATTGACTGATACACTTGGGTCAACCAGAACTCTGGATATCTTATATCTACCAACATCCACTGTAATGTAAAGAGGGCGGTTGTGCTCGATCATCCTTAGAAGTAAGTCTTCATCACTGAATGTAACTCCTAAGATGTCCTTCGAGTGGTGTGCCTCCTCTTTAGTAGTGGTCAACTGTAAGCATATCTCTAGATCAAGTAAAGCCTTGATTAGAGATTCCCTTATCTTTTTGGATAAGACAAGGGCATCATATATGCTTAACTTAGCTGGCAACTTTCTAAGATAAGCTAGGACATTGTAATCAACTCTGGCTTGGTCCTCCTCAAGCATATCCATAGGTGGAGAAACCTACAGACGGGCTATCTGCTCACTAGAACTAATGCCTTGCTTACCCTTGTCTTGAGGTGCTACCCTAGGAGTATTGACCTCAATTTTGGAATGAGTTCTCAATCTCCTCATCTTAGACTTAGGAGTCTTCTAAGTAGGACTTCCTTAGTCATAAGACACTCCTAGCAATTAGGTAAATATATAACCTAAGCCTAGAGACTTAGAAGGGTTAACCATAGAATTAAGTTATTCCTTGGAGATTAGGATAGTCCACCTATAGCCTAAACCCAATCCATGTTCACCTTCTCAAACCAAATCTCAAATTCAAAACCAAATCCAAATCCAAATTCAAACTCCAAGCTAAAAGATTGAAACCCATGATCAAATCCAAACTTGAAATCTACCTAAGTCCTTTGAATCAATTTCATGAACTTAGCCCAATTCCCATCCAAATTAATCCAGTTCAAATGATTTTCTCATAAATTATTTATATCTTCAATCATCTTCCTAAATATAAATCAAATCCACATTCAAATGATCAAAACTAAATCAAATTAAATCAAATCAAATTAAAAATCTTTCTAAGCCATATGACCTACTTTCATAAACAAGCCAAATCTTAACCCAAATTAATCCAAAATCAATTGATTTTCTCATAAATCAATCATATTTTCAATCATCACCACAAATATAAATGAAATAGACATTTAAATCATCAAAACTAAATTAAAATCTAAACCTAAGCCACATGACTCAACTCCATGGACTTAGTCAAATTCCTTAATTCCTAATTAGAAGACTCAACTCCATGGACTTAATCAAATTCCTTAATTCCAAAACCATATGATCAATTCTTCCTTCAATTACCATTAAAAATATAAATGAAGTATACGATCATCAAGCCAAATCAAAATCAACTCAAGTCAAACCCAACCTAGACCTTTTGACTTGAAATATTCAAATGAACTAAAACTTATTTAAACTCAAACTAATTACAATTTGATTTATATGTCAATCTCAAATTCATATATAAATTCAACTAAATCCAACCCAACCCAAACTCAAGCCAACTAAACCCAATTGGCTCACTTGACCCAAAGTGACCAATTTGACCTATATGAATCAAAATCCAATTCAATCTAAACCAAAATGAATTAAGCCAATCCAGACTTCATGGCATGATTGTTGATCATCCTAGGTTGATCAATTATCACAAATTAGGTCAAACCAAGTCAACCTAGCCCTTGACAAAGTCAACCCTTAATCATGTGAACCTAAACTAGCCAAACTATAACCTAAGCCAAATCTCTTGAAACTAATGATTCATACCAACCCAAAATTAACACTTGAACATGACTTGACCTTCAATTGAGCCAAACCAAACCCAATTGGCCCTCTTGGCCCAAGTTGACCCAAATTAACTTAAATGGCCAAAATGGGTCAAATAAAAAATCAAAATCAAATTGATTATAACCAATAGCTCAAGTTCATTCCAAATTGATCATTGAACTTGACCAAAGCCTCAATTTAGCCTAATTGACTCACTAGACCCAAATGACCTATTGAACCCAACTTGACCTAAAGGGTCAAACCAACCTAAAACCCAATCAAGTTCAAATTGAACTCAACCAAAGCTTACAACAAACTCCAAATGAGTAACCAAACCCAAATCAAGTCATGATCCAAGTCAATTTGGTCAATTGATCAAATTGGTCAACTTGACCCATTTGACCCAAATGACCCAAATGAACTCAAATGGACCAAACCAGTTCTAAACCAAATTAAACCAAACCAATGATACCAATACACTCCAAATGGTCATGTGAACTTGACCCAACTCTTGATTTGAGCAAATTTAACCAATTGGTCAATATAACCAATTTTGACCCAATTTTACCTAGATGAGTTAAATTGAGCCAAACCTAATCAAATGAACTCCAAATCACATTAAATTTGGGCTACTCCACTTCTGACTCATTTCAAATCTTCCCAAATTAAATCCAATGCCAAAATGACCAAGATACCTTTGGGTTAAGGGTGTCACATGAGATAAATCACCAATGTAAGTGGTCATTTCCATTCCTTGATCACTTGACACTCTTTCATTAGTCGAACTAGGCTTCTATGACACTGCCTAACCTGATCCAATGGTGGTTGGGTCGGCCATGACCCAAAGGGAGGTGAAATCACCTTACCTCCCCCACTGAGCATTTGAATCCACCAAGGGCACCCACTACTCCCCTTGGCAGCCACCTCCCATGCCTTGGACACTCAAACCAAGCCACCTAAGGAGAATCCTTGCCATTCCTAGCCACCATGGATGGCCAAACATCTATAAGAAGCCAAACTAGCCCTAGTTGTTCGATCCAAGGGAAGGGGAGTATACACCCCCTCATGTTCACTCAAGCTCACACACTTGCATTCCTCGAAGCCTTAGCTACACAAGACGAGCCATCAGAAACATTCCCTAAGCTCCCATGCCCATTCCTCAATCCCCACTCTCAGATTTCTTCAAGCCAAAATAGGGGAGCCATTCTCTCGATCCCATTTGTTCCACTCCACCAAAGTGCAATTAACTTTTCATACACCATCCTTGGAGATAGTCGAGCAAGAAAGAATCACCTCTTGAGCTTCCCAATGGCCGGAGGGTGGACTTTGATCAGCATCGAGTACCTACGTCTTGTGTTTTGGCCTTCTAAATGAACTACCTCAACTTGGACCTCATGCTGATCAGCAATGCCTCATCTCTACTAGACGAAACTTTCTCAATTAGATTTGGCAGCAATCTTGAGCTCCGGTGAGGTATTCCATTAAAACTAATCCTTGTATGAAAATGGTTTGAAGATTTTTGAAGGAAACGTTCACCCCGTGCGATCTTGACCATTAGATCCCTTTGAATCCTTTACGCGAAGGTGAGGGATCCATTTGGAGTTGATCCTAGCTTGGGTAAGCTCGGATCATGTGAGCAATGGAGGACGGACTCTGTTCTCCCTTGTTCACATGATGATATATCATGCATCATCCATTCTATATGATTGAAACAGACGATCATGATTAGATCCGATAGGATTATTTAATTTTATCCTTTAGCACCACATTATTAATCATGGCCATTCGATCTTAGATCAGATAGCGTACGAGAAAGTATGTCCACCACTGCCACACAAGTGTTGACTAGGATTAAGTGTGTAAGCAATCCCGCGGTGCCATGTGGAAAGCGCGCCGTGTCAGCACGCCACATGGTGTCGACAGGATTAGGGATTAATTATGACTAATTAATGTATTTTAATGGCTAAAACTTCCTAAAATCATAACTAATTATAGAAAAATAAAAAATATAAATAAATAGTCATTTTAAAGGTATTTCATAGGAGAATTTATTAAAAATATTTTAAATTATTTTTGGATAGTAATTAAAGCTTAATTAAGGTTTAATTACAAAACTAAGTAGCTTAATTACTCATTAATTGCTTAAGTGATTAACCCTAAACTTTATGGGTTAATTTAATGGGATGACCTCTGCCTCTCATGATTTTTTTGGGATTTATTGCTTAATTAATTCATAAAATTGACTAATTAAGCATAATTACTATTTTAAATTAATTAGTGGTTAATTAATCTCATGAATAGTAAAACAATTAGGTTAATTAAGTCTGTTAATCATTCTTCAATAGTGAATGAACCAAGGGATAGGGTTAGGTCTTCTTTCTTAACCTATTCCCCTAAGTTCATCTCTCTTCCTTTTAGTTAAAATCAAATTAATCAAGGCTTAAGTAATTAATTAACCAAATGGCTTAATTAATTAAAATTGAAATCATTACCACTTCAAAACATAATTAATGAAATCTTTGGGGTATATCTTTAGGTGTTTAATATCCTAAAAGTGTTTAATGAAATTACAGTTAGTCCACATGTGTGGGAAGACCATAAGAGTAATTAATTAAGTCCCTTAATTTAATTAACCACTAATCATGAGCCAAATGCATTAGACATCATTCATTTCTTAGGGTCATTGCTAATTTAATTTCCAATGTATGTGCATATCATTTTGGCTCATCATTATTTGGGTAATTATATTAAAGTGATATAGGGAAGGGTTAATTAATGGACATCATGCATATTACCACTTAATTAATCTATAAAATCAACTTAATCAGATTCCATTGAACCAAATCAAATAACCAACGTGGGAATGGGTTAGGATCAACAAACCTCTTCTCACATCCTTAAGTCAAATCAAAATAAGAAATTAAAAATGATGTTAAGAGAGCTTTGGTTTATTTTAAGTGGTCTTATTTAATATGATTATCTTTAGGAATTAATTTGATTGAATGAAATCATGTGTTTATATTCATTAATTCCTTTCAATCATGTTAAATTTGGTATGTCATTTTGATTCATGCATCCATCTTTTCAAAATCAAGTTAAGTTAAAAAGTTTTCCTTTATGTAAGCTTGCATTTGTTGATCTAATTTAATATATGTGTGGCTATTATCACTAATAAATCCAAAATTATTTTTTTTAGATCTACAAATTAATTACATTAATTAGAATAATATATATATTATATAGCTTATTCTTTTCTTAATTCATATGTAATTTTCATTTAATTATATTTCTTTTTTGAAAGTTAATTACATTAATAATGTGAAATATTTAATACCTTTTGGGAGGATCCACATAGATCCACAGATATTCTTATTGAGGGTGATCAGGTACGACATTGAGGAGAGGTGTACTATCTCAAAAGATAGAATTCACCACCTTACAATAGACCTAATCATCTCAATAAGGACTCCTAAGGATAATGGGTCTGCATATGTACCAAAGATTCTTCCCCTACTTTACATAGAAAAGTAAAATAAGGTTTATTTTTAACTGGATTCGTTAAGTTTCCTACAAGGGCAAGCCCCCATAGTTAATTATATCCTAAGGGATAGGATCCCTTAGCAATACTCTCGATTAAGGTTAATGATCGTTGTCTCCAAAGGTTTTGATAGGTAGAACTATCAATCGATTAGTTTATTTTGGAAGATCAAATGGGATTGATCAAAGAGAGGGAGTTATTATCAAAGCCAAACGAAGATAAGTACAAGATGCCCATGATGCTAGTAGGCCTAACGAGCATCTTAAACTACCCTATGATTGGGCTTTATATTTTTGAAATTGATTTAATTTGTTTGAGTTAAATTTTTCATTAAAAATTTAAGGCTTATGATTCCACAACACAAGATTATGGAAATGCCTAAGAGGTGAGAATTTAAGCTTATGACCCACAAAAGGGAGAAGCATAACCTAAATCTAAGGAGCTTTGGCAAGGGCTGAAAGCATAACCTAAATCTATGATGAAAATGGGTATTTGGTTTGCTCCATAAGAGAGGACAAATCACCCAACTGCTTGGACTTACAACTGCTTGGGGTTGGCTGCCATCTAACTCCTCATACAGTTTTAAATTCATGTAGGCAAGTCTTATGCTTTATGCAAGATAGCTAGGCTGTTATTTATTTAGAAAGAGACTTAAGTCCTTAAACTCACTCCCTAAAGAGACTAGATCATGTAAGGGTACACTTCAAATGAACTAAATCTAATACAATTCAAATTTCATTTTATTTTAATTTTTGGACAATCATTTTGACTCAGGCTAATAGGATTCATATGCCTAATGCATGAGAAATAAGATTATTGGCCAAAATTAGTGAGAAGGTAGTAGGTGGGTTTCCATCATGACTCTCAAAGGTCAAGCCAGGTTTCTCTAGTAAAGGTGGAAGCCCTCCAATCAAGAGTGAAATAAGATGCATTTATGCATGATGTTATAAAAGTAGAACTCATCCAGCTAAAGGGTTGCTAATTCTTTTATCTTGATTTTTAGCCTAAGCTTTAGGTGAGGTTATGAGTTCTTTATTTTTAGTTTTGAAATTGTTAAGTTTGGTAAAAGATTTAATTTTTCTCGAAGAGCCTAATCCACATCCAGGCCATACATAAAGCAAGGAAGAAACTAGGAAAAAGATGTCACTTAATATAAAAGCTAAACATATCATCAACCAATTTATAAAACTAATCGTAAAAAATAAAAGGCCATTGTGGTCATGTACCACTGCACAAACCCAAAAAAAAAATTGGGTGACCTAGATCTACCATTATACAACCCGGGTTACAAATGAATTAAATACAATTAAGAAAAAAATTCATTATTATGGGGGGTCTTCAAGCTTCATTTCTTCATTCTTCTTCTTTCTTCTTTGGCTCCTTCTTTTGAATGGTTGGAAGGTGGATGCTCTAAAGGCTTCACATGGTGCATAATATGAGATCTTATGACCAATGTTCATCTTAATCCCCATAACAATCATTCCAAAATCCTAATTATAAAATTTACATGAAAAGAAAAAGTAAATCTAACTAACACCAGCAAAATAAAGGTTAGCTAAATAAACCACCAAATCCCAAGCATGTATATTGGACTTATCACCCCACACATGGGTGACTAAGTCCACCTGGCCTATTGGATTATGCTTAGTGGTATAAGCATCTACAAAACAAAAGCATTTAGATTTTTATTTATTATAGTGCCCCTTAAGCATAATCCCCTATAGAAGATAATGATTTGACTAAGATTGCCCTACCATTCATTCTATGCATATACATCCTAACATCCAGCATAAAATATATATCACAAAATAAAAGAAAGCATCAAACCATGCACCACCCTAACCTAAAGCTAGAAGTGGTGACTTAGCCTAATGTGTGTGCTTTAGAGGTTTGTGTGGTATGCTTAGCTATGACTTTAAATTAGAATTTTCTAAGTGTGAAGCATGTTCAACTTAGAGGAGGTTTTCATTTAAGTGATTTAGTTTATTTGGGTTGATTTTATTTCATATTTTGATTGGGTTCAAGTGAATCCTACTATTAATTACTAAGTTATAAAGAGAGGGAAAGAGAAGAGAACTTCTCTTTCCTTCCCTAACCTAAGTAATTTCTAAAGTGGATTAATGTTTTGGTTCTGTTTAGTGAATGTTTTGCTTAAGTGTTTTAATTAATCCTAAGTTTAGATGAACTTTAAACAAACTCATTCAAAAAGAAAGGCATTTTTAGATTAAATAAAATGAACTAAATTCATAAAACATACATCATCCCACTTCTTTCCCAACATGTATAACATGCATATGAATGAATCCTAAGCATATCTATACATACAAATGAGGATGTTTAATGCACTTTATGATGCATGCTAAGCAATTCATTTAAGAAAATTAGGAAGTTTATGATGCATGATTTTCATTAAGTAGAAAAGGGATCCAACTTTCACATGCACATGCACACATGAAGGTAAATGTACAACACCATTGTTAACCAGAGGTGTAAGGTACAAGACCTACTTAGGGCTACTTAAAGCCTCACAACCTCAGGGTTGTCCAAACTAATATAACACTTTTCTTGAAAAACCAATTTTAGAATATTCTAGATTGAATTATCTTTCAGTGGTAATTTACCTCATATTTTTTGATTTTTCTTTAGGGAGATATAGATTTTTAAAGTTTAGAAGATTAATTAGAATTATTTAAACACTAATTAATCTTTTAATCCACTCAGCGTGACACATAGCGGCTGAGTTTGGTGTGCTTTCCAAGCGTCACCCAACAAGCGACCACTTAAACATCATGTCACAGCATGTGTGTTGGCGGCACTACAGGTTTTTGTATCCATCGTTCGATCAAGGTTCGAATGGCCAGGAATTAACCCATGGTTTTAAAAGGTGAAGTAGAATTTAAAACATGCATCTAATGTCGGTAGTCCATCTAAAATGCGCGGATGGATGACCGAGATCATCCATGTTCTTCCCTGAGGAATAATGGAGACTGTCCACATTTAAAGGGAAGATCCAAGCTTGATCAAGCTTGGATTGGAATGAAATCTTGCACAGACCATCTAACCCTAATGGCAAGCCTATCTAACGGTCAAAATCTCATGCCATTAAAATTTTTTTCAGAAAGGACCAATACACATTGAGCTTAGTGGTCAAAAATGTCTAACCTTGCTAGAGGTGATTAACGACACTCGATTCTCTTGGAGGAGCTTCGTCTGGTTGAGGCGAAGCTGTGGTGAAAGTATTAGCTCCTGAGGTTGAGTAGATTGCTTTATGGACCAACCCTTCCTTAGCTCCCTTGCAGCTTTGATGGAATTAGACTTCCCCTTGCCTTTGGAACTTGAGAGAGAGCTTTAGCAAGCTCGACTTGGCCCTCTGATGGAGTGTTCAAAGGAAATATAATTTATTTGGAGTGTGGAGAAAGTTTGCCAATCTATGGAGCTCCCCTATTTTCAAAGGATGAAAATCGAGAAATGCCAAGTTCAAATCCCTTCTAGAGAGCTTAGGATCACTCTAAGATGGCACCTAACACTCTCCCTTACTCAATTAATAGTGAGAAAGTTGAATTCAAGTGGGATTAGGGGAAGTATATCTCCCCCTATGTCAATCGGACGGCTGAAGCATTGTTTGTTATTTTGATCCAATTGCCAAGATTGAAAGGGCTATTTGAGCTGCTAGAAGTTTGCACATGGCCATTTAAGGCTAAAGAGTGGAGTGGTAACCTCCCATGCGCTTCAAATTGAGTGGAGGGAAGTTTTCCAAATGGCCAATTTGAGTCATGTGCTCGATTTTATCCTTGGGTCAATTTGAGTAGACCTAAACCCATTGGGTTGGGTGCACCACCCTCCATAGGGTTTACTTGATCTATTAGGAAGCTATCAAGTTGGTATGAAGAAGACTTGACCAAATTCCCCATGGATTTGACCAAAATTTATTCTATGTCCTAGGGGTAGAATGGTCATTTGGCTAATTTTTGAATTTGAATATGTTGGGTATGTTGAGAAAATAGGTTTGGCCAAGTTTCATTGGATTTGGAGTTCATTTGGTATGGTTTGGCTCATGTTGACCCATTTAGGTCAAAATGGGTCAACTTGGGTCAAGTTGACCAATTGGTCAAATTAGGTGAAACCAAGTGTTGGGTCAAGTTCATATGATCATTTGAAATATTTTGGTGGCTTTGGTTTGATTAAATTTGGTTTAGGTTTGAATTTGGTTCATATGACTTCATTTAGGTTAAATGGGTCAAGTTGACCAATTTTACCCATTTGACCTATGAGCTAGGCTTGGTAGTTTAGGTTTAGGTCATATGAAGTGATTGGAATGTTGACCCATTGGTTTCCAATCAATTTGGCTTGCAAGTGGATCATTCAACATTTTGACTTTTAGTTCAAGTTGGGTCAACAATTGGCTCAAAAATGTTGACTTGGTTAATGTTGAACTTAGATCAATGGTTTCAATTAATTTGTCCTATGGTGGATTTTGGCTATGTTAGGCTTCATTTTGGCTAAATGTTGATTTGGTCAACCCTTAGGTTTGACTTGGTTTGACCCAATTTGGGTGATTGATTATCTCATGATGATTGTTGATGATGATGAGAGGCATATGTGAGTTTAATTCAATCCAATTTAGTTAAAGATTAGAATTTGGCTCATAAGGATATTTTAGGTCACTTTGGGTCAAATGGCTTGGTCAAAGCTTGATTTGAGTTTGATTAAACTTGTATATGGACTTCTAATTGAAATATAAATCCATTTGGAAGTGGTTTGAAGTCAAATGGATTTTGATTCATTTGATAATTTCATATTCAAAGGAAGAATGTGAATGATTTGGGGTTTGATTTTTGAATTGGATTTTGGTTAAGTGATTGAAGTTTGTATTTAAATTTGGATTCATGATTGTAGGGTTGATTGAATCATGAAGGAAAATCAAGAGTTTGGCTTGATTTGATGTTGAATTAGCTAAGTTCAAGATTTTGACTTGAAGGTTGGATTTTGAATGGATTTGAGTTTGATTTTGGAATTTTTTTGATTGCTTGAATTTATAGTTCATATATATATATATATATATATATATATATATATATATATATATATATATATATATATGAATATAAATGAGAATATAAATAGGTCATGAGAAAATTTCAAGGATTTGCAGTGATTTAATCATGATCTAGGCTAAGTCTTTTAAGAGAGAATTTAAAGGACTTAGGAAATTTTCGAGTAGGGATTTGAATTTTGGATTTAGATTTGATTGATTTATATTTATATTTCATTTATATATGTGAATATAAATGAGGATATAAATGAGTTATGAGAAAATTTTATGAATTTGAATTGATTTGATCATGATTTAAAGCAAGTCCTTAGGGAAATTAAGGACTTAAGAAGGATTATAAATTTGGAATTTAATTTGTGGATTTGATTTGATTGATTTTTATTTATATTTCATTTATATATGTGAATATAAATGAGAATATAAATGAGTTATGAGAAAATATCATGAGTTTGAATTGATTTAGATTTGATTTTGGCTAAGTCCATGAAGGAAAACTTAAAGGACTTAGAAACATTTTATGAATTGATTTTGAATTTTGAGTTTAGTTTGATTTGTTTGAATTTATATTTCATTTATATATGTGAATATAAATGAATTATGAGAAAAATCTTATGAGTTTGAATTGGTTTGTATATGATTTAGGATAAGTCCTTAAGAGGAAATTTAAAGGACTTAGGAAATTTTGGAATTTGAAATTTCATTCATGGGTTTCAATCATGGATTTCAATCATGTGGCATTGATTTTAGTTTGGAGAAAATCAAATAAGATTGATTTGGAGCTTGACTTGAAGGAAGGAAGATGAGGAGTGGTTCAAGCTATGGGTAGGCAAATTTTCCTAACATCCCTAAGGCATGACCTATTTCTATGTCTTACTCTTCTAAGTCTCTAGGCCTAGGTTGAGTGTCCACCTAATTACTAGATGTGTCTTAAGACTAAATGTGTCTTAAGACTAAGGAACTCTTAAAGCCTAAGAGAAATCCTATGTCTAAGATGGAGGGGTTGAGAACTCGTTCTAAAAATGAATTCAACAAAGCCCCAGGTGTGTGATGACAAGGAACACCGCATTGGTGTTGATCAAATGATGAAAGACAAAAGGTCACAAGCACTAACATAAACAATCTACTCCTAACCCAAGGTGTAGAGAGAATCCAGAGATTAGTGCAATGTGGATCTACTTATGTCAAGGACATAAGAGAGGGAAGGAGGAATCCAGTAGGGATAGAATATGTGAACCTTCCACTAGGGAAGCAAGTTCAAGTCATCCACAAGGGGATGAGAGGTTTGATTTGATTTAGGTCTCACTGAGGGGAAATTTATACTAGGGAAGAGGGTTAAATTTGTTTCAATTTTTAGATTTAGATTTTGAGATGAACCTTGTTGGTTTGCGATGGACTACACTGAGTAGGAGCCATGGAGGCCTAGACTTAAGTTAGATTTATCGATCCAAAGGAGTAATCTACTAAACACGTAGTAAGACTAGCCAACCAAAGGGATGCCCTTCAATATGCAGCAACTGTACTAGGAAGAAAGCATAATAGACTTACAAACTTCGAAGTAGAGACTAGTTGCTGGGGTAATCTATTGGCAAGACAACATATTGAACCCAACCTAGGGCTAACTATTGATTGAATGCTGCTAGGGGACCTAGATCAGCTCAAAGATAGTCAAGATTAATTCTATTTTATTTTTTTATAGATTTATTTATTTTGATGGATTCTGTTGTCTTGAGATGGATCACACTGAGAAGGGGCTCATATTAGCCTAGACCTATCTCAGATTTACTGAACCAAAGGGAGTAGCTTCCTGGCCGATGGGAGAACTATCTGACCAAAGGAGTGCCTTTCGATTTGCAATGATCAATTGAAGGAAAGAAAGCTCATGGACTCACATCTACCACTACAAAATCATTGGGGTGATCAGTTGCTTTGGGCAATAAATCAAACCTAACCTAAGGTTGCCCGTCGGTTTGCGACAATCATGCTAGAAAGAATGTGTCATAGTCTTACATATTCTAAAGCAAAATGACCGCCGAGATAACCTGCTTATAACAAAATAAATTGAACCTGACCTAAGGGCGACTACGGAGTGAGTGCCAACCTGGGACTTATCTCAACTCAGGTAGTCAGGCAATTCCTATAGGGAGTTCTGCTGACACTGCCCTAAAGATAGGATGCCTATTTGGGAAAAGGGGCCCTTAAAGAGCTTGAATTCTAATCCACAAGCAAATTAATTAATTTGTTTGTTTAGTTTTTTATATCATGGACCCTACTAGTTTGTGAGGGATGAAATTGAGGAGCTTATATTAGCCTAGACCTATCTCAGATTTACTGAACCAAGGAAGAATTTGCGCATCCACTGAACAAATTTTCCAATCACAGGGGTGACTACTAGGAAAGGAGGACTGTCCAATCCAAAAGTAACCCGTAGTATCTAAATGGGGTAGCAAAGGATGTGATCCAAATAGAGTGCCCACAAGGGGATGGGGCCGCTAAAGGCTTAATCCAAAATGCTGAGAAAATGATATGGCTAGTCATATATCCAATAGGTATTCTGTTCTGACTTAAGGAGAAAGCGTGGGGACTCATATCTGCCAAGAGAGGTGTATCCACTGGGTGAGTCGCTATCAACATATGAACATCAACCAACCTAAGATGCCCGTCAGTTTACAACAATCAGCCTAGGAAGAATGCTCGGGGACTCACATCCTCTATGAATCGATTGGGATAGTCTATCTTCATCACGTGTTATCGACCGAATACGTGAATGCCACTGGGGGACTTATATTGACTCAATCATAGTCAAAAGGAAAGGAGCCTCTGGGGGACTTATCCTAAACCTTAAATATACTCGACCTAGTTAGATCATGGTGATTAGTTCAAGAAGAAAGCACAGGGACTCATATCTTCTTAAATAAAATCAACATGAGGTAGCTTATTGGATGGGCAGTGAAGACTACCATACTAACAAGACGCTCATTGGTTTGCAATGGCCAAGTTAGGAAGAAAGCTCGGGGACTCACATCTTCCAAACAAATGGCCACTAGGGTAACATATTAGCAAGGTTGCATGAAGACCCGACCTAGAGCAGCTAATGAGTGAGTGCCATAGGGAGCTTGCTTCCACATCAAAATAGCTTGAGATAAAAGATTTGTGTTTATTGTTGTGCATGTGTTTAAAAGGAATAGATGCCTCTAGGGGACTCTTACACCTACCTTAAACACGCTATAGGTTTTGATGAAATGGTGCCATAGATGGAAGAAAGGATTCCAACTAAGAAAGGATGTCGCTTGGGTTCTCTCACACATATCTTAGTTGTGCTAATCAAAATATGATGCTTCTTGAGTTCTCTTACACCTATTTTGATAGTATCGGGAGATTGTGTTTGTGTTTTGAAAGAGGGATAAGATGCCACTAGGGGACTCTTACACTTACCCTAAACATGCCATGGTGGATTCACAAGCTAAGCAAACAACACTTCGAAAGAAGAGAAGATTGATTAATGGAATCAGATTTTGTTCTTTTATTAATAATTATTTTCAAACATGATTTGTTTTATGGGTAATATTTTTTTAGATAGAGCCCATTAATTGGAAGCATCTCTTCCCCTTTACAATCAATAAGTTGATAAGATCCTCCTCCTTAAGGCCTTCTCATGACATGGGTTTTCCCAAGTGGGTTCAAACTTGCCTCCCATCTTTCGATGGGCAACAATTGGTCTCCTTAGGACTAACACAAGTTCTCCTACATGGAAAGACCTAGGGTAGACCAGCTTGTTGTGAGCTTGAATTATTTTGGTCTTGTACAACTTGAGGTTCTAGCATGCCCGTAGGAGACTCTCCTCCAAACCTTTGAGCCCTTCTAACCACAACTTTGCATTTTGCTCTATAGTGATCTTGCTACCCAATGCTATCTTTAGTGATGGGAGTTAAACTTCTAAAGGTAGAACGGCTTCAGACCTATACAATAAGGAAAATAGGGTAGATTGAGTTGGAGTTTGGTATGTGGTGTGGTAGGCCCATAAGGATTCAACCAACTGCTCATTCCATTGTTGTTTGTTTTCATCAAGAGTCTTCTTCAGTATTTGGATGATAGTTTTGTTGAATGCTTTTGCTAAGCCATTTGCTCTAGGATAGTAGATGGTAGAGTATCAACAATTTATACCATGTATTTTGGAAAAGCTGTTGATCTTTGTGCTTTTGAATGCAATACCATTATCAGATATAATTAGTTGAGCCACACCGAACCTATATACGATATGATTCTTAAAAAACTAAAGCACATGCTGAGATGTGACCTCTAAGTGGATGATTTCCTCGCCACTTGGAAAAGTAGTCATGGCGCCTAAGATGAACAGTGACCCTTGGAAGAAGGAGGATCGATCGACCCAATACCCGGTACCAACACTTGAATAGCCATGAAGCCAATGTAGGGTGGTTGGTGGAGGACCACACCGCATACTTGACCCGATGGCATCCTAGCTACATCCATATCATAATCATCGGCTAGTAGTATCCTAGTCTCTTGATCTTCATCTTCATATTTGACCGGATTGATGTGCTGATAGACCAATGTACCTACAATACCATGTTGAAAATAGCATAACCATTTGGGCCATCGATAGGTGCCATCAATGAGAGTGTAGGAGAGAGCTCTCTATTTCACCTGATGGGCTTGTAACTTTTCTTAAGGTAGTTTATCGGAGTTCAAATAGTCTATGAATGGTTGCCTCCAAGCCAGCTCCTTATCTATTTTGGCAACGACAACCTCCCCTTCAAGAGAAAGTCTCTCGATGAGTTCAGCATCAATAAGGAATAGGACATCTATTTTGGACCCTTATAGAAATGGACTCATCTCGACATGCCAACTTTGGCAAGTTTGGCCAAAGCATCTACATGCTTCTCTCGTGGAACCTTGTAGATGGTGACTTGAATCGGGCTAACAGTTTCATGGTATACTCATAGTAATGATGAAGCTTGGGTTTCAGAACCTTGTAGGACCCGACAATCTGGTTGATGACCAACTGAGAATCCCAAAGATGTTGATGCTCTTTACATTGATAGTGATGGCTAACTCTAGATCAGCAATGAAAGCCTCAAACTCAACTTTGTTTATTGGTGCAGGGGTTGGAAATATAGTATGAGAATCTCATCACATCATGGCTGGAGTTAGGAGAACTATTCTATCCTTGCTTTTCCTAGAGGAGTAGATCGTGGTGCTTCCCCTTTATGAAAAGAAGCTGCACTATCAAAATACATCTCCCATCGGTTGTTGCTGGCCACCCCTAAGTTCATGATTTGTTCATCAGTGAGATCATCACTAAGTGGCAAATCAGCAGGAAGTGGGTGTACTGCTAAGAAATCCACTAGTGTTTGTCTTTTTACCACACAGAGGGGTACGAATGTGATATCAAACTATGAGAGAATCATAGATCAACATGCCAAATGTCCAATAGCATTGGCCGTGTCATGAGGTACTATAGTGGATTTGTTCTAGAGAACAAGTTCACCTTATGAGAAAGCATATAGTGTCATAGCTTTTGGGATGCAAAGATCAAAGCTAGGCAATGTTTCAATAGATGTTTTTGCAGAATCGATGATGGGTAGAGAAAGAGCACTCTCCTTCCCTTCATCATTGGCTTGGACTAACAAGGCACCGAGAGAGTTATCCAATGTAGCAGTGTAGAGAATGGGTGGTCTGCTCTGGATAGGGACTGCTAGAACTGGCGGCTTCACCAAATATTGCTTGATTTCTTCAAAGGCATGCTGACACTTATCATCTCACTTGAACTTGGCATCCTTTTTGACAAGTGATAAAAATGGCTTGCATCTTCCCGATAGGTTGGAGATAAAGAATTTTAGATATGTCAGCCATCCTTAGAAGGATCTGAGTTGAGTTAAACTCTTAAGAGGTGGCATTTCTAAGATAACTTTGATCTTTATGGATCTATTTCTATTCCTTGGTGTCAACAACAAACCCAAGGAAATTTCTAAAGCTACTCCAAATGCACACTTCGGGATTCATTTTAAGGTTATATTATCTTATGCTCAAAAACTACTCAAGTCAAAGAGATGTCTTCCTTTCTCTACTCTTGACTACTAGATCATCAAAGCACTCAACCCGATGATGGATGAAGATTCTAAGATCATTGGTATGTAGCACCAAAGATTTTAAGGCAAAAGGCATGACCCTATAATAGAAGATTCCAATTGGGGTTCAAAAAATAGTGTTTCTTTCATCTTCAGGAGACATCTTGATTTGGTTATAGCTAAATTACCCATCCATGAAAGAGAAAACTATATGAGATGAGGTGATATCCACCATTAATTCTAGTATAGGAAGAGGAAACTCATCCTTAGGACATGTCATATTTAAGTCCCTAAAATTGACACATATGCGAATTTGGCCATTCTTCTTCTTAATAAGGATGACACTAGCTAACGTGAATATTTTTCTTCCCGATGAAACCAAAGATTGATCGTTTCTTGACTTAAATGACCATTGTTCAATTTCTAATTGCATGCATCTAGAGCTTGATTAATAGGGTAGTTAGATCTATTGCTAGCTTGTGGACTGCATTAGAGATAACTGGGCATCTTTTCATAAACTCTATGCTCTTAAACTCAATCAATAGCCTAACTAAGTCATTGGTTTCTTCATTCAAGAATGAATGATGACGCGTGGATTTTCTTCTGTCTCGAGGTTGATTTCTTTAATCTTGTCAATTGTTGAATGGATCTCCTCTTCAAATTCTAGCGATGCATCTTTGATTTGGAGATCATCTGAGGTTTCTAAACACACATTCTTATAAGAGTTGGTGTTGTGTGAAAAGGACCTATTAGATGGTAACAACCAAGCAGTAATCATCATCATCAACTGGACCCACTGTACCAAATCCTAGTCCTGCTCTTAATTGTGCTTCCCTGCCTGTATTGTTCCATAGCTTTTCAAAGTACTCCAAACACCATGTATGAGGAACTAGACCTTTCTGTATAAGATTATGAACACAAGGCGAGTAAAAGTTAAATGGTAGCTCCATTAATTCTTTAAATGTATCAGCCTCAAGTTCTACATCAACTTTAGGACTTGAGGATGATGATCCCAAAAAGAATCTCTTCTGTTTCATGTCACTGGAAGACTTAGGGAGTTCCTTAACTACCAAACCTTCAACTTTTTGAGATGTAAGTGAGGTTAGAGCTAAGGTTCCTAGCTACTGCCTAATAGTTTCACATAAACCATATTTGAATACTTTGCTTTGTCTGAGGTTTTCATTCGCCTCACCTCCAATGGAACCCATTGAGAGGAGTTGTATGGTATACTAATTACATTAGACTCATCCTCCAAACTGGATTCTAAGTCTATGTGAATAGTTGGGGTACTCCTATGAACTGGAACATGACCTCCTCTATGATGGCCAACTGTCTCTTCCACCTCTAGATCCTTTTCTCCCGCTCTGGAGGTTGAGCCATCCTACCCACATGTCCATATGATGGAATGAACTGGGTGGAATGTGATATGCGATCTATTTCTTCCTCATTCCCTTTCTTGTTCATTTGGACTTTCATTTTCTTTTATTTTTTCTTTTCTTTCATTTTCTTTTCTTTTGCTTTGAATTTTATCCAAGTTCATGAGAAAGGATATTTTGAGGAAGATAGTAGGTCGCATCCTCATAAATCTCAACCTCTAACTAAAATGGCTTTTCATCTCCATTGACAGATTAATTCAATATCAACTTGATGCACTATGGAGGGAGGATGAATTATCTTATTTTGATGTATCCAAGGCCTACCGAGCAAAGTAGTAAAATGAAGTATTCAAATCAATGATATAAAACTTGCTTCAGCCTTCCCACCTATCTCCAAAGGTAACACTATGGAACCTAAAGCCCGCCACCTTGTTCATTGAATCCTCTCAACATCATCTATCTCCTGAGTGAGATGTTGATCTTCAAATAGGCAAGGGTCTTTAGACTCATAATGTTCACGATGCACCGACCTATAAGAACTCGCAAGTCAAATTGTCATGTCATGATGTAGGGGATGGTTGTTCTCCAAGTCCCCTAGAAGAAGGTCTTCATCTATGAAGGTGATCCCCTAAGCTTCTTTTGTGTAATGTGCCTCCTCACCTATAGAAATTAGCTGAGCTAAGCATATTTCAAGATCAAGGAGAGACTTGATTAGTGATTCCCTCATCTCTTTGGTTAATACAAAGACATCATATATGTTTAGCTTAGATGACAACTTTCTTAGATGAGAAAGGACCCACCTGGCTGGTCCTCCACAAGCATATCCAAGGGTGGAGCATCGTGGAGGGGCTTCAATCCTCATACCAATGACTTGTTTTCTATCTTGAGGTGCCTAGGAGGTAACCTTGCCACTACTGAGGTTGACTTGGATCTCTGGGTGGTAATGGAAGGTTCTACCTACATCGCTCACCTATAGCTTCCTATGGGACCCTCAATGGATGATTCCAAGTCTATCTCAAGAGGTGAACCATAAGAGTAGAAAGTCCAACTCAATCAAAAAGAGGAAGATATTATAGTTATTTTGACTTGAAGAGTTATCATTAGGAATAGAAGAAGACAACCCATCAGAAGTGACATAAATGTAATTCAAACTAGCTTTATTCTTCAATTTCTTGGATTTGTTTGGAGGAACAAAGTAGTCAAGTAAAGTGAGTGAGGTAAGGGATTTGATGCCATTATTCATTGATGCAAGAGTTCAACTAGTAGAAGAAGAAGAGCTAGCTAAAGTGGAAGAAGTCATCGGTGTGGAAGCTGCAACTATAAGTTGGAGGCTGGACTCGGTTGGTGGTTGTGCTACTGGGCTATCCAGTGACACATGCTATTTTTGTTGAGCTCCCCCTTTCCTCGAGTTGGCACTGGCACCTTGCAAACCTTCCTTGATGTTGGAGGTTTGAGCTAACTCATACACTTGCATGGAAAGCTTCTTGATATTCTGGATGATCTTCTTAGAGGTTTTGGATAAAGAAATATCTCAACCTTCTTTAGTTTTGGAAGGATCACATATATCCCCAAGGATTACCCTAATGGAACTGGATTGTTGTTCCATAAGGTATTCCTTTAGGATAACTATGATCTTGAAGCTATGTTCAAGTCTCCTTGAATGTGTAATCCTCCAAAATATGGCCTAGCATACTGGTAGGGGCAAAGTTAGGATCATTTTGCCTACTTCCTCCGGTCTCTTAGACTCGAGTAGCTGAAAATCAATCTTCTTTAAGGGATTCTTAAAGATCTTCCTAATTACCTCCCTCTTAAATGAATAAGAATTTTTTAGCTTACCTAAAAGAGTAGGTGGATCATAGCTACTTGGTGACGGGTATAAGTGCCACTGCTGCTGCTAGTATGGCTAAGGAAGTGGTGATGCAGGCCATGGAGGCTGATGTGGAGGCTGGTAGGACTACCTTGGTGGTGGTAAAGGAGGTGGAGGCTGCTAAGGTTGTGGTCTCTCGGACTGATCTTTAGCTGGCTGCTTCCTCTTATCAACTGCTGTCACTACTCCCTCCTTCTTCTCATAGACCTTCTATGGCTTTGCTTTAGGCAACTGATCTTGAAAAGGCAACTATTTGGCCTCTCCTTATAGACTAGCCACCTTGTTGATTAGCTTCTCAAATGTTTTGATAGTGAAGCCCTTAAGCATGAAGGAGACCGGGCCATGGATATTCTTTAAAAGAATCTCAATAGAATATTGTTTAGACTCATTTCATACTGTTACACATCGGAGAATATAAACAAGGGACTCACCTGGTGTTGTTGTTGTGCTACAACGAGATCACCAACAGTAACCCTTTGTTGAGCTCCAACAAACCTCTTGACAAAGAGTTGCTCTAACTCATCAAATGTCTTTATTGAACTATTGGGCAGTTCAGCATACCAATCGAAAGTAATCCATGCTAGGCTACTAACGAAGAGGAAAAAAAAAAGCAAAGCATCGTTGTCCACATTGCAACAATTATCCCTGAAGTGTGCTATATGATGCCTTGGGTTTCCACTGCCATCAAAGCTTTTGAAGGAAGGTGGCACGAAACCCTTGGGATATTGAATTGCATTGAATTCTTCTGGGTATGGTCTACCTTTTGGAACCGATGATCCTCCCGGGGCTTTAGCCAACACTTCCTTCACTTCTCTTTAAACCATGAATCGATGTCTTTTTCTTGTATGGAGGTACTTTCCACTACCTTCCTATACATGCTAGTGATACCTTGCTCAACGAGAGGTAAGGTCTTAGCTGGGTCCAAGACATGCACTAACTCTGGCTGACTAATGTTGGCTGTAGTAGGATGAACTGTTGGGGCTTGGGTCTGAAGTACTAAAATTACTGCAAATAAGTCCTCTAGCTACCATGTCATCCTATCTATCTACTCATCTTTTTGGTTCAATTGATATCGAAGGTGTTGGGATGATTGGGCGGTGTCTTCCTACTACTCCTTGAGGAGAGATCCTCTAGTATCTACCATCTGGACATGAGTCTCCCATAAATTCTTCATTGGGATTCTCTTTGACCAATCATACCCCAGAGTCTCCTTCTTCTCTACTAGATAATGTGCTACTATCTCCTTAAGAGAATGGTCAATCTGAATGGGAACAAATGATCTCGGCTAACTGGTGTAATCACTGTCGTGCACTGAGAGGCACTAAACCTCTCTTGCTACTGGAGAGTCAATCCTATGAGGACTATGCTCACTGGAAGAGACACACTCCTGACTATCTCTAAGTATGAAATGGGTGACATTTCTAGGAGGTTCAACTATCATCTGTACAGCTGGACTATCATCTACTCCATCTGTAATAACTGTCATCATCTCCATGTCCTGCTGAACTAGTGGGGTTGGTGAAGGGAAGACTACTATGCTTTAGGGTCGCCACTCCCCTCCACTACTGGGGAAGGCGGGAGAGCTCGACCTTCCCATAGGTGTAGAGATAGGATCCATAGCGGATCCTGTGGTTCTTCTCCCGGATATGGCCTTCATGGCCTTGATGGCGGAGATCTTTGTGATGTGGTATGGTGTGGGCGGTGTGGTGGACACCATACTCTCTATGAAGAGCTATCCTCTGTGATGGTGGTCCCGTAAGTAGGATGTTGTTTGATGGTGGCGTGGGTAGCGTCGAGCTAGAAAATCAATAAGTGGAAGCTATCGTGGCTGAACCTCTCCCTCTCGGTATATGAGCATGTATGGGCCTCGGCCTCTCCTCATGAATATGTTTCCCACACTGCGGGGATGATAGATCTCAAATGAGCTCCAGACTCTAACATGCTCTAACATACGGCGATGGAGGCGGCATATGACCTCTGCTCAAATGGCTGATCTTTGACCACTAGTGGAGGTGATGTGAATCCTCTAGCATCCTCTGTCTTCCTAGAGAGGATGGCGGTTTCTGTAACCGGTGGAAGTCAAAATAGAAACTCCTCTCAGCAGTAGCCTCCATCTCCTAGCAATCACAGTGTGATGCCGATCATGCAATTTTTTCCTTTGTTTTGGTAGGATGGGAGTGAGGAAACTGGGAGGTACTCTGAGAAGGTGCCCCAGCCCTTAGAGGCAAAAGACCACAGGGCACTAAAATGCGGGGTTGTGTTGGTACTATCACTTGAAGGCTGGTGGGGCCACTTTTCTTCTTCAATGAGGATGTCAATATGAAAGGTAGATCACGATGATGACCAGCTTCGCCTTCATGATCCTATGATAGTGCCCTCACATGTGATCCTCACTCCCTCAAATCCCTAACTAAAATGGATAAAGTGTGTATGATCTAATAGGGGGAAATTAGCCTAGTCCAAAGCCAAATCTTTGTTGCAAGGGAAGGTGAATACACATTTCTATGAGCTTGTCATTTCATATCAACTATAAAGATTGAAAAATTGTGCTATAGCTGTACTGATGCTTAGAATCTGCAATATAGGAAATGAGCTTGGATCAAATTTCTATTTTGGTTGATTTTTCAATTTGAATTGAATATTTGAACCCACATCCAATATCTTGGAAGTGTTAAGTGTGGTTCAAATAGATTTGAGAAGATTTAGAAATTTGATTGAAAAGAGGAATTCTTGAATATGAATCCAACTTCAACAAATTTGTGTATGTTGAAAAATAGATTCAAATATTTTTAGAAGGATGCTTCCATAGGTTCATGTTCATTTGAATTTAGATTTTTGATTTGAGGACCCTTTCCTTTAACAAATTTGGGTATATTAAAGTAAGAGTCAATTAATTTTGTTTTTGATTTGGGTATGCTAACTGAAGTGTTTGAAAATAATTATTTTTTTTGGTGAATTGTTGTTCGATTTTGAAAATTGGAATTCTCTCTTAGCAAATTTAGGTATGCTAAGTGAAGAACCCAAGTGTCCTTTGTTTGATTTTTTAAAAAAGGATTCTTAGCAAATTTGAGTATGCTAAGAAAATCCTAAGGTGTTTCATTTATTTTGGATAATTTGATTTTTGAAAAAGTAGGATCCTTAGAAAATTTGGGTATGTTAACAAAATCCTAATATATTTCATTTTTATTTTGATTTATTTTTTATTGAAAGTAGAGACTTTATTTCAGCAAATATGGTATGCTAAAGATGAAGTTCCACTTAGTTTTGTGAAATGAAAATTTCACTTAGCAAATTTGGGTATACTAAATAAAATTCCAAAAGATGTGTTCAAAATTTTTGATTTGGTTTTTGAAAATGGAAACTTCTCATTAGCAAATTTGGTATGCTAAATAATGAAGTTCCAAAGGTGCTTGAAAATTTTTTGTTTTGAATTTGGAGACTTTACTTAGCAAATTTGAGTATGCTAAATAAAGTTTCAAATGTGTTTGAAAATTTTTAATTTTGGATTCAGAGACTTCACTTAGTAAATTTGAGTATGCTAAATGAAGTTCCAAATGTTTTTGAATTTTAAAAATATGATTTTTAAGTTTTAATTTTTAAAATAGGACTTCCATTCAACAAATTTGGGTATGTAGGAATGGAGGTCAGTCTTATTTTTGAAATATAAAAATTTAGTTTTGTGTGTGATTATTGCTTTTTTTTTTGAAAGAGGGAATTCCAACTTAATCATATGTGGGATATGTTTAAGTGGGATTTCCAAATGATGTTATTTTTATTTGGGAATGAAATCTTCATTTAAGAAATTTGAGTATATTAAATAAAATTGTTCATATGTGCTTTTGAAAAGTTTAATTTTATTTGAAAATGAAACATCTATTCAATAGGTGTGAGTGCATAGAACGAAAAAGTTCATGTGTGCATTTTGGAAGTTTTATTTTTGATTTTTATTTTGATTCTTGGAAAGATGATCGTTCATTTTATTTTGAAAATGAAATCTTCATCTAAATGAATTGAAGGAAGATGTTCATTGTGCTTTTGGAAAAGATTGTTAATTTTATTTTTGAAGATTCCTACATGTAACAATTATGGGAATTGTTAAATGAGGGTGATAAAATTTTGGGGAAATATGTGCATTTTTTTTTTTGAAAGAGTGCTTTTTGAAAAGCAAGATTTTTATGAAAAATTTATTTTATCTTTATTATTTTAGAATGAACCTTTCCTTATTATAAAAATGATAAGGAGGAAGTTTTTAAATATTTTTTTATTTAGATCTTTTTATTTTTACCCATTGGAGAACCCAATAGGGGTTTTAAGACCAACACGGGGTGAGGTCCTAATACCTAAAGATGTTGGCTAACTCAACTTAAGAATGAAATAAGCTAAGTGCTAATAGAAAGAAAGATAGTCTCAAATTCATACCAAAGTACAAACCCACTATCGATACTCAAAGACAATGATCATTTAGCAAAGATGGAGAGATGAACCATCCTCAGCAGAGTCACCAGAAAAATCTGTGGTGAAAATATTTCCACCTTCATTTATCCTTTTTGAAGAGGATAAATGAAAACATAAATATTACGCCTTTTAGGACACCATGTAGATTTGTAGATATTCTTATTGAGGGTGATCGAGTATGACATTGAGGAGAGGTGTACTATCTCAAAAGATAGAATTCATTATCCTACAATGGACCTAATCACCTCAATAAGGACTCCTAAGGACAATGGGTCTGCATATGCACCAAAGATTCTTCCCCTACTTTACATGGAAAAGTAAAGTAAGGCTATTTTAAACAAGGTTCGTTAAGTTTCCTATAGGGGCAAGCTCTCATAGTTAATTACATCCTAAGGGACATGATCCCTTAGGAATACTCTTGAATAAGGTAAATGATCGTTATCTCCAAAGATTTCAATAGGTAGGACTATGAATCATTTGGTTTATTTTGGAAGATCAAATGAGATTGATCAAAGAGAGGGAGTTATTATCGAATCCAAATAAAGATAAGTTGGAGATGTTCATGATGCTAGGAGGCCTAGCAAGCATCTCAAACTGCCCTATAGTCGGGCTTTACATTTTTGAAATTGATTTAATTTATTTGAGTTTAATTTTTTATTAGAAATTTAAGGCTTATGATTCCACAACAGAAGATTATGGAAATGCTTAAGAGGTGAAGATTTAAGCTTATGACCCACAAAAGGGAGAAGCAACCTCAGAACCTAAATCTAGGGAGCTTTAGCGAGGTCCAAAAGCACAACCTAAATCTACGATGAAAATAAGTATTTGGTCTCCACAGAGAAAAATCACCACTACTTGGACTTATCCGGGAGGACCGCCAACTAACTCCTCCTATGGTTTTAAATTCATGTAGGCAAGTCTTATACTTTATGCAAGATAGTTAGGTATTATTTATTTAGAAAGAGACTAAGTCCTTAAACTCACTCCCTAGAGAGACTAGATCATGTAAGGGTATGCTTCAAATAACCTAAATCTAATATAATTAAAATTTCATTTTATTTTTTATTTTTGGACAATCATTTTGACTCAAGCTAATAGGATTCATATGCCTAATGCATGAGAAATAAGGTTATTGGCCAAAATCAAGAGAAGGGAGGAGGTGTTTTCCAATGGCTCTCTCAAAGGTCAAGCCAAGTTTCTCGAAGGTGGAAGCCCTCTAATCAAGAGTGGAATAAGATGCATTTGTGCATTATGTTATAAAAGAAGTACTCATCTAGCTAAGGGTTACTAATTCTTTTATCATGATTTTTAGCCTAAGCTTTAGGTGAGGTTATGCGTTCTTTATTTTTAGTTTTGAATTGTTAAGTTTGGTAAAAGATTTATTATTTCCCTAAGAGCTTAATCCACATCCAGGCCATACATAAAGCAAGGAAGAAACATAGGTAAAAGATGCCACTTAATGCGCAAGCTAAATAATTCATCAATCAATTTATAAAGCTAATCGCAAAAGAATAAGAGGCCATTATGGTCGAGTACCACCGCACAAACCTAAAAATAAATTGGATAGCTGAGCTCTACCCTTATACAACCTGAATTACAAATAAATTAAATACAATTAAGCAAGGAATTCATTATTATGGGAGTCTTAAAGTTTCATTTCTTCGTTCTTCTTTTCTTCTTTGTTCTTCTTTCTTCTTTGGTTCCTTCTTTTGGATGGTTGTAAGGTGGATGCTCCAATGGATTCACATGGTGTATAAGATGAGATCTTATGACCAAAGTTTATCCTAATCCTCATAACAATCATTCCAAAATCCTAATTATAAAATTTACTTGAAAAGGAAAAGTAAATCTAACCAACACCTGCAAAATAGAGGTTAGTTAAAAAAACCACCAAATCCCAACCATGTATATTGGACATATCACCCCACACATGGGTGACTAAGTCTATCTGGCCTATTGGATTATGCTTAGGGGTATAAGCACCGCAGAAAAGCATTTATATTTTTATTTATTACGCCTTAAGCACAATCTCAAAAGATAATAATAATGGTTATACTAAGATCGTCCTACCATTCATTCTACGCACATCCATCCTAACATCCAGTCTAAAATATATATCATAAAATAAAAGCAAGCATCAAATAATGTACCTCCCTAACCTAAAGCTAGAAATGGATGCATGAAACCACATAGATCGTAGGGGGTACTTATTGAAGTGATCGGGTACGACATTGAGGTATGATGTACTATCTCAAAAGATAGAGGCATCACCCTTAAATGGACCTAATCACCTAATAAGGACTCCTAAGGTATGATGGGTCTTTGAATATACCAGAGATTTCCCTCTTGCTTTACATGGATAAATAAAGTAGGGTTTATATTAAATCAATTTCTTAAGTTTCCTATGGAGGCAAGCCTCCATAGTTAATTACATCCTAGGGAATAAAATTACTAAGAATACTCTCGATTAAAGTATACAATGATCATCTCTAAGGATTTCAAAGTTAGACTATGAAAGCAAGTTATGTTTAGAAAATCAATTAGGAAAGTTCAAGGAGAAGACTTATTTTTGGAATCCAAAGAGAGGAAGTAGGAAATGCTCATGATACTAGGAGGCCTAGTGAGCATTCTAATATATCATATGATTGGGCTTTATATACTTGAAAGTGAAGAGACTTATTTATTTGAGTTGAATTTTATTAAATTTTTTGAGCTTATAATCTCTTGACACATGGCTGTAGGAATGCCTAAGAAGTAAGGATTTATGCTTGTAGCCCAAAGGAAACAACTACCTCAAATCTTAAATCTAGGGAGCTTTAGTATGAGCTAAAGCATAACCTAAATCTAAGCGATAAGTGGACATAAGGGTTTACCTCCACAAGAGAGAATAAATCCATCCGACTTTTGGAATTATAATTGTCTGGAGTGGTAACTAGCTAACTCCTCATACAATTCAAAACCATGTAGTCTGATCTTATAAATTGCAAGATAGCTAGGGTGGTTATTTATTTAGAAAGAGTCTAAAGTCCTAAACCCACTCCTTAAGAGACTAGAGCATGAGTGGTATGAGCAATGGCTTAGTCTATTGTAAAATATTACAAATTTTATTACATTTTAGACACATCATTTTGAAAAAGGCTTGGGATTTCTTATGCTTAAATGCATGATGAAAATTGCTTATGGCCTAAATTAGAAGAGAAAGAGGGTGAAGCTCCATCATCAGGGGTTGCTCTCAAAGGTCAAGCAGTCCTTATTGTGTAAGGACATAAGTCCTCATTTTGCAAGAGTGATTCAAGATGCATGCATGATGTGAGACATACAACATTCAACTAATGGGTTTCTAAATCTTTTAATTGGCTTGATTATAGCCTAGGCTTTATGGTGAGGTTATAAGTTATAGAATATTATAGTTATGAGTGATTAGTTTATTTTGTCCTAAGAGCCTAATCGCATCTAGGCCACACATTAAAACATAAATCATTTAAGAAATTAGGAAAAATATGTCATTCTAACGTGCAATGTAAAAATAACATCAAATATTTTTATAAACTATTGCAAAAGAATAAGAGGCTGGTGAGGTCAGGTACCATCGTACAACCAAAAAAAAGATGAGTAGCTGAGCTCTAACTTTATACAACCCGGGACAGGAAAGAATAGTTATAATTTTCAAACAAATAACTTTTATGGGAGGTCTTCATTTTTTATTTCTTCATGGTTCTACCTTCTTTCCTTCTTTATGATTATAGTTTGTTCTACATGAGTAACCAAGCCCACCTGTCCTAACTTAGATTATGCTTAGGGGCTTAAGCAACCTACTAAGAGAGCATTTATATTTATTTTTAAGCGGCCCCTTAAGCAATCCCATGCAAAAAATATGATTAGGCTAATATCGGCCTAACATCCAGTCTAAAATATCACATCATAAAATAAAACATACACTATACATACACCGTCCTGACTTAGGACTAGAAGTGGTGACGCAGTTCTAATGTGTGTGTTAAGGCTTGTGTGGTATGTCTTACTGGGCATTAAGGTTATTAATTTTTTTTTTGGAAAGATTCAATTTTAACATAAAAGGTTGATTTCACTTCAAGTTATTTAGTTGATTAGTAAATTTTAATTTATGATTTCTTTTATTTCATAAGATTACATTTAAGAATTTTAGTTATAAAGAGAAGGTCTAGCAATACGTAAACTGAACGAACCTTAATTTTCTAAAGCACATTACTTTAATTTAGTTCTTTTTAGTGAATGACTTATTAAATGATTTAATTCATCCTAAGTTTAGGTTCACTTTAAATAATTCCATTCAATATGAAATGCATCTTAAGATTAAATTAAATGAACTACTACCATATGACATATATTAAATCATTCAATTTCATTACATTTAACATGCATATGATTTAATACTTAGCATTACATATATTACGTTTTGGCACACTTAAATGATAATGAATGTGTATGTTTGGAATTTATTTTCATTGAATTATATGAACATATAAATTAAAGCTCTATCCAAATTCTAATATCAAAATACATAAGATGGAACCACATAAGTATGTGTCGTTATTAACCAGGGAAGTGAGGTAATCAAATTACCTCGTTAATATTCCAAACCTATGTAAATCTATACATGAATAAGGTAAAGAGAGTACTAATTGATATATCACACCTACTAATGACTTAGGTGGATATGAATGCATGATTTTTGGTAAAAAAATGGGGATCTTCATCTTTTATTTAAGCATGCCTACACATGTGTAAAAGATGTAAGCAAATACATGATGTGGTTAAACTAGGAAAGTAAGGCAATCAAATGACTTCCTTGGGGCTACTTAAAGCCTCATATTCTCAGGATGTTCAGACTAAACACTTGCTATCTTAAATACATATGAATGTATACACAACTATAAAGATAGGAATCATACAAAGGTTATATTTTCTTCAATTAAATCATTTAGGCATATGAATAAAAGCTCTATCAAAAGAAACTCATTTTATTTTTTACTTGATTTTGAAAAGGATTAATGCATGAATTCAAATGACATACCATCTTTAGCATGATTGGAAAGAAAATAATCAAATATAACCACATGGATCATTCAACCAAATTAGTTTCTAAGGACAATAAAATCAAATAAAATTGTTTAAAGTAAACTAAAGCTTCTTATTAATTTTGATTTTGGATTTAATTTCATTTAAAGAGGAGAAGAAAAATTATCACATGCTGTTTTGGACCCATTCCTATGTTAGTGATTTTATTTAGTTTAGGAAATATAATTAAGTTAATTTTATGGGTTAATTAGGTTGAACTCTTAATTAGATCAATTAATTACCCTTATCTATGTCACCTTAAAGTAATTAACTAGATAATTATGAGCAAACATGGTATGCATGGAAAATGAACTTGCAATGATCCTAGGAAATAGAAGGGGCCTAATGCAATTGGCTCATGATTAATAGTTAGTTAGATTAAAAAGCTTAATTAATTACTCTTATGATTTTCCCACACATGTAGACTAACCATAATTTCATTAAAGTCCTTTAGGTTATTAAATGCTTAAAGATATACCCCATGATTTAATTAATTTAATTTAATATTATCATGATTTCAATTTAATTAATTAAGTGATTTAATTAATTAGTTAAGTGATTTAATTTATTAGTTAAATCTTAATTAATTTGATTTTAATTAATGGAATGAACTTAGGAAAGAGGCCAAGAAAGAGGTCCTAACTCTTTTCCATTAGATCATTCACTGTTCAACAATGATTAATAAACTTAATTAACCAATTTATTACTATTCATGGGATTAATTAATCGTTAACTAACTTAAAAGAGTAATTTAAGATTTAATTAGTTAATTTTCTAATTAAGTGAGCAATAAATCCCAAGAAAATCATGGGAGGTAGAGGTCATCCCACTAAATTAACCCACAAAATTTGTGATAAATTTCTCAAGTAATTAAAGAGTAATTAAGCTAATTAATTTGATAATTAAACTCTAATTAACCCTTAATTACTATTCAAAATTAATTAAGATCATTTTTAATTAAGGCTCCTTTGAAATACCTTTAAAATGAGTATTTATTTATATTTGTTTGATTTTTCTATGATTTGTTATGATTTTTAAAAGTTTTAGCCATTAAAAATAATTAATTAAGCCTCATTAAAGCTTAATCCCATCGGTGCCATGTGGCGCGCTAACGCGGCATACTTTCCACATGGCACTGCAGGATTGGCCACTTAAAACTTATTCGACTCAACGCCTACGTGGCGGTGGCAGACCCGCTTTCTTGTCTACCGTCCGATCTAAGCATTAAATCGGATTAAACTATCAGATCTAATCATGGCCATCCATTCCTATCACGCAGAATGAACGGTGCATGATCTATCATCACACGAGCGAGAGAGAATGGAGTCCGTCCACCATTGCTCGCTTGATCCGAGCTTACCCAAGCTTGGATCGACTCCAAAAGGAACCCACACCCTTGTGCGAAGGATCCAAAGGGATCCAATGACTAAGATCACACGAGATGAAAGTTTTCTTCAAAAAGCTCCAAGCCATTTTTCCCTAAGGATCAATTTTAATGGCATACCTCACTGGAGCTCAAGACTGATGGAAAATTTGATTGAGGATGCTTCGTCTAGTAGAAACAAAGCCCTACTGATTAGGATGAGCCTTGATTTGGTGTAGTTTGCTCTGAAGACCAACACCCAAAGCTTGGGAGGCTAGCATTGATAGAAATCCTATCTCTAGTGGTCGGGGAGCTCGAGAGAAGATTTGTTCTTGCTCAATGGAGTTTGGGGATGGTGTGTGCAAAGTTAGTTTGATTTCTATAAAGGTTTGAGAAAGTTGGGATCGAAGGGAGGATACCATATTTCAGCTTAGGTGAAATAGACAATAAGGAGCTTGAGGAACTTGGAAATGACTCTAGGATGCTTGTCTTGGGTGCTAGGGTTCTTGGGAGTTCAATTGCTCAATTTGGTATGAATTGGAGGGGGGTATAACCCCTCCTCCTCTTGATCAGATGGTCCGATCAAATTTGTCTTTGAGTGGCCATCCGACCACCTCAAAGGGTCGAGGGTGGTAGGGAGTCAATGAGGTGGCTCAGTTTGGTTGGGTGATGGTGTGGAAGTGGCTGTCAAGGCTGTCAAGGGAGAAAATGGGTGTCCTTGAGCTTTCCAAGTGCACCAATGGGAAGGGTGAGGTGATTTCACCTACCACGGGTCATGGCTGACCTAACCACCCATTAGATTAGGTTGGGTGGTGCTAAGTGCCTAGATGGACCAATGGAAGAGTGTCAACTATCCAAGTGGCCAAGGAATAGAAATGACCACTTACATGAGCATTTACCTCATGTGATGCCCTTGACCCAAGGGTGGAATGGTTATTTAGCATTAGATTTGATTTGGGTAGATTTAAAATGAGTCAAAATTGGGCTAGCCCAAATTTCAAGTGATTTGAAGTTCATTTGGTTAGGTTTGGCTCAATATGGCTCAAATTGGGTCAATTCGAGTTAAGTTGATCAATTGGTCAAATTGGGTCAAACCAAGGGTTGGGTCAAGTTCATATGATCATTTGAAATGTGTTGGTGTCTTTGGTTTGGTTTAGTTTGGCTTAGATTTGATTTTGACTCATTTGAGTTCAAATGGATCAAATGGGTTAAGTTAACCAATTTGATCAAATTGGCCAAATTGGCTTGGGTTAGGTGTTGTTTTGGGTTTGGTTGATCAATTGAAGATGATGGTATGTTTTGATTTCAATTAATTTGGATTTGGTTAAGGCTTAGACCAAATTGATCTTTTAAGTCAATTTGGGTTGAATAGGTCAATTGGGTTCAATTAGGGCTTTGGTCAAGTTCAAAATCAAATTAGAATGAACTTGAGTCATTGGTTACAATCAATTTGGTTTATATTTTGATTTGACCCAATTTAGTCTTTTAGGTCAATGTGGGTTAATTTGGGTCAAGAGGGCCAATTGGGTTTGATTTGGCTCAATTGAAGGTTAAGTCATGTTCAAATATTAATTTTGAGTTAGTATGAATCATTAGTTTCAAGGGATTTGGCTTAAGTTATAATTGGCTAGTTTAGGTTGATATGGGTTAAGAGAGTTGACTTGGTCAAAGGATCCAATTTATGATAATTGATCAACCTAGGATGACCAATAATCATGACATGAGGTCTTGGTGGGCTTGGTTCAATCCAATTTGGGTAGAATTAAAATTTAGCTCAAATAGGTCAAATTGGCCACTTTGGGTCAAGTGGACCAATTAGGTTTAGTTGGCTTGATTTTGGGTTGAGTTGAGCTTAGTTGAGTTTATATATGGATTTGGGATTGACATATAAATTCAAATGCAATTAATTCGGGTTTGGATGAGTTTTGATTCATTTGGATATTTCAAGTAAGCATGGCTAAGTTGGGTCTGATTTGGATTGATTTTTATTTTATTTGATGATTGCAGATTTTATTTATATTTGTGAATATGATTGAAGGTATAATTAATTCATGAGAAAATCAATTGACTTTGGCTTGATTTGGATGAGATTTTGGCTAAGCTCATAAAATTGGCTCAAAGGGCTTAGCAAGGACTTGATTTAGTTTTGATTATTTAAATGTATATTTTATTTATATTTGTGAAGATAATTAAAGATATGATTGATTTATGAGAAAGTCGATTGAGTTTGAAGTGATTTGAAGGGGATTTTAGCTAAGTTCATGAAATTGATTCAAAGGACTTAAGAAGGGTTTGAATTTTGGATTTGACCATGGCCATCAATCATTTGGTTTTGGAATTTGGGTTTGAATTTGGATATAAATTTGATGTTTGAATTGAACTTGAGGTTTGGTTTGAGAAGGTGAATCATAGATTGGATTTGGGTTGTAGGGTAGGTGGATTATCCTAATCCCTAAGGCATAACCTAATCCTATGGTCAACTCTTCTAAGTCTCTAGGCTTGGGTTAAGTATTTACTTAATTGCAAGAAGTGTCTTATGACTAGGTAAGTCTTAGAGAAGACTCCTAAGTCTAAGATGTGGAGATTGAGAACTCACTCTAAAAGTGAGGTCAACAACCATTCTTGTAATTTAAGCTTATTGTGGTAGTTTGAGTGAGGATTGCAACTGATTAGGATGTGATTGATGATGCCTTGATGACTTCATCATGCCAGCTTAGTTGCTGTAAGGCTTGGAAACTCTTATTGTAAAAAGAAATTTCAGAGACCGAACACCTTTAGGAAATGCCAACCCAACCTGGCTAAAAGGTTAGGGCTTCTCATCAACGCCTCTGACGCATTGGCTTCAGGGATTAGGGCTTCCCTAAATGGCCGCTCTTACAACTCTAGTTGGTTGTCCCACCTCTAAGGTGTTGCTCCTCCTCTCCCTCTTCCTCATTTTGACCTTTGGCTTAGGGCCGGAGGTCTCTCCCTCTTTCTTCACTTGGCACATTTGGTCTTCTTAACACTTCATGGCCTCGAGTTCATACCCTTGTTATTCCTTGCACTTTCCCCCTTTCTCCTCCTCTCCCCCTTCCTCATCTATTTTGGGGGTTGCTCACTCAATCCAACCTCCTCTAACTTGTGTTCCTCCTGTACCACTCTGCCTCCAACCTTATTATTGGAAGGATTTACTGTTCTCTAATAATAATAAAGCAAATCCTTTACTCTCTCTCATATGTCCCTTGTGAATCTGATGAAACCTATTTTTCAGAACAAGAACTATAAGATGTACAAAAAGAGTGGAACCTTTCTCTGGTAGGGCATGCTATTGGGAAGCGACCTTTCTATTGGTCTCTCCTAGCGGCGGTAAAAAAAAAAATTAAAATTTAAAGGTAGTTTGAAGCTACTTTCATTAGATGGTGACTTCTTCCTCTTCAAATTATCTTGTTAGGAAGATTTTGATTCGACATGAGATAATAACCCTTTCTTTTTGAATGACATACCCTTCATCTTGAAACTTCAAGCCCACTATGAAATTTTTTTTTGAAATTCCTCTTTGGATTAAGCTGTCGAACTTTCCTTTATGTTGTTGGAATGAGGCGAGTTTTTCCAAAGTATCTAGTTTGGTTGGTACCCTTCTTACTTTGGATAACTTAACAGCCTCAAAGTCAAGAATTACATTTGCAAGGGTCTATGTCCAAGTCACTACCTCCTGCCTCCTCTCTTCTCCCAGATTTTTTTTTTCATGTTAATCTTAATGGGATGAGATTCAAGCAAGATATTTTATATGATTGGAAATCAGAGGCTTACCACAAGTGCTTCTCTTTTTCTCATGATGATAACTTGTTCCCTATTAACCCAACTAAACTACCCCCTCATGACCCCCGCCCCCCTTTTACAAGGGCTCTCTTTATCCATTTTGATCCTAATGACAATTTATTCTTAAGACAGGATCATACTTGCCTCCTCCCCAGCTTTGAATGACCTCAACCAACTACCTAGTCAATCTCCTCCACCTCAAGATGACTCAACAACTCCCCTTTAAACCTACATGCCCAGACTTATGTTGAGCCACCGCACTCCAACACTATCTCTTCCTTCACTATTATCACCTGTTCAACTACTACCTCTCCGGTCCGCCAACACTTGGTCAAAGATCTTGAGAACTCCCATCTCATCTCAGGGAATGCTTCTCAGAACTCTAAAGTTGTTCATAAATCTCCAGCCAACAAAGGAAATTCAGACCTCAAAGCCAATAATACCAAGAAAGGTAAGAAGCCTTCAACTTCTCGCTCATCTTCATCTGATTTTCAATCATAGGAAGTCAGAATGTCTGAGGTATTTAAGCAGGGGGATGCTCTAATGATTGCCTCAAATTCATCAAAGACTTTCACTTAAATATACTTTTCCATTCAAAACCAAGCTTAACACAAACTCTCTTGATGATTAACATTTTCTTCAAAAATTGAACCTCTTCCCCAATGAAGACAGTGTCTTAGATTATTGTCCGAGTGGGTGCATTTGAATCAAATGGAACTCCAATAGAGTGTCCTTTAAGCAATCATTGAATTCTCCCCAACTCATTCACAGAGAAATGTATTTCAGCATTGTCGACTCCTTTGTTTTCACCTGTATATATGCCCATAATGATGCTCAAGAGATTTCTTTATGGCATTCTATCAGAGACATTGCTTCCAACATGAGCTCCCCATGGGCAATTATGAGGGATTTTAATTGTGTTCTTTACAGCCGTGAAAAAAGAGAAGGGAACCCAATGTCGATTAATAGAACCTTCGACTTTAGGGATTGTGTACACAACTTTGGTATCACGAACCTCCTTAGTTCTAGTCTTCTCTTTACTTGGTCTAACCATCAAGTAGATAATCTCATTCTCACTTGTATTGATAGAGTGTTATGCAACATAAAGTGGTTAGAATGTTTCTCCTCTTCTTTCTACAAGGTCCCCCCTCCTCTCTCCTCTGATCTTTCCCCTCTCATTAATGGGATTATTTTTAAAATAGGCACATTATTAACTTTAATTAGCCGTTTAGGCATCAAAAAATTTTATTTATGAAAATAGGCCTGTCGTTATTACCGGACTGATCTGACGCGTCGGCATCATGGTTTTGACAAGCATGAGATTTTTTTTTTTTTTTTTTTGCTTCGAGAGAGAGAGAGAGAGAGAGAGAGTGTATTTTTTGTTTTTTGTTTTTGCTTTGGTTGGAGAGAGAGGGAATTATATATATATATATATAATTTAAAATATTTTTAAATTATATATATAAATTTAGAAATTTATTTAATAATTTTTTATTAATTAATATAATTATTTAAATATATAATTTTTATTAATTTTTGTTAATATATAATTTAAAAATATTTAAAATATATTAATAAATAATTTTTAATAAATAAATAAAGAAAGAAATAAATTATATAAATAAAGTAATTATATATATATCTATAAATTTGTTTAGTTATTTATATATTTAAATTATATAAATATTTTTAAGTTATATAAATAATTTAAAATATTTAAAATATATATATATATATATATATATATATATATATATATATATATATATATATATTTAATTAGTTATTTATTTATTTAAAATATTTATTTATTTAAAATATATAATTAGTTAAATAAATAAATACTAATAAATTATATAAATAAATATATAAATAACTAAATATTTTATATATAATTACTTATTTATATAATTTATAAAATATTTATATAATTTATTTCTTTCTTTATTTATTTATTAAAAATTATTTATTTATATATTTAAATATTATTAAATTATATATTAACAAAAATTAATAAAAATTATATATTTTAAATAATTATATTAATTAATAAAAAATTATTAAATAAATTTCTAAATTTATATATATAATTAAAATATTTTTAAATTATATATTTAATTATATATATATATAAATAATAAATTAATAACTAAATATATAAATATTTGGTTATTAAATATTTTATAAAAATATTTTAAATTATATATTTTAAATATTTTATATAATTTATTAATTAAAATAATAATAATACTCTCTCTCTCCAACCGAAGCAAAAAAAAAAAAAAAAAAAAAACTCCTCTCTCTCTCTCTCTCTCTCTCTCTCTCTCCAAATCAAAAAAAAAAAAAAATCAGGTCATCCGTTTATGACGACTAGACTATTTTCATAAATAAAATTTTTTGATGCCTAAACGGCTAATTAAGATTAATAATATGCCTATTTTAAAAATAATCCCCTCATTAATTTCCTCTGTCACCAAAATACAAGCCCCTCATAGATACATGGTAAGAAATTATTGGACTACTTTCCCTAACTTATCTGAAGTTGTTAACAAGGCTTAAAATTCTTACTTCTATGGGGACCCTCTCTTTATTATTTTTTTTTTCTAAAAAACTCAAGAGAACCATAGAGGCCTCAAAAGTACTTTATGGGATCCCTCTTCTCTCAGCCTTCAAATTGCTTTCTTTAAATTGGAGCAAGTGAAAATCCTCTACCTCCTTGAGGAAAACCTTTAAGGTGGCTTCCTAATTCGCAAGGCTATGGACATAAATGCTCACTATCAAGATTTTATCAAAAGACAAAGTATGTGGATTAAACAAAGGGTGCCCATTGGCTCACCCATCATGATGAGGACTTGAAATTTTTATATTGTTCCATTAAAGAGAGGAAGAGTGTCATCTTCATCAAAAAACTTCATAATAAAAAAGGAATCAAATCAAACACATAAGTCATAGCTGAAGAAATTTGTTCATATTACTCATCTCTTTTCAATACAAATTATAGTAATCCCCTTGAGTCTCAGGACATCCCTAGTGGAAATAGACTTTCTTCAACACAAGTTCTTGAATTGGCTATTGATATTGGTGATCAAGAAATTATTGTAGCCCTCCATAGCATTAAGGAACAAATTCCCAGGCCCTGACAGCTTCAATTTGAAATTCAAAATTCATTGTTGGGACACTATAAGAAAGCAATTCTTTTATTATTTTATTGGGACACTATAAGTAAGCAATTTATTTTGAGATTGGGGGCCATGAGGGGGCAGTTTAGTTAGGTTAAGAGGGCATGAGGTATCATCGTGAGAAAAAGAGGAGCACTTATGGCAAGCCTTTGGTTTCCAATCATATAGAATATCTTGTTTGAATCTCATCCCATTAAGATTAATGTGAACAAAATTTAAGAGAGGAGAGGAGGCGGTGACTTGGACACAGACCCTTGTGAATGCAATTCTTGACTTTGAGATTGTTAGGTTATCCACAATAAGAAGGGTACTAACCAAACTTGATACTTTGGAAAAACCTGCCTCATTCCAATAACATAAAGGAAAGTTTGGCAACATAATCCAAAGAGGAATTTCAGAAAAGCTTTCCTTAGTGGGCCTGAAGTTCCAATACCACTTTTGAAAATTATTCCATACCAAATCGAAATCTTCCTAGCAAGAGAACTTGAAGAGGAAGAAGTCACCTTCTAATGAAAGTACCTCCAAAATACCTTTAAATTTTTATCTTGTCCTAACCGCCGCTAGGAGAGAACCATAGGAAGGTCGCTTCCCAATAGCATGCCCTACCAGAGAAAGGTTCCACGCTTTTTGGCCATCCTATAGTTCTTCTTCTGAAAAATAGACTTCATCAGATTCACAAGGGTCATATGACAGAGTAAATGATTTGCTTTTGTCATTGTGGGAGAGGAGTAAATCCTTCCAGTTATAAAGCTGGAGGTGGGGTGGTATGGGAGGAACACAAGTCAGATCAGGTTAGAATGAGTGAGCAGCCCCCAAAATAGAGGAGGAATGGGGAGAGGAGGAGAGAGGGGAAGTGCAAGGAATAAGAAGGGTATGAAATCGAGGCCAAAAAGTGCTAAGAAGACCAAATGCGCCAAGCGAAGAAAGAAGAAGGGACCTCCAGCCCTAGGCCGGAGGTCGAAAAGAGGAAGAGGGAGAGGAGGAACAACACCTTGGAGGTGGGAGAGCCAACTGGAGCAGCAAGGGTGGTCGTTTGGAGAAGCCCTAATCCCTGAAGCCATTAAGCTAGAGTCGCCCACGAGAGAAGCCCTAACCTTTTAGCCATGTTGGGCTGGCATTTCTTAAAGCTGTTCAGTCTCTGAAATTTCTTATTACAACAAGAGTTTCCAAGGCTTGCAACAACTAAGCCGATAGGATGTCCTCATCAAGGCATCAATCAATCACATCCTACTCAATTGCAATCCTCACTCAAACTACCACAACAAGCATAAATTACAATGATGGTATTCCATCATATTGAACCAAATCATTGGTGGCCAAAAATGACTAATAAACTATATGCTCATTAAGCCAACAAACCAGTTGAATTTATTTGCATTATAATCTTAAGTGGAGATAGATTGTGACAATCACTAAAAAATTTGGAAGCCAAAATAAAAAAAAATAACAAAATAACCAAATTAAATTCTACCTCTTTACAGAAAGAAGAGGAAACCTACATTATTCTAGAAATTTTCATTCATGAAGATGACTTCTGTAATGTGATATTGTTGAAGACTCAATCACAAAATCCTGAAATTGTTACTTGATTAATTTGAAGTAGTTGATAGATTCTCCTCTATATATTTTTAAAGTGAACAACATAATTTCTCTCTCTCTCTCTCTCTCTCTCTGAATCTTACAAACAAAATATAAGGATCAATAAGAGTAAAACCATATCTTATTTCTTTAAGTGTGATTAGGACTTCAAATCTTTTAATGTTAGGAGCTATATTTTTTTAATTTTTAATTGAGAGTAAAATTGACAACACAAAAAGGCCAATGCCACCAAAAATTAGAGCAAAATCAAGCAAGTACCGTGTGCATCATGCAATTTCTAAGTTTATTTCTTATCTTTTTTTTTTTTTTGAAAAATTAAAGGCTTAGCCCAATTTAAAGAGAAATAAAGAGAAGGTTACATGGACTTGTAAAGACAAAAAGACCTATTGGAAGAATAATAAATAACCAAAAATAACATGAAAAGGATATAAAACTACCCACCAGGACAAAGAAAGAAAAAAATCAAAAAGGATCGATCGATCAGTCCACAGTCCAGCCAAGAAGATAAGCCATTAGAATAATAAACCAAATTGCACCTTATTAGTGGCCAATACTAGAGCAAAACCAAGCCCAATTTTCTTGGTGAGCCTAAAGTTCCAAGACTACTTTTGAAAGATGAAGGGTCTGCAATTCAAAAAGCAAGGGTCATTATCCCATACCGAATCAAAATCTTCCTAATAAGAGAATTTGAAGAGAAAGAAGTCACCTTCTAATGAAAGTAGCTCCAAACTACCTTTAAATTTTTATTTTTTTTTCCTGACCCCGCAAGGAGAGAACCATAAAAGGTCTCTTCCCAATAGCATTCCCTACCAGAGAAAGGTTCCACTCTTTTTAGCCATCCTATAGTTCTTCTTCTGAAAAATAGGTTTCATTAGATTCACAAGGGACTTATGAGAGACTAAAGGATTTGCATTTGTCATTATTGGAGAGAAGTAAATCCTTCTAGTTACAAGGCTGGAGGCAGGGTGGTATAGGAGGAACACGAGTCAAAGGAGGTTGGATCGAGTGAGCAACCCCCAAAATAGAGGCGGAAGGGGTGGGGGGAGTGTAAGGAATAACAAGGGTATGAACTTGAGGCCATAAAGTGCTAAGAAGATTAAATGCGTCAAGCGAAGAAAGGGGAAGGGACCTCCGACCCTAGGCAAGAGGTCGAGAAGAGGAAGAGGGAGAGGAGGAGCAGCACCTTGGAGGTGGGAGAACCAACTAGAATGGCAAGAGCGGCCATTTGGGGAAGCCCTAATCCCTGAAGCCAACACGCCAGAGTCGTCGGCTACAAAAATCATAACCTTGTAGCTAGGTTGGGTTGGCATTTCCTAAAGGTGTTTGGTCTCTGAAATTTCTTATTATAGCAAGAGTTTCCAAGCCTTATAGCAACTAAGCCGACAGGATGTCCTCATCAAGGCATCAATCAATCACATCCTAATCAATTGCAATCCTCACTCAAACTATCACAACAAGCTTAAATTACAAGAATGGTATTCTAGCATACTGAACCAAATCAATGGAGGCCAAAAATGGTTGATAAACTATATGCCCATTAAGCCAATGAACTAGTAGAATTTTTTTTGTTTTCTAATCTCAAGTGGAGATAGATTGTGACAATCACTAACAAATTTGGAAGCCAAATTAAAAAAAATAACATAATAACAAAATAAAATTTTACCTCTTTACGGAAAGAAGAGGAAACTTACATTATTCTAGAAATTTTCTATTCATGAAGATGACTAGTATTGCTTACTTATCCTCAAGAATCTCTTGCTCATCTTTTCTTTGAGTGTCCTACATCAATGTGATTGATTAAGAATGCCCTCCCAAAAGAGAATTATTTCCTTTTGCAAGCCTCTCTACAACAAGTCCTCAATGATATGTCCAACCTAGATCACAAGGTTATAAAGAGACTCCACTATCTTATTACGGCCTTCTGTGTCTACGTAATTTGGCAGGAAAGAAAATGCTGCACCTAAACAGTGTTTCCTCTCTTTAAACTTTGCAAACTAAAATTAAATCCTTGGTGACTTATAAACTTAAAAGGTGGAACATCAAATCATCTTAGTATGAACATGTTATACTTGCATTAGAGGAGCGGAAGAACTTGACTTCACTGGAATTCTTGCCAAGTCACTGGTAGCCCTTATGATGCTTTTTCCTGATTCATTTTTTGCTAAGGGAGGTAGTTCGATTATCCGGACAATGATGAAGATTTTGCTGCAGTAGTCCCTAGTTTATTTAGGACTTTCGCTGCATAGTCCTTTTTTTCATCTTGGATGGCCATTTCTACAGCTTAGATTTCTTGACTCTTGTGCTAGTTCTATTTGAAACATTCAATAGACTTGTATTATTGCTGATGCCTTTTGTCTTCATTTGCACTTATCCTTCTGGCAATAGAGTTTTTGGCAACCAATGGATGAATTCTCTGTGCAGCAAGAAGGTTCTTCATGCTTAGACTACTCGTTCATATGTTTTTTTAAATGATTTTGTTCTTTTGAGTATGAAGCGGATGTTTTCTTTTTCTCTTTTTCACCTTTATTTTATCATTTCTAGCGGTTGTTATATGTCTTTTTTGTTTTGATATCGTATGGCCCTTCAATCCCTTTTAGTATTACCTCTTGTAATTTTCATTCCATTTACATTGAAATAGAATTGAGCTACGCCCTTAATTTCATCTAAAAAAAAATGTTGTAAGTTTTTGATTTATTTATTTGAGTGTGTGGGTGTGGGTGTGGGTGCGTGTATGTGTGTGTTTTTCAAAATGTTCTTGCATTAGATCTGGGAATAAGTGCCGGGCAGGGCTATCTTATGGTGCTGAAGGTTCAAGGCTCTGTACAATACGTCTATAATGTCAATTCAATCTTTACTTGTGTGAAGGAGTAGGACTTTCATTTTCTGAATTGGCAATTACTGGAATTGTTAACACAGTTGTAATTTTGAATTTTTTTAGAAAATATTATATTTTATTTTAAAATTTTTATAATCATTTGTAATTGCAAACTTCTAATATTTATAGTTAAAAAATTTACCTCATATGAGTCATATTTTATCTTTATAAAAATAAAATAATATTTTTAAATTTATATACTTTCGGATAAGTGAAATTATGTGATTATTTTTTATCTGAATAATAGGGAAATTAATATATATAATATATAATTCTTATATAAATAAATAAATATATATATATATATATATATATATATATATATATATATATATATATATATATAATATTTAAAATTTAATATTTATAAATATAACATCTTTTTTATGCTTGACAAGATGTATTTCACTTTCAAATTTTAATAAATATATTATTATTTTTAATGTAAAATTAAATACTTTAAATTAACATGGGTTTCAAATACGGGTCCATGATAGTGGAATTATCATGAGTTTCAACCGAACACAGCTTCTAACATAGTTTATAATACTCAAAGTTTGTCTAATAGTAAGTTGTCATTTTGATAAATATTTAACGCATTCCATATTTAAAATTATATACATATATATATATATATATATATATATATATATATATATATATATATATATATATATATATATATATATATATATATATATATATATATATTATAGTTATAGTTATAGTTATTTAGTTATATATTTAATATATATAATTTGTTTATTTATTTATTTTTCATTTATTTATTTATCATGATTTAGTGCTTGCGCATTTAGATGTGATGTTTATATAATGAGTTGGAAGAAGAGATCTACATGATCTAGACTAGTGAGAAAAAAGTTATATTTATAGTAACATATTGAAGAATCCTAGTGATATTAAAAGTCTAGTAACCTAAGGACTTTAAAGAATGGAGTATAGCTTGGGGCTTCAGATTTAATATAATTTAAAGATAAGGTAGAGATTTGGTAATTAATTCCTTGAAATTCACTATCAAATTTATTTTCTATTAAATATGTTTTCTACTAAATATATTTGTTGCCAAATATATTTAATATCAAATCCATTCCATTATAAACCTTTAAATACTCCTTATGGGTTTTGCAAGAGAAAAGCAAACAACGGAATAAAGGGTTTTTAGAGAGAGATAAGTGATTTGTGAAAGTTTTGTAATAGATTTTGTACTCAGCATTTGTTTGTGAAGTTTTACTTTAGCTCTCTCAGGAATTTTTCGATTTACAGATTTTTTATATAAATCTTGTGTGCTTTTTTTTTTTTTGTTCATATGATCAATCTTACATTGCGAAGATTAGTGTTATTTAACACGACTAATAACAATATGTCGCATTGGCATATTGTTGACGGTTCAGCCATCAATAATATTAAAATTCAAATTTTTTAAAAAGTATTATTTTATTAAATTAAAGTTAAACTATGTAGATTTTAAAATTTCTATCCATCGAGCGAGAAAATATTACGTCCGGAGTCCGCACGTAACTTTACATGCGGACTCCAATCTGGCGGCGATCTAGTGGTTTTTTTCCCATTTAGCTTAACGGCGTAATGACGGTGACGACGGCGCCATTTATCCTTCACTCGACTCGCCTCGTTCAAATAGCGGAGAAGAAAAACAAGACGGCCGTCATTCGACATTCCTCCTGCACATGACAATTTAGGGCTTTCTCCGCTAGCTCAGCTCCCACTCTCGATCGGCGAACGTTCGGCCGTCGCTCAGTGATTTGGCAAATCTTGCAAATAACTTCCATTGAGGTATTGTAGGCGACTACATGAGGTATTTACATGGTTAACTTTAATGAATTTAGAGTTTTCTGTTCTTCTCTCTCGATGTGAACATTTTTGAACATTTGAGTTCTTTAAATGAACGGGATGTATTTTAGTAGTTTTTGGAGATGTTTTGCATGTGTACTCTATGTACTGTCAAGATGGTACATGCCGTTATTTTCAAAATTTTGAACTGATTAGTCTTGTGAAATGTTTAGTATATCACATAGTAGGATGTTTGGTCATGTTTCAAGATGAATTATGTGGATTGATTAGGGATGATAGTATGTTCAGTCGATGGCATTAAAATTAGTTTGTAGGTTGATTTTTAGTTGTTTGTTTCAGTTTTGCATGTGTACTCTTTGTACTCTTAGAAGAGTACAACCCATTTTAGCTTTTTTTAAAATACTTCTGTCCTTGTTTGGATACAAAATACTCAATACATGGCTTATGAAGCAGATTGAAGGCTCATTGCTTGGTTTTAGAGATTTTTTATATATATACTCTCTATAGTCTCATGAGAGTACAGAGCATTTTGGTCATTTTTTTCAGTTTATTTGGCATGTTTGGAGGAAATATGTTTATTACAATCCATTATGAATAATTTGGAGGCTGATTGGTTGATTTTTTAGTGTTATTTTGTATCTGTACTCTCTTGAGAATGAGACAATAATTTTTCCAGTTTCTTTGTGCAGTTGTTGATTAAGTTCATTACATTCCAGTGGAAGCAATTTGGTGGCTGTTTGGATGGTTTCTCGAAGATTTTTGCATATGTACTCTCTGTACTCTCATGAGAGTAGAGATGATTTTCTCAATATTTTTATAGTTTATTTTGCCTGGATTGAGAGAATATGATCATTACATTTCATTAAAAGTAATTTTGTGGCTATTTTTTTCAGTTTCTTTGGCCTGGTTATTGAGATTATGTTCATTGCATTCCATTGGAAGTAATTTGGAGAGATGTTTGAATGGTTTCTGGGGGATTTTTACATCTGTACTCTCTGTACTCTCATGAGAGTACAGCGCCTTTTGGTCATTTTTTTTCCAGTTTCATTGGCCTGTTCGGAGAAAATATGTTAATTAAAATCCATTAGAAACAATTTGGAGGCTGTTTGGTTGATTTTTTAGTGTTATTTTGCATCCCTACTCTCTATACTCTCTTGAGAGTACAGACAATTTTGGCCAATTTTTTTCAGTTTCTTTGGCTTGTTTGGAAGAAATATATTCATTACATTCCATTGGAAGTAATTTGGAGGAATGTTTGGATGGTTTCTAGGGGATTTTTTCATCTGTACTCTCTATACTCTCATGAGAGTACAGAGTATTTTGGTCATTTTTTCAGTTTTTTGGCCTATTTGGAGAAAATATGTTCATTACAATCCATTAGGAATAATTTGGAGGCTATTTGGTTAGTTTTTTAGTATTATTTTGCATATGTACTCTCTGTACTCTCTTGAGAGTACAAACGATTTTGGCCAATTTTTTTCAGTTTCTTTTGCCTGTTTGGAGGAAATATATTTATTATATTCTATTGGAAATAATTTGGAGGGATGTTTGGATGGTTTCTGAGAGATTTTTGCATCTGTAGAGTACAGAGCATTTTGGTCATTTTTTTCCTATTTCTTTGGCATTTTTGGAGGAAATATATTCATTACAATCTATGATGAATAATTTGGAGGCTATTTGGTTAGTTTTTTAGTATTATTTTATATCTGTATTCTCTGTACTCTTTTGAGAGTACAGACGATTTTGGCCATTTTTTTCAGTTTCTTTGGCCTGTTGGATGATTTCTAGAAGATTTCTGCATCTGTACTCTCTGTACTCTCATGAGAGTACAGAGCATTTTGGTCATTTTTTTCTCCTATTTCTTTGGCCTGTTTGGAGAAAATATGTTCATTAAAATCCATTAGGAACAATTTGGAGGTTATTTGGTTGGTTTTTTAGTGTTATTTTGCATCTATACTCTCTGTACTCTCTTGAGAGTACAGATGATTTTGTGTATATTTTTTCTAGTTTCTTTGGCCTGGTTGTTCAGATTATGTTCATTATATTATAGTGGAAGCAATTTGGTGGTTGTTTGGATAGTTTCAGAGATTTTTCATTCAGATTTCTCAGATTCTCATGAGAGTACAGAGCATTTTGGTCATTTTTTTTCTGTTTCTTTAGTCTATTTGGAGGAAATATGTTCCTTACAATCCATTAGGAATAATTTGGATGCTAATTGGTTAGTTTTTTTGTATTATTTTGCATCTTTACTCTCTGTACTCTCTTGAGAGTACAAACAATTTTGGCCAATTTTTTCCAGTTTCTTTGGCCTGGTTATTCAGATTATGTTCATTAAATTCCAGTGGAAGCAATTTGGTGGTTGTTTGGATGGTTTTTAGAGGATTTCTGCATCTATACTTTTTGTACTCTCATGAGAGTACAAAGCATTTTAGTTATTTTTTTTCAATTTCTTTGGCCTGTTCGGAGGAAATATATTCATTACAATCAAATAGGAATAATTTGGAGGCTGTTTGGTTGGTTTTTTAGTATTATTTTGTATGTGTACTATCTGTTTAGATGGTTTCTAGGAGATTTATGCATTTGTACTCTCTGTACTCTCATGAGAGTATTTTGGTCATTTTTTTCCAGTTTCTTTGGCCTGTTTGGAGGAAATATGTTCATTATAATCCATCAAGAATAATTTGGAGGCTATTTGGTTGGTTTTTAGTGTTATTAATCTGTACTCTCTTGAGAGTACAGATGATTTAGGCCATTTTTTTCAATTTCTTTGGCTTGTTTGGAGGAAATATGTTCATTACAAATCAATTGGGAATAATTTGGAGGCTGATTGGTTATTTTTTTGGGTGATTTGCATTTGTACTCTTATTAACTAACTTTTCCTTTTGAAGTTTATCATGTCCAGAAAATAACTTCAGATGTGCCTACCACCATTATGTTCTATAATATTACGACGATTTCTGATGAAGTCATTGACATTTTAAAGAGGCTTCATGTGCATCAATTCATTAGACTCCACGAATTCAGCAAGAGTCAATAGCAATTACCTTAATCCTGTCTTGTTGGGATATAGAGAAGCAAGCTTTCTTTCTGGGTGGGCAGTGCATTCTTTTCACCCTCGATGAAGTTGCAGTAATTGTAGGGATGCCAAACAGAGGGGAGAAGGTCTTATGGTAGAAATCCCCGCTATCATAGTTCAGTTCAGTGGACTATAAGACTATGCTTGAGCATGCAGATAGCTCGTTGCCTGTGGCACAGTTTGTGCAGTTGTACATACATTTTCTGCTGTCAAATCTTTTTTTTGTATATCATAACTATAGGGTGGCATCGGAATTGATTTCCTATGCTGATGACATAGATAAATTTTCTGAATACAACTAGGCAGAGGACATTTAGGCCTTTCTAGTTTGATAATTTGATGGTATTACATCAAAGATTCATACCCAGAAGACACCTGGCTTTGTCACTCTTCTTATAGTATGTTCTATATCTTCAGTTATGTATTATTTGATGCATTAAAGTTAACTTATATAAACATTAATTATAGATTTGGGCCGCTGAGTATATAAGCATCATGAGGCCGCTATCTCCATTTGCAAAGCCAATGATCCGATGGAAAAAATAAAGTTTCCGTGAAGCATTCACGGTTTAGAGGACACCGGCCATATAATAATATTACTTAGTTCATATAAGAATGTATTTATTTATGTTATAGTCATCACATTTTCTTATCGGTTTAACACAGGTCTGCCTTTCATTCGAGGACATATCAAAAGAGGAGACCTGGCTCCTTGAATCATTTTCCCCTGCCCAACATGCAATATGTTGAGCCCCAGATAGCCCCATTCTAAGTCCACAGTTCAGCCCACCGAATCTTCATATGTCTCTCCTCGATTCTCCCCATCCGGTATCTAGCATGCCTCTACTACTACCCCACAAGGCTTTGATGGAGAGGATACTGCAGTTTTAGGACTTCAAAGATATAGTATCTATTTTTTTCAAGCAACAATGAGAGAGAATGGATGGGATTGATTTATGGTTACCGCTATCAAAGAGGTTCTCGGGGCAAGTAGTGGGGGAAACTCCCGGAGGTCACCATGTGGGAACTCTTGAGAGGCGTCACGTGGGGCAAAGACCTATGGAGGCTACTGAGGAGCTTCCCCATGGAGGCAAGCAGGGAGTCTCTGGAGGTAACTGCCGCCTGTGGATACTTCCACTCGCCATGGATACTTTCACTTGGGAAGGCCTTGAGGTAGCCTCCACTAGGGAAGCCCCTATTGAGTCCACCATGGGAAAGCTATCAGGAGGCCTCCATTGCACATGAAGATGCTCAAGCCTTTAAGAAGATTGAGTGGTGTGAAGGCTCGGAAGATAAGGAAGAGGAAAGCTATTTGTTCCCCCTTCGCACACACTTACAGGAAGTCACGAGCAAGAATAAGTAATGTGGTGGCCTCCACTCAAGATGAGAAGCCGGAGAGGTATTAAGTTACTTTCTTTTAAATTTGAGATAATAGAAATAGATTTCACTAAATTTTTTTATAGGTTCGTAAAGATGAGCCAATAAAGGTCGATGACCCACAGACTGCTATCATTGTGGTGGAGGAGCATCAGTCGGAGGTATGCATCATCTCAGTAGATCGATCATTAATTCATAGTGAATCTAGCTCTTCATCACTAACTTTTATCATCAGTAATTTTGTTGCAGCCAGCAGAGGCACATCATTTTATTGACTTCTCATCCAGAGCTGTTATGCCTAAGCCGATGCTCCATCTTATTGGCACGTCGTGCTCCCGATTCAAGGACTAGTAAGTCAATCTTCAATCAACTCCTTCATACATAAATTAATATATTCGTTTAATTAAGCTCGCTTTAAAATATTTCTCACTTGTAGGGGTGATACAGTATTCGCGGCTGGAAATATCATTATTGCATGAGGGAAGATCGATGAGTTGCTGACATATCAGTATCTCTCATATGCACACGTCGATGCCTTCGCCTTCTTATCACCCGAGGAGTATTCATCTCCGGGTATGTCCTATTTGTACATCTCATGTTGGAAATACCCCGCATGTTGCTCAAGGGTCGAAGCTAATTTTACTTCCAATTATATATATAATCAAGACTGACACTCCCTTGGGCATATTAAGCTGTTATGGTATTTTATGACTCATTACCAAAACTAACCCATAAGGTCATTCTTCCTGAGATTGTAATAGTTATTTTCAATTTGTTTCGTAAATTATTTTTTTACCCCTTTATTGACTATACTTCTTGCTATTCAAATCAAATTACTTGTTGAAGATGCTGACTAGTCTTTTATGAGTGATCCCACAAAATGGGCAATCAAAATGGTGAGTGGATACCAAGAAATGTTGATCGGATGTTTGTCTGCAAGTACATGGAGGCGAATTAGAAATCTCCACTTAATCTGGCCACCAAGATTGGCCAAGAAGATGAATTGCTTTAGTCGAAGTTTTTACGCTTATCTTTATTTGGGAATAAAAAAGCCAAGCTAAGAACTACATTTAAATTTGATAAGTAGGAAATAATTGATGGTATTTCTTTTATTTTTTTCAATACAAACTTTTATTATTAGCGAGAACACCAAAGAATTTGGTTGATGAATGCTTTACTAGGATATGTTCCATCTGTACTCTCTGTACTCTCCTCGGAGTACACAAAGTATTTCATCTATTTTTCTTCAATTTTCCTTGGCAATTTTGGATAAATTATGATTAGCAGAGAACATTTGCAGCAATCTAGTTGAAGCTTCACCAGATGTGTTTCATCTCAGACTCTCTGTTGTTTGCTATATGTACTCTCTATACTCAGATTCTATACTATCTCTGACTCTCTTATTCTCTGCACTCTATACTTCATAGATCTTTATACCTCTATTCCATTGGTAGTTTGAAGTACTATAAGAATATTTGAGGTGTTCATAGCTTAACTCTTGTATTCTCATATTATATTTGCTTATCTTTTTCCATTTCCACTTTTGCTTTACAGGACGGAGAAGAATTGTTCACTATAACCTTAAAGCAAGTTGGATGCTCATGGGTTTCTTTTTTATGAGTTTTCTGAGCAGTTTTGCATGTAAACCCTCTCTATACTCTATACTCTCAGACTCTATGTACTCTCAGATTTTCCTCTCAGATTCCCTCTGTACTCTCAGACTCTTCTCCTGACTCTCAGACTCTCTATCTACTCTTCTCTACTCATGGGTAGTTGATATAATATTATTTACGATTCTATGATGATTTCTTTACTTATTTGGAGAAAATAAGCTTAATTTTGATATTCAAATTATATCATATTTTAAATTCGGATCAACTAAAAAAGTGAAGTTAAAATTTACATTATCTAAAATTTATGTTATACTCAACCACATTAAGAATGCCTCAATCTAAAAGTATGCAGGAGAAGTAATATGAACTACTTAGCATGTGAACGTAATATAAGTGGGTACGATTATTAAACTTAACTCTTTAATAAAGGAAATTATGATCTTTAAAAATGTGATAGAATTTTGTGAATGCATAAAATTACTTTCTACCAGTCAAAATTATGCTTCTTAAAATATACTTTCTACTTAAACATGTGCATAAAATAGATAAATAAACTATCGATGATGCGGCTTACCAACATCTTCTTCAGAAATATAAATTTTAAAGGCAATGTGGAGCAAATTCTATATTTTAAGATGAGGGATTTTTTCAAATAATGTAATAAAGTCATCCGAATTAATTTAATATTATTGATAAATTTATAAATAATTACTAAACTATCATCACTAATATCATCTTCATCACATAATTTTTTTTTCTTCGCTTCTACTAAACTTGTTGATAGAACATACGGGCTTATCAAAAATTGTAATGCATGTAATAAAAATCATTTCATAAAATGTAGAGTACTTTATAGAGTATATATTAAACTATGTAATGCTTGCAATTAAAATTAGCTCATCATCATAAGCAAGGTAGACTCATCAATCAGAAACTGCAATTTGGTAAAATATGAGAAATTTTATTGCCACAATCTAAGGATTACAAAGTCCTTAATATGAGGTAAACTCTATGCACGCTTAAGAGCAACAAAGAGTGAGGAAAAAAAAACTAAAAATAATTGACCCATATTAAAGTCCATTTGATCTTCGTTTCAAGCAAGCAAAATGTACCTCTACTCTTTGTACTCTTTGTACTCATGCGCACCGAAAGCATTTTGGGCATTTTTTCCACTTTCTTTGGCAGAGGGATGTAAGTTCTCTGAGAGTAAGATTCATCTAGTAAATTGTACTCCACAATGGGCAGTAGGGACAGAATCACTGAGAAATTACTAAATAATACAATAAACTCAAATATGAGATAAATTAAGTGTATTCGAACAAATGTTTCATTATGACATAGACTGAGTTTCTTCAAAAAATTGACCAATATTAATAAACCCTAAATTAAAACTGAAATATGAGATTATTATGTCAGTAACCATTAAGTTGAAGATGCTTTGAAATATTGACTTAAATAGAATATGAGTATATATAGTGCATTGATTAGTAAATCTTAGTCATCAAATATCATAGTAAATTAATTCATTTTCAAGATAAATAGATAAATTTTATAATAATAGTATGTTTAAGAATAAAGATGCTCACAAGAAGAAAGTCATCCTAACGAAGAAATGATTGCACAGTCTGATGCAGAAGAAAGTCATCCTAATGCTGCAACTCTGAGGCAGTCTTCCTAACCGAATCCCATAGGTGAGACTACTGGTGTGCCTGTTAAGTAAAAGAAAGTCATCTTGGAGACTTAAAGTATTGCAGAAATGATTGCACAGTCGAAGAACACATAACTAAATGATATCATGCATTGAAATATTTTCCTGTAATAATATCCATCATCAACTTAGTATATCCTTCAGCCGACTGACTGACTATTGAGCTTGAGTTGAATTCGAGGGTAGAACATCATATCGCTTAATGATTTTTTAGCATTGATGTGCTATTCTGCATACCTCTAAAAAACACTATGCATAATGAAAAGGTGTTGTAATGGGTGACTAAACACATTCTCGACACTATCGCTTGTACTTTGGTTTCGTAAACAAAAATAGGATGGTTTGAAGATTCGCAAAGAATATTTGAAATACTAAAAATTAAGAGGCAGAGAATTACTCTTGGCTTTCTGATCTCCCAATATCCCTTAAGCCTTTAGAAATACCCTTTGGACGTTGCTTAACGGATCCTTTAAGATGTCTTTTCTCTTGTCTGGGTTGACTTCTTCTTCTTATGGAAGAGAATTCCACTTATTATGAGTCGACATCGTCGTATAGTTTTTTTAAGGATTGAAACATATAGTCCTCAGCTCTATTATTATCATGTGCCCTGACGCTTATTTGATATGCATATCGACTAATGTAGTTCCAGAAAATAATGCCAGTAGCATTTCCATTTGTGCCTTCCACATCTCTTAATTTTTTATATGCACTATCGATGTAAATATCCCTCTTTGCTCTGGTAGACCATCGCATGAGAAGATACTTATCTGAATGCAATACATCTTCGACTAATAACTCGATACAACAAAAGTAATCCCATCATTTCAAATTTCTTACAAGTACAAGTTACATCTGGTAGTCCCATTGAAATGGACACCCATGTTTTGGATGAATTTTATTCTTTAAGTTTCTCACCAAATACTCCATGGGGCTATCATCCGACATAAGCATCGAAGGCCTCCAACTCCATGCAAAATTCTTCCTCAAACATAATATAAAGCTTTCTTGCATAAAACATAGCTTGTTTAGAATTGACCGGTCTTAACAACAAAGAACAATCGATGACTACACTTGAAGTCTTCATCATGTTCATTCAGCCATGTCTCCATAACCTTCTCCAACCCCAAGAAATAATCTGTGAGCGAACTTGTTGGTTTAGAGATTCTGTGACATACGTTGTTCATTGACTCACCACGCATTGGACAAGATGCCCATGCGAATGGGTCTTTAATGCGGATCACTTGGATCTAATTTTATAAAGCTCAGACAGCCAAGCATGATCATATAAATTGCCTTCTTCTAGCATGGCAGACCAAGCTTCTTCAAACTCTTCCTCTGAGTCACATTTGCTCATGCATGCATAAAATAGCCCTTGTACCCTCTTATTACTATTAAAGCAGTGAACCTTGGAATGAGCTTTCTTTGAAATATGTAATTGACACAACCTATGAAGAGTATGAGATAATACAATTTTGATAGCTTTTGCCATAGCGATCTTGATCAGTGAATATTGTTGTAGGATGTCTATCACTCATCAACCGAAGAAATGTCTGAATAGCCACGAGAATGACTCAATCGCTCTTCTCGATAAAAGGCTACTCCAAATAATACATTTTTCCAAAGGATGATTCACTCCAATAAGAGGGGCACAAATAAGATTATATTTATTGATGATATTTGTATCAAAAATATCACATCACCAAAATAGTCATATTCTATCCTAGACATGCCATTGCTCCAAAAAAAACTTACTAAGCAATCTGACTCATCAACTTGTACATCCCATGCAAACATCCCGTCTGCTGCTTGCCTTTCCTTGAACAAATATTAATGCATTATGTCACCATTCAATCCTCAATCTTTTTCTTTCAATAAAATTGAAAGCATCCCTTTATGAATCCAATATTCTCTACACCAACTTCCTCACTTAGATGAATGCATCGCTTGCTTAATTTCCTCTATCATTGTCTTCAACATAGAAGCCTTTTCATCACTAATGTACGCGATCCGAGAAGATGTAGTGTTGTGCTTTGCCAACGAATGATTATGACTTTCTATATATTTTTAACCATCTAGTTCCTCCAAGTCAGAGAATCTAATCATGGTCGATCAGATCAATTTTCTAGAATTTTGCTAAGCCGTTTAGACTGGAAGATTTCTTCCACCTGCTTTTGCACATAAAAATCTTTTGATTTCACTTTAACCAATAATTAGTATGGTCCTTCAAACAGAAGCCGTTTGATGTATGAATAGAGCATATGCCCGCTTCATTCAATAGTGGAAGGAGTCTCCCTAAATTTGGGTCATTAGACATCACGATTTCTTCATCGCACTGCAAATTGACTGCATTCACCTATCAACATAAATGTGACATATAAAATAGCTCCACAAATAAACATATTCCCTCCAAACAGGCCAAAGAAAGTGAAAAAAATGAGCTAAATACTGAGAGTACATAGAGTACAGATGCAAAATCCCCTCATCCAAACAACACCAAATTGCTTCCAATGAATAAAATCAATAACAAAAAAGAAATTGAAAAAATATTAAAATCATCTCTGATCGAGAGTACATAGAGTAAATACAAAATAACACTAAAAATTAACCAAACAACAAATTATTCGATGGATAATGAACATATTTCCTCCAATCAGGCCAAAGAAATAGGAAAAAAATGACCAAAATATTTTGTACTCTCATAAGAGTACAGAGAGTACAAATGCAAAAATTCCCCAAAAACTATCCAAATATCCACCAAATTGCTTCCACTAGAATGTAATGAACATAATATGAACAATCGCCAAAGAAACTGAAAAAATATCCATTAAATCATCAGACTCAAGAGAGTACAGAGTACGATGCAAAATAATACTAAAAAATTAACCAAATTTCCAAATTATTTCTGTGGATTGTAATGAACATATTTCCTCCAAAAGCAAAAAGAAACAAAAAATGACCAAAATACTTTGTACTCTTATGAGAGTACAGAGAGTACAGATGTAGAAATCTCCCAGAAACCATCCAAACATCCCTCCAAATTACTTCCAATGGAATGTAATGAACATATTTCTTCCAAACAGGCCAAAGAAACTGGAAAAATAAGGCCAAAATGCTTTGTACTCTCATGAGAATATAGAGAGTACAGATGCTAAATAACACTAAAAAACTAACCAAACAACCTCCAAATTATTCCTGATGGATTGTAATGAACATATTTCCTCCAAAGCAAAGAAAGAAAAAATAAATGTACTCTCATGAGAGTATAAAGAGTACAGATGCAAAAATCCCCTAAAACCATCCAAACATACCTCCAAATTACTTCCAATGGAATGTAATGAATAACATTTTCCCAAACAGCCAAAGAAACCTGGAAAAAAAGGTTAAATCGTCAGACTCTCAAGAGAGTACAGAGAGTATATATACAAAATAACACTAAAACCAACCAAACAGCCTCCAAATTATTCTTAATGAATTGTAATGAACATATTTCTTCCGAACAGGCCAAAGAAACTGAAAAATATTGACCAAAATGCTCTGTAATCTCATGAGAGTACAAAGAGTACAGATACAAAAATCCCCCAGAAACTATTGAAGCAGTCACCAAATTGCTTCCATTGGAATGTAATGAACATAATCTCAACAACTAGGCCAAAGAAATTGGAAAAAAATGGCCACAAAATTATATGTACTCTCAAGAGAGTACAGATAAAAATAACACTAAAAAACCAACCAAACAACCTTCAAATTATTCCTGATAGATTGTAATGAACATATTTCCTCCAAACAGGTCAAAGAAACGGAAAAAAATGACCAAAATATTTTACACTCTCATGAGAGTATAGAGAGTACAGAGAGTACAGAGAGTATATAGAGTAGAGAGAGTATAGAGAGTACAGATGCAAAATAACACTAAAGAAACAATTAAATAATCTCCAAATTGTTCCTAATGGATTTGTAATGAAGATATTTCCTCCAAACATTCTCATAAAAATTGGAAAAATGCCAAAATATTCAGACTGTCATGAGAGTACAGAGAGTACATGCAAAACTCTCCTAAAACTAAACCTAACAAAGTTGTTTCTAATGGAATGTAATGAACATATTCTCTCCAGATAGGCCAGGAACTCATGAAAAATAATATGAAATTAGTCAGTACTCTCATGAGATTATAGAGAGTATACCCATACAAAGTAAATCCTCAAAATAAGCAAAGTCCTCTTACAAAGAACTACAAACAATGTAGGAAATATACACTAAATAAAAGAATTTCATGGAATAACACTAATAAATCATAAAAAAATTATACATATATAACGGTTGAGAAAAATTACCGATGAAACAAACAGTATTATATCAAGTTATCCATGAGTTGAGAAGAGTACAAAGAGTACAGAGTACAGAATGTACAGAGTATAGAGAGTATAGAGAGTATAGAGAGTATAGAGAGTACAGAGAGTACAGAGAGTACAGAGGGGCGCCTTTGCTCAAGAAGTGCTTTTGTTTTGTGTTTTACCTTCAAGATGCTCTTTAAGGGCCTCACTCGAAGTGTCGAATTTCACAGATAAAGACATTCCCTCTATGTCATAAGACATTCTCCCCTCTGCTTGGCATCCATATTATCGAACTTCATCTGAAAGCAATGCACCACCTAGAAAGAAAGTTCGCTTCTATGTCCCAGCAAGACATGATTGAGGTAATAACAATTGAGTCTTGTCAATTGGAGTCTAATGAATTGATGCATGAAGCCTCTATAAAATGTCAATGACTTCATTACTAAAGAGTGCCGCAAGATATCAAACACCGTAGAGCGGTAGATCCATCTCAAGTTATCCTTTTCCAGACATGGTAAACTTCAAAATGAAAAGCCAATAAATGACAGTACAGATGCAAATCAACCATAAAAACCAACCAAGTCACCCTACAAAATTGCTCTTAATGGATTGTAATGAATAAATTTCCTACAAACAAGCCAAATAAACTGCAAAAATATTGGCAAAATTATCTGTACTCTCATGGGAGTATAGAGAGTACAGATGCAAAAATATCCTAGAAACCATCCAAACAGCTGCCAAATTGCTTCCAATGGAATGTACTGAACCTAATCTCAACAAGCAAGCCAAAGAAACTGAAAAAATGACAAAAATCATATGTACTCTCATGAGAGTACAGAGAGTACAAATACAAGAAAACACTAACAAATCAACCAAACAGCCTCCAAATTGTGCCTAATGAACATATTTTCTCCAAACAGCCAAGAAAGGAAAAAAATGAAAATGCTCTATACTATCGTGAATACGAGTATAGAGAGTACAGAGAGTATAGAGAATAGAGAGTACATATGTAATGAAAATAATCTCAACAATCAATCCGAAGAAACTGAAGAAAATATCTGAAAATCATCTATACTCTCAAGAGAGTATATATGCAAAATAATACTAAAAAAATAATCAAACAGCCTCCAAATTGTTCATGATGGATTGTAATGAACATATTTCCTCCAAACAGGCCAAAGAAAATTATTTTTAATGCAATGTAATGATCATATTCTCTCCATCCGTAAAATAAATAAAAATATTCGAATTATCAGACTCTCATAAGAGTACAGAAAGTACGATGCAAAATCCTCAAAACAAGCAAAGTCCTCTTACAAAGAACTCCAAACAGTGTAGAAAATATACAATAAATAAAAGAATTTCAAAAAATAACACTAACAAACAGTAAAAAAATTGTACATATACAACGGTTGAGAAAAATTATCATGAATTTTATACATACATCAGCCATAACTTCTAAATTCGTTCTTCATCTTCATGGTTCTTTCATAAAAAGAAAAATGAGATTTTCTCTTTCTCTCTTTGAGCTCGGTTTGCAAGAAAAAAATATACCCCTAATCCTAAATCTAGATATATATTTCTTTTAAATTTCTCCCGCGCATTCCAACGACGCTTCTTCTCCCGTTGTTTGAACGAGGTGGTCGGGTCGGAAAGCTGGACAAACCGCCACCGTCTGATTACGCCATTTTAAAACGGAAAAAATCACCACGACGATTAGATTGAGTCCGCACATAAAGCTACGGGACTCGGACGAATATTTTTGAGCCAGAAAGACAATGGGTATGATACGAAAAGGCACAATAATGGTAAGCAAAGACAAAATTCTTACTTCAATTTCGGCATTCACAAATGAAATATGTCCAATCGATATAAAGAAGATGAGTGTCGAACTTGTAATTAAATGTTATAAACTGGGGCTTGGAAAATAAGCGCTAGGAGAGAAATTAGATCAATAAAGAAGAGAAAGGTACATTTTGATCATCTTGGACTTTAATAAAACATCTACAACTTCAAAAACAGCAACAGATGTGAAGACTGGAATTCTGGTTACCACTTAAACTGCCAACCAAAGTGGATTAAACAGTAAGCGCAAGTGATATCACATTGATGGTTTTACCATCATGATTACCTTTTATTTACATAAAATTTTGAAGTGGTCTCTGGATTTAGGTTCTTTATTTAGTCTGAAATTTTTTATTTGGGGATTGAGCATCTAGATATTGAAAAATAAAGTAACAAATCTTCTCTATTTATTGTTACCACTGTCTCTCCGTTAAATTCTAAAACCTTGCCATAGATTTGGTTCTTTCAAATTTAATAGTTATATCGAATAATCAATAACATAGATAAATATCTTTCTACAGTCATGCAAAGAAGCATGACGTAGAAGATGCGATGCAGTGATGGCTCGTCATACTCCTACACCATCTGAGGGACTGACTCAAAAGTATGACTTTTTTTGAGTGGCAGGCATCTCCAGGTGATTGCCAATCTGCAGCAACAAAGGAGAACAAGGTGGCAGTTTGCTTGTTCCCGTCATGTTGCAGGCTGCATCAACATTTGGGTATCTCTTAGCTCAGTTGGTTGGGCGAGAGCGGCTAAGAATCCCCTAGCTTGCATTTGATTTCTCTCCAGGGCGGAGGCGCCTGATGGAAAGTAAGTGGGGACCCGACACACGTGGATAATGAATGTGGCGCTAGCCTCCGTGGGATTAGTCACAACGACATCCTCACTCACAAAATAGAAAGGATGTTAGGTGGATACCCATTCCAAAAAAAAAAAAAAAATCATTTTTGTCACTGTCTCACCTAATCAAAAATAACATATCTCCAAATTCTCTAATTAAATAGTTCATCCACAATTCTATCGCTAATTCTCAAATTTCTATCGTTTTGAACAAAACCAAACATCCAATTCCTTTACCCTAACACACACACAAAAAAATAAAAAAATTAAAATAATAATAATAATAATAATAATAATAATAATAATGGAGAGACGAAGAGGAAATGAATTGACTCGACCTCGATAACCCTATTATTTAGGACTTCAAATATTGAATGGTCCCTATAATAATCTGGATCTAATTTCAACCCATGGTGCAATGAGATATCCCTGTTCGAGCACTTTGGACCTCAATGTTTTGACCTTCTAGACAAGCAGGCTGACTCTTCTCTCAATGCATTATCATTAATGGTAAGTGGTCTTTGCCTGCTAGTCTGGCCAGAGATAATGTTGAATGTTATAAAATGTTACATAAAATCACTATCTCTAAGGAGGCTGACATTATTAAGTGGATGTGATCAAACAAATTCAAAATTATTCTAGCTAAAAAACCATTTTTGAGCCTACACTTGATGTAGATTGGGCTAATGAAGTTTGGATCAAAGAACATGATCTAAATTATGCAATCTTGTGCTGGATGACACTTATGGATGGACTGAAAACCTTTAATATTATTTATTTTCGAGGTCTAGGATCAGTCATAGACTGCTATTTCTATAAAGAACATTGTAAGTCTCATTCTCACTGTTTTTTGGGTGTTCCTCTTCTTTGTGGCTCATCCGGAACCTGTTTCCCAATGGTAGCTTCTTTCTTTTCCAACCTACCCTTCAACAAGTTCTTAATGCTTTCTTATCCCTTCAGCACAAAGCCTTGAAAAGGCTTTGCAACCTAATTACTGCAGCTCTTATTTACACTATCTGGCGGGAGAGAAACAACAGGCTCTTTAATCACAAAGCCTCTAGCATCATAAATCTATCCATCATAGTTAAAACCATGGTTGCTCATAAAATTAGAAGATGTAAATTCAAGTCATCTTGGCCTGCTCACGTTCTTGATACTTTGGAAGCGTGGAAGTCTTTTTGTCTTCTGATTATATTATGCATTCAGTCCTTCTTTGATCTCAGGAGCTTTTGAATTCTTTCCCTGAGCCTATGAATGTTCTCTCTCTCTCTCTCTCTCCCTCTCCGGATGATGACGAGTGCACTTGTTGTTTTGCTTGTGCTGCGCCTCATTCTACTCAGGATGCCTTCTCACTCCTGAAGCAACCGAGAAACCTATCGAGCGATGAGCTATCCCTCTTGGAAGGCTGATCAGCAACCGAAGGATGCTTCTGCTGCTTTGGATTTTTCCTTCTCTTAGTCTGGTAGAGTTCTTTCGTTTTATTTTTATTGATCCACCTCTCTAATTTTAGTTACTATGTTATTACTGTGTTTCTTCTTACATTTTGACTCTTAATTTTCTACTAATGTCCCTACTGTTACCCATTTTGGATTAATAAATTTGGGCTTACGCCCTTAATTTTTCCCAAAAAAAAAAAAACCTTAAAGATAAGGCATGTGGTCATACTCTGACTGATCCTTACGCTTTGTTTGTAAGATTCCTCGGAGAGAGAGAGAGATACATTTTTTTTTAGATTTGGTTAATCTTGAGCTGTCTCATTTAAGAGCTTTAATTTTTTTATTTAATTTAGAGTGAAAACTACTTAAAAAAAGGTGTTTTTTTAGAAAGTAATCGTTTTCATGCCACATCGGCCTGTATTTTTTATTATTTTAATATATATATATATATATATATATATATATATATATATATATATATATATATATATATATATATAAGATTATTTTAAAAATAGCATATTTTAAATTTAAAAAATTAACAGCTCATTTTTGAAATTTCTATTAACCAATGGATAAATTTTTCAATAAATTAACATATTATAGTTTATGATTATTTTTAACAAATAAATTTTCACCTTAATTCATTTTTTAATAAAAATAATGAGAGGAAAAAAATTATTAACTCATAATAAATTATACATAATCTATAATTTATTATTTATTATTTTTTTTAAAAAATTAAACTTTGTAAAAGTTAATATCTATTTTTTTGATATTGATTAGTGTGATATAGATAGAGTTTAAGTGTCAATTTAAATTAAAAATCAGATTTTAGATTTAAATTGTAGTCATAATGAATCAATTTCTAATTAGCATACAAGAAATGTAAATTCTCTTACTAAAATCTTTTAAATAAAATATATTAATTTATGACATTAAACTTCATAATTGTAGGTCAAATCTTATTGTTACTTATATTGTTGCTTAATATAGACTTAATGAAAAAAATAAAAAAAGATTAATAATTACATGACATTATTATAAATAATTTTACTTTTGTTAACAAAATTTTGAAAAATGAGCTTTTAATTATTTCAAATTTAACATATGTTAATTTTATCTTAATTTCTATATATGATGATTTTATCTATGTTATTTTAGATAATAATAATAATCTTACTAAAATCTTTTAAATAAAATATATTAATTTATGACATTAAACTTCATAATTGTAGGTAAAATCTTATTGTTACTTATATTGTTGCTTAATATAGACTTAATGAAAAAAATAAAAAAAGATTAATAATTACATGACATTATTATAAATATTTTTACTTTTGTTAACAAAATTTTCAAAAATGAGCTTTTAATTATTTCAAATTTAACATATGTTAATTTTATCTTAATTTTTATATATGATGATTTTATCTATGTTATTTTAGATAATAATAATAATCTTATATATTAATTTTTAGAAAATAAAAAAGAGGCCGACGTGGTATGAAAACATTCATGAAGAAGATATTTTCATGCCACATCATCAGGGAACTTTTTAGAAAACGCCATTTTAGAAATGTTGCTAATCACTAATTATCTCCTTAAAAGGGATCCTTTCTATAATTTTCCCGTTTTGTTTTCCCCTCTTCTCATCTTACTTTCTGTTTTCTCAAAGATACGCTAGCAGACGCAACAATTAACTCCAATTTCAAAGTTGTGTCATTCCATTGAGCAGCTTGTGAAAGATAATAGGCATTTGCTCTAACTTTTCTCGTTTTTAAGAGTTCTTTTAAGACAAGTTAGATCTTGAAGAGAATAATTATATCATTTTAGAATTTAATAAAAAATATGTTTGAGACAAGTTAGATCTTGAAAAGATAACTTTAGCTAGAGCTATTGTAGAAGAAACTATTGTCTAAAAAGCTATAATGAGCATACAAATTTCTTTATTTTCAAAAATCAGAATTCTCTGCCACAAAAGAAAGCAGTCAAATTGGAAAACACTACATTCTAACTGCTGATTCTTTAAAATGTGGTTATGCCGTAGCTTGCCAAACATAAGTGCAGTACAGTTTGAACCGCACCATTATGAGAACGCCGCTCAAATGACGCCAAAATCTCTTATTGTAATCATATGAATATTGAGACATGATGATTATATGAGGCGGATAGACATCCTCTTAAAGTTGGTACATAGTCGTATGCAATAAGAGGAAGATGAATAGAATGAATATTTTTAATTCGATAGTACTCGTTTTAAATTGATGAGTTTATTATTAAGCTATTTCTTAGAAGTGAAAAACCGCATATTATATTTAAAATATAATATGTAGTTTACTTTAAAAAAATATAGAGGAGAATCTATCAACTACTTCAAATTAGTCAAGTAACAATTTTGGAATTTTGTGATAGAGTCTTCAATGATATCACATTACAGAAGTCATCTTCATAAATGGAAAAATTGTAGAATAATGTAGGTTTCCTCTTCTTTCCATAAAGAAGTAGAATTTTATTTTATTGTTTTGTTATTTTTTTAATTTGGCTTCCAAAATTGTTTGTGATTGTCTCAATCTATCCCCACTTGAGATTATAATGCAAACAAATTTTACTGGTGAGCTAGCTTAATAGGCATATAGTTTATCAGTCATTTTTGGCCTCCATTGATTTAGTTCAATATGTTGGAATAACATCCTTGTAATTTAAGCTTGTTGCGGTAGTTTGAGTGAGGATTGCAACTGATTAAGATGTGATTGATTGATGCCTTGATGAGGAAATCTTGCCGGCTTAGTTGTTGTAAGGCTTGGAAACTCTTGCTGTAATAAGAAATTTCAGAGATCGAACACCTTTAGGAAATGCCAACCCAACTTGGCTAAAAGGTTAGGGTTTCTCTTGTCAGCAGCTCTAGCGCGTTGGCTTCCAGGGTTAGGGCTTCCCCAAACGACCGCTCTTGCCGCTCTAGTTGGTTCTCCCACCTCCAATGTGATGCTCCTTGTCTCCCTCTTCTTCTTTTAGACCTCCAAACTAGGGCCGGAGGTCCCTTCCCCTTTCTTCGCTTAGCGCATTTGGTCTTCTTAGCACTTTATGGCCTCGAGTTCATACCCTTTGTATTCCTTGCACTTCCCCCCTCTCTCTTCCTCTCCCCCTTCCTTCTCTATTTTGGGGGTTTCTCACTTGATCCAACCTTCTCTGACTTGTGCTCCTCCCATACCACCCCATCTCCAGCCTTATAACGTGAAGGATTTACTCCTCTCCCATAATGATAAAAGCAAATCCTTTACTCTCTCATATGTCCCTTGTGAATCTGATGAAACATGTTTTTCAGAAGAAGAACTATAGGATGGCCAAAAAGAGTGGAACCTTTCTCTGGTAGGGAATGTTATTTGGAAGCGACCTTTCTATGATTTTCTCCTAGCCACGATAGGAAAAAAATGAAAATTTAAAGGTAATTTGGAGCTACTTTCATTAGAAGGTAACTTCTTCCTCTTCAAATTCTCTTGTTAGGAAGATTTTGATTCAGTATGTGATAATATCCCTTTCTTTTTGAATGACAGACCCTTCATCTTTCAAAAGTAGTCTTGGAACTTTAGGCCCACCAAGAAAAACTTTTCTGAAATTCCTCTTTGGATTAAGCTGTCGAACTTTCCTTTATGTTGTTGAAACGAGGCAAATTTTTCCAAAGTATCAAGTTTGTTTGGTACCCTTCTTGCTGTGGATAACTTAACAGCCTCAAAGTCAAGAATTACATTCGCAAGGGTCTATGTCCATGTCACCACCTCCTCTCTTCTCCCGGATTTGTTCACGTTAATCTTAATGGGATGAGATTCAAGCAAGATATTCTATATGATTGGAAACCAAAGTCTTTCCACAAGTGCTTCTCTATTTCTCATGATGATACCTAATTCCCTAGTAGCCCAACTAAATTACCCCCTCACGACACCCTGAATCTCCTGATAGCCTCTTTTTTCTGTTGGATATCCTAGACGGTAGTATTGGCCACCGATAAGGTGCGATTTGGTTTATTATTCTGATGGCTTGCCTTCTTGGCTGGATTATGGACTAATCGATCGGTCTGTCTGTCATCCTTTTTGGTTTTTTTTCTCCTTTATCCTGGTGGGTAGTTTTATATCCTTTGCATGTTATTTTTAGTTATTTATTATTCTTCCAAGTCATTTTGTCTTTACAAGTCAATGTAATCTTCTCTTCTTTTCTCTTTTGGAATGAAAATTGGGCTAACCATTTAATTTTTTCAAAAAAAAGAATATATATATATATATAAAGAAAGAAACTTAGAAATTGCATGATGCACATGGTACTTGCTTGATTTTGCTCTAACTTTTGATGGCACTGGCCTTTTTGTAAAGTCATTGTTACTCTCAATTAAAAATTTAAAAAATGTAGCTCCTAACATTAAAAGATCTAAAGTCCTAATCACACTTAAAAAATAAGATATGCGATCACACAGAAGTCATCTTCATGAATAAAAAATTTCTAGAATAATGTAGGTTTTCTCTTCTTTCCATAAAGAGGTAGAATTTTATTTTATTGTTTTGTTATTTTTTTAATTTGGCTTCCAAATTTGTTAGTGATTGTTGCAATCTATCCCCACTTGAGATTATAGTGAAGACAAATTCTACTGGTGAGTTGGCTTAATGAGCATATAATTTATCAGTCATTTTTGACCTCCATTGATTTGGTTCAATATGCTGGAAGATCATCCTTGTAATTTAAGCTTGCTATGGTAGTTTGAGTGAGGCCTGCAAGTGATTAGGATGTGATTGATTGATGCCTTAATATATATATATATATATATATATATATTTTGGACATTTGAGATAATTTAATCACAGATTCACACACATAGCATATGTGTAAGGACTTGAATCCAAGAGCTCTTGGTTGACAATCAAAACTGTCAACCACTAGGTTAAGATGCTTTGCACCTTGCTAGCTTAGTTGTTGTAAGTTTTTGATTGATTGATTGATTTATTTATTTTTTATTTAATGTGTGTGTGGGTGTGGGTGTGTGTATGTGTATGTGTGTGTGAGTGTGTGTTTTATCAAAAAGTTCTTTCATTAGAATCTAGGGATAGGTTCCTAACTGGGGCAAGGCTATCTTATGGTTCTCAAGGCTTTGTACAATACATCTATAATATCAATACAATTTTAAGTGCGTGAAGGAGTAGGACTTTTATTTTCTGAAATGGCAATTACTGGAATTGTTAACACAATTGTAATTTTGGTTTTTTTTATAGAAAATATTTTATTTTATTTTAAAATTTTTATAATCATCTGTAGTTGCAAACTTCTAATATTTATAGTTTTAAAAAATACCTCATATGAGTCATTTTTTATCATTATAAAAATAAAATAATATTTTTAAATTTATATACTTTCTGATAAGTGAAATCATGTGATTATTTATTATATGTAATAATAGGAAAATTTACATATATAACAAATACTTCTTATTTATTTATATATGTAATATTTAAAATTTAATGTTTATAAATATAATATATTTTTTTATGCTTGATAAGGTGTATTTTACTTTAAAAATTAATAAATATATTATTATTTTTGAGATAATATTAATAAGATAGGTCTCACGAGGAGAACCCTCCTCAGCCATGTAAGAGGCATCGTCAATCTGCCTTGCCTCATGCTCATAGTATCGCTTAACCTTTCAGTTCTTGTTGTGGCATTACGTCCTGGTGAGCAAAGTGGAGTGGGGCAGAGCAGAGCTAGATCCTACCTCAAAGGTAGGGGAGACAATCTCGGAGGCTAAGAGAGCCTTCCCCTTTAAAGTGGGAGAAACCAATAAGGAGATGCTATCCATCACTGGAACTACAGCGGGGGAAACTGACTTAGCAGGCACTGAAATAACTAGCACTAGCACTGATACTAATCAAGGTGTGGGAACCACACGACCTTCCTCTTGTGAGGGGAACTGGTCGGAGATGTGAAGAGGAGAAGTGGCCCTACCACCTCTTACTAATAATAGTGAAATCTCTGTGAGGTGACTCTAACGACCTCAAAGCCATTTGAATCACATGGGTAGTGGTGGTGGTGAGTATGGCCTTATCCAAGGCCAAATCCACATCGGACGGAAAAGAGAAGATCATCTTGCCAGTAGAAATTGTGGAAGACTGATCATAGAAGGGACTAGGAATTGAACCGGTATCTCGACATTTGAAATAAAACTGGATCAGACTCTTGCTCTAATAACTTTCTTCAATCATTGATTTCTAGATTTGACTTGAAATTTGTACCCACACTTAACAAATTTAGGTATGCTTAGTGGGGTTCATTGAATTTTGATAGATTTTAGATGTCTGAAGAGATACTTTATCTTACGATTTGATTTAGATTTGGAACCGACATTCAACAAATTTAAGTATGCTAAATGGAGTTTAAATATTTGGAGAGACTTTGGAGATATATGTGTTGCATATTTTGTTTGAAATTTGATTTGGGGAAACATTTATTTAACAAATTTAAGTATGCTAAAAAAAGGTTTCAATTATAAATTTAAAATATTTGTGAACATCTTGTTTGTGGTGATTATTTGTTATGTGTGCGATATATGTTGATTTGATTTTTTATTTGAAAATGATACCTTGTTGATCTCAATTTTGGAGTGAGTTCTCAACTTCCTTATCATAAACCTAGGACTCTTATAGACACTAAGAGCTCCTTAGTCTTAAGACACTTCTAGTGATTATGTGAACACTTAAACTAAGCCTAGAGACTTAGAAGAGTTAGCCATAAGAATAGGTTATACCTTAGGATTTAAGAAAATTTTCTACCCTATATCCCTAAACCCAATCCATGCTTCCTTCCTCAAACCAAACCTCAAATTCAAATCTAAATCATAAATCAATTTCAATTCAAATGATTGAAACCCATGATCAAATTCAAACTCCAAAACCCTTCCTAAGCCCTTTGATTTTATCATATGGACTTAGCCTTAACCAAATTCAAATCAACTCCAATTCAATTAATTTTCTCAGGAGATCAATTCAACCCATCAAATTCTAAACCAAATCCAACTCCAAGTGAATGAAACCCAAAATCAAATTCCAAAATCCCTTCCTAAGTCATATGAACCACCTTCATATGCTTAACCAAAACCCCATTTAAATTAAATCAAACTTGGTTGATTTATTTATAAATCAATCATTCTTTCATTTATATTCATAAATATAAATGAAATCCAAATTCAAATGAGCCAAATCAAATCAAACTAAATCAAACCAAATCAAGACCTTTCTTAAGCCATATGGACCTACCTCCATAAGCTTAATCAAATCTCAACCCAAATCAACCTAAACTCAATCGATTACTCAATTGATTCCTTTATAAATCAATTTTTCCTTTATTCACAAATATAAATGAAACCTACCATCCAATGACAAAATATAAATCAAACTAAATGAATTCCCTACTTAAGCCCTTTTGACCTACATCTTTAAGCTTGGTCAAATTTGCTTCAAAATCACTCAAAACTCAAGTGATTTTCTTATGAATATTTTATATCTTCATTTATATTCACAAATATAAATGAAATATAAATCCAAATAGACAAAACCAAACCCAAATCAAATCAAATTTCTAATTTTAGCCTTTTTAGCCAATTTCTTGAACTTGACTAAATGATACCCAAATCAATTCAAAGCCCATGAATTTCTTCATGGATATATCTTTCCTTCAACCACTCATCAAAATATAAATCATAAACTATAATTATCAAACCAAATCCAAGTCAACTCAAGTCAAGCCCATGTTGACCCCTTTTAACTTGAAATTATCATATGAGCCAAAATTCATTACACTCCAAATTGATTATAGTTGGATTTATATTTCAATTCTAGGGTCATATATGTGTTTAACTAACCTTGAATCTAGCCAAAACCAAACCAATTGACCAATTTAGGTCCACTTGACCCAAAGTGACCTAAAAGAATTTTTTGAGCCAAGTTCTAATTCAACCCAAATTGGTTTGAAATAAGCCCATTCAAACCTCATATCATGATCAACAATCATCCTAGGGTGATCAACTACCTTAAATTGGGTCAAACCAAGACAACTTGGTCCTTTGATTAAGTCAACCTTTAGCCTAAATGAAACCCAAACTAGCCAAAACTCACCTTATACCAAATTGATTGAAACTATTGATTCAAACCCATTCATAATCAATGATTGAATATGATCAAACCCTCAATTAAGCTAAACAAAGACCAACTGATCATTTGATCTAAGTTGACCCAAATTAGCCTAAAAAGCCAAAATGGGTCAAATCATGATTTAACCCAAATTGATTGCAACCAATGGCTCAAGTTTATTCCAAATTATTTATTGAATTTGACCAAAGCCATGATTGAGCCCAATTTGACCAATTGGTCAACTTTACCCAACCTAGCATAAATTGATCTAAATGGTCAAATTGGTCTAAATCTAAATTAAACCCAAATTAAGTCAAACAAAAGTCTACAATCAACTTTAATTTGCCAATTGAACATGAACCAACACCTAACCCAACTCAATTTGATCAAATTGGTCAAATTGGTCAACTTAGCCCATTTGACCTATTTGAATCCAAATGAGCCAAATCAAACCTAAGCCAAATTAATCAAAGAAACTTGAACTAAAACTCTTCAAATCATTATTTGAACCTAACCCAAGCCTTGGTTTGACCCAATTTGACCAATTGGTCAACCTAACCCAACATGAACCCATATAAACCCATTTGACCAAATGAAGCCAAAACACCCAAAACCAACCCATGGGACCCTAAAGGATGACCAAACCCGACCCAGATTAACCATAGATTAGCCCATAATCATCCCAAAAGAAAAGTGGACCCCACATAAGGGAATTAACCATAAGAAAAACCTCCCAACATAGGATTCTTTCCCTATTTGGAAAAGGCCACTCTCCCATCACTTGGGCAGCCATTCCATTGCCATATAGAGCACACTTAAGCTTCCTAGCCCACCCTAGAATAGCTAGGATCATTCATGGACTAAGGGGAGTTTGCCTCTCCCCCTCTCAAGCCAAACTAAGAACCCTATGGACAAAAAAAATAAGATCTCCCCCATATCAGCCTTGAAGACTCTTGCCATAGCTTCCTCCACTCCTGGTGAGCCATGTGGACCAGATGGAGACAAGTTTGGTGGTCTAATGGTGGCTGGCTAGCAAGAAAATGGGATTGAATCCTGTCCATCCACCTCAAGATTTGAGGGGATATACCCCCTCAATTTTGAATGAAAATTGAGCCATTCTACTTTGTTTGAGCTAGATAAGGTGAAGGAGAGTCTCCCACAACCTTTCCCCAAGCTTCCAAGCTCCCCCATTTTCTCCCTTCTCGATTTTACATCAAACAAAATAGGGGAGGCCTCCCTTGATTCAAATTCATCCATCCCTCAACCATACTCCAATTAAACTTGCACACACCTTCCTTGGACCTAATCGAAGCTAAGCAAATCATTTCCCAAGCTTCCAAGCCACTGGAGATAAGAGTTCAACTAAGACCAAATGCTAAATAAGAGGAGTTTGGCCTCTAGAGCAAACCACCTCAAATTAAAGCTCATATAGCTCAACAAGGCTTAATTTCTACCAAACGAAGCTTCCTCAATTGTTGGAACTATCGGTCACAAGTTTCGGTGAGGTATGACATTAAAATCGATCCTTGAATGAAAATAGTTTGGAGCTTTGTGAAGGAAACTTGCATTTGAGCCCATCCTAGCTATTGGATCCTTGTGGATCCTTCGTACAAAGGTGTGGGTTGAGTTTGGAGTGGATCTAAGCTCGGGTGAGCTCAGCTCAAGTGATCCATGGTGGATGGGCTCCGTCACCCATCGCATGTATGAGATAGATCATGGGTGTTCCGCGTGATTGGAACAGACAGCTCTGATTAAATCACGCTTAGATCCTCTTCATTTTCTTTAACTATGGGATTTAATCGTGATCGTCCGATCTTAGATCGGACGGTCCATGGGAAAGCGCATCCACTGCAATCCAAGTCAGCATCCCGATTTGATAACTTAAATAGCCTATTCCATCGTGCCATGTGGAAAGCGCGCCACATCAGTAGCCATATGGTGCCGACGGGATTAGGGCTTTAATTAAGGATTAATTAATGGATTTTAAGACTGAAACTTTCTAAATTCATAACTAATCCAAGAAAAATCCAATAAATATAATCAAGGGCTCATTTTAAGGGTATTTCAGAGGAGAGTCCAAGAAAATTATTATTAATTAATTTTGAAAAATAATTTTTTCTTATTTGAGGTTTAATTAAAATTTTAATCAGCCTAATTACTCTCTAATTAATTATCCAATTAATTTCAAACTTTCCAGAGATGTTTAGGGGGATGACCTCTACCTCCCCTATTTTTCTTAGAATTTATTGAATAATTAATTAGGAAAATTGATTGATTAAGCCTTAATTACTCTCCTACTTTAATTAATAATAATTAATCAAATGAATAGTGACTTATTCATTAAGTAAGTTCATTAGTCTCTGTTAACAGTGGAGAAACTTAGGGAAATGGATTGGGACCCCTCTTCCATTCTTTTCCTAAGTCTTCTTCATTTCCTCTTTAAAATTAATTAGTTAAGACTCACTACTTAAAATTAATTAATTAAATCAATCAAAACCCAAATTATATCAGAACTTTAATTAACTAATTGAAAATATTAAGGGATTGAGACTTAGGCTTCATTCTTAGTCTCTTTCCTAAGTCCATTTCATATTATTGATTAAGGATAATTAGCATGTAATTAGATAATTAATGAACTTAATTAATTTGATTAAACCTATTTTCCCTAATTAACTCTTGCATAGCTCTATGGGTGTTCAATAACCTAAAGAGAGAGCTAATAAAATTATGATTAGCTCATATGTGTGAGAAAACCATAAAATAATTAAGTGAGTTCCTTAAGCTTAATTAATTAATAATTATAAGCTAATTGCATTAGGCCCCTTTTGTTTCATAAGAACATTGCTATTTACTTTTCAATTTATTTACATATCATATTAGCTCATAATTATTTAATTGATTACCTTAAGGTGACATAGGTAAGGGTTGATTAATTGACTTAATCCATGCTTAACTTAATCAATTCATAAAATTAATAAATTTGCTTTTCATTAAATTAAATTAACTCACACATATGAGAAATGGGATTAGGATTAGCAAAACTCTTTCACATCCCTTAAATCAAATCAAACATGAAATCAAAAATGGCTTTAAGAAACTTTGGTTTATTTTGAATAAGCTTGTTTAATGTGATTGTCCTTAGAAATTAATTGGATTGAATAAAATTGCATGCTTGTGTTTCTTCATTTCTTTCCAATCATGTTATAATGTTGTATGCCACTTGTAGTCATGCATCCATTTCTTTCAAATTAATTAAATGAAGATGATTTCCTTTTTGTCAATTTGCATGTGTTGGCTTAAATTAAAAATATGTGTGGCTATTATCACTATTAAATATCAAATCTATTTTTAAATAGTTTATTAATGAATAATGATATATATATATATATATATATATATATATATGACTTTAGTTACATATACATAGGAGGTGCATGTGAATATAAGCTTAGTGTATGAAGTGAAGTCCCTTTCTTACATTCATATGTTGATTTGCATAAGTTTGAATGTTAATGGGTATATTAGTCTAGACATCCCGGGGACACACGTCTTTAAGTATCCCCAAGGAGGTTCCTACCTCACTCCATTGGTGCAGAACAATGGTGATGTACCTATTTGATTTCATTCTTATGCACTTTGACATTAGAATTTAGATAGAGTTTTAATTCATTTACACAAATAAACCAATTAAATCAAACTCTACTTTTGTATGGTTTTTCTATTCTTATAGTTATTTATACATCCATATGTATTTAAGAATAGCGGTATATTAGTCTGGACATTCTGGGGACGCACGACTTTAAGTAGCCCTAAGGAGGTTCCTACGTCACTCCCCTAGTGTAGAGCAATGGCGACATACTTGCTTAAAACTTTCATATATTTGAATGTGGACTTAGCTAATGAATGAAAGCCCCCTCTTTCTATTAAAAGACATGTATTCATATTTTGTTCAAGTAGTTGGATTGATTAGTTATATGATTTAGAGTTATTTTCTTATACTTTTGTATAAGAATTTAGATATAGCTTTAAATTAATATGACAAAATAATCCAACTAAATGAAACATCAAACCCAAATACACTTGCTTACATTCATCATTTAAGTGTGCTAAGAAATAAATTTCATGTATAGTTATGTTTAGGACTTAATCATATGCATGCTATATATGATGGAAAGAAATGAACAAACATGTGTTATATGATAGTAATTAGTTCCAATTAATCTTAAGATGCCTTTTTTATTGAATGAGATTATTTAAAGTGAACCTAAACCTAGGACTAATTAAAATACATAATAAGCCATTCACTAAAGGGAATTAATTAATTAATTTTCTTTAGATGTGACTTAAGGTAGGGATGAAAGAGAGTGATCCTCTCTTTTCTTATCTTATAACACTTAGTTGTTAAGGTCAAATGAAAGGAAAGAAAACACTAAGCAAAAATTTACAATTAGTTAAAACATTTAAAGTGAAACCACCCTTTATAATTAAATGGCATTCATACTTAGAGAATGATAACTTTAAAGCCTAGTTAGAACATACCACACAAGTCTCAATACACACACATTAGATTAAGTCACCATTTCTAGCTTTATGTTAGGGCTGTGCATGGTATGATGTATGTTTATTTTCTGATGTATTATTGTAGACTGGATGTTAGTGTGTATGCATCATAGAATGGATGTTGGGCTGTGATTAGCCTAATCATATTTTCTATAGGAGATTGCACTAAGGGACACTTAAAATAAATATAAATGCTCTCTTTTACAGGTTGCTTAACCCTAAGCATAATCTAAATTATGATAGGTGGACTTGGTTACCCATGTCTAGGGTGCTAAGTCTAAATTATATATAACTGCTTGGGTTGTATGGTGTGTTTAGCTAACACTTATTTTGCAGGTGTAGTTAGATTTACTTTTTCTATTTTTGATATAATTTTGCATTAGGAATTAGGATTAGTGTTATGGGGGATCAAGATGAGCGGTGGCTAGAAGGCTTTGTCCTAGGAGTCCCCATGATGCCTTGAAGCAAGCAAATCTAAATGGAGAAATGAAGAAATGAATGAGATATGAAGATATGAAGGCCCCCCATAACATTTATTCATTTATGTAATTGTAATTATTCTTTCATATACTGGGTTGTATAAGGGTAGAACTCGGCTACTCATTTCTTTTTTCGGGTTGTATAATGGCACCCGACCACATTGGCCTGTTATTCTTTCATGTTGAGTTTATAAATTGATTAGTGCTTTGTTTACAATTATGTAATAGAAATGCCATGTATTTTCCTATTTTCTTCATGTATGATGATTTAATGTGTGGCCTAGATCCGCTTAGGCTCTTAGGGAAAAATGAACTTTTTACCTTAATCACAACTCATAATCTAATTTTCTAAACAACTCATAACCTCATTTAAAGCCTAAGTATTAAATTAAGATAATTAAAACATTTAGCAACCCCTAAGCTAGATGTTGTATGCTTAATATCATGAATATCATCTTGTTCATTCTTCTTAAGAGAGGATTTCCATCCTTGCACAATAGAGGAAGACTTGACCTTTAAGCATCTCCCTTGTCATGGGAAACACCTCTTTCTCTCTGATTTAGCTTAACCCTATTTCATCATGCATTTAGACATATAAAATCTTATAGCCTTTATCAAAATGAAGAGTCCAAAATCAAATAAAATTTGATAAAATTTACATTAGACTAAGTCATTATTCATACCACTCATGCTCTAGTCTCTTAGAGAATGGGTTTAAGGACCTTAGTTTTTTTATAAATAATAATCTAACCATCTGGAAAAATATATGACTTGACCACATGGTTTTAAAATGTATGAGGAGTTAGCTACTCCAGTCAGTTATAACTCCAACAGTCAGGTGGTTTACTCTCTCTTATGGAGGTAAACAATATACTCATTTTTGCCTTAGATTTAGGTTACGCTTTAGTTCTTGCTAAAACTCCCTATATTTATGATATGAGGTTGTTGTTTTCTCTCAAGCTATAAGCATGAATCCTCACCTCTTAGGCCTTCTCGTAATTTTATATTTTGGGATTATAAGTCTTAGTTTTCTAATAAATTTCAACTCAAATAAATAATTCTCTTCAATTTTAAATATAGAAAGCCTAACTATAGGATAATTTGGGATGCTCACTAGGCTTCTTAGAATCATGAGCATCTCTTACTCATCTCCTTTTGGATTCAATAATAAGTCTCTCATTTTGATCTATCATACTTGATTTTCTAAACATAGCCAATTTATTGATAGTCCTATCTTTGAAATCTCTAGAGACAACAATTGCTACTTTAATCGAGAGTATTCCTAAGGAACTCACCTTCCTTAGGATGTAATTAACTATAAGAGCTTGCCCCCATAGGAACTTTAGAACTCAATTTAAATAAACCTTTCTTTATTCATCCATGTAAAGTAGGGTAAAAATCTCAGGTATATTCAAGACCCATCATGCCTTAAGAATCCTTATTAGGTGATTATGTCCATCATTGGGTAGTGATTTCTATCTTTCGAGATAATGTACTATTCTTTGATGTTATACTTAATCACCTCAATAAGTACACCCTCAGATCTACATGGTGTCCCCCTTATACACATAATTTAAAAATAAACACTATTACCCTTACTTAATAAATTTAGATATGTTAAGTAGATGTAAAATGTGTTTCATATGTTAGTTGTTTGTTAATATATGGATTTGTTTTGGTTTTGAAGATATAATTCTCTTTTAACAAATATGGGTATGTTAAATGGAATTCAAAAATATGTGTTGGATATTTTGGTTTCAATTTAATTTTTGAAAGTGAAATTCTCATTTAACAAATATGGGTATGTTAAATAGAATTCAATCATATTTTATTTATCTTGATTTTGCTTTAATTTCAGAAAAGGGAATATTCACTAATAAATTTGGGTATGTTAAGTGAAGTTCATATGTTGATTGTTTTAATTTTAGTTTGAAAAGGGGAACTCCCATTTAACATAATATAAATGTGCTAAATGGAGTTGAATCATATTTTAACATTCGTTTTAAAATGAAACTCTCATTTAACAAATATGGGTATGTTAAATGGAGTTCATTATTTGATTTTACTTTGAAAATGTGCTTTTGTAAAATTTATTTTGAAAGGGTTTTAATGATGTATATTTGTTGAAAAGGATCCTCATTTAACAAATTTAAGTATGTTAAATGAGGTTAGATTATTATTTTTTATTTTGAAAATAGATTTGAAATGTTTGTATTTTTTAAACTTTAAGTTAGGTGAAGTGCATTTCAAAAATAATTTTATTTAGAAAAAAGTACATTTGGAAAATTTTGCAAAAGACTTTACTTGTTTAGTTTGAATTTTATTGAAAATTTCTTTAATATGGGATAAACATTGCCTTACTAAGCTAGTGGTGATGAGGTTCTAAATTTAGTCATCTCCTTTCATTAGCTAATTTATTTTAATCCATTGGGTGACCCAATAGAGGCTTTAAGACATACATGGAGTGAGGTCCTAAAACCTAAAGGATGTTGGCTAGCTTTACTTAAGGATAAAATGAGCTAAGTGCCAATGAAAAAAAAAGATAGCCTTGGACTTATATAAAATATAAGTCCACTATCGATGCTCAGAGATAATAATTATCTACTAAAGATTGAGAGAGGAACTATCCCCAGTGGAGTCGCCAAAAAAATCTGTGGTGTTTATTTTCGGATGTGTATAGGGGGACACCACGTAGATCGTAGGGAGTACTTATTTAAGTGAACTGGTATGACATTGAGGTATGATGTACTATCTCGAAAGACAGAGGCATCTCCCTTCAATGGACCTAATCACCTAATAAGGACTCCTAAGGCATGATGGGTCTTCGAATATACCAGAGATTTTTCTCTTGCTTTACATGGATGAATATAGCAGGGTTTATATTAAATCAGGTTCTAAAGTTCTCTATGAAGGAAAGCATCCATGGTTAATTACATCCTAGAGAATGAAACTCCCTAAGAATACTCTTGATTAAAGTTGATAATTATCATCTTTAAAGATTTCAAGGCTAGACTATCAAAGGATTGGTTATATTTGGAAAATCAAATGAGAAAATTGAAGTAGAAGACTTATTTTTGGAAGCCGAATGGAATAAGTAAGAAATGCTCATGATAATAAGAGACTTAGTGAGCATTCCAATCTTCCCTATAGTTGGGTTTTATATATTTTAAAATGAAGAGATTTCTTTTGTTCGAGTTGAAATTCATTAGATTGCTAGGGCTTATAATCCATCAACACGAGAATGTGGAAATGCCTAAGAGGTAAAGATTTATGCTTGTAAACTAAAGGAAATATCTAAGGAGATTTAGCATAATCTAAAGCATGACCTAACTCTAAGCAAAAATGGGCAAAAGGTTTACCTCCATAAGAGAGGATAAACCACTCGACTACTGGGCTTATAATCACTTAGAGTGGCCACCGGCTAACTCCTCCTATACTTTAAATCCATGTAGTCTGGTCATATAAATTTGCAAGATAGTTGGGCTATTATTAGTTTAAAAAGAGACTAAAATTCTTAAACCCACTCCCTAAGAGACTAAAGCATGAGCAGTATGAATAATGATTAAATATATAAAAGCAAATCTTTTCAACTTTTATTTAATTACTCACACTTCATTTGGACGAAGACTTTAGAATTTTTACATTCCTACATGCATGATGAAATGAGTTGTTGATCAAATCAAAGAGAAAGAGGGTGAAGCTCCGTCAGTAAGAGTTTCTCTCATAGGTCAAGCAGTCCTTATCCGTGTAAGGATGAAAGCCCTCATTTTAGAAGAGTGATTCAAGATGCTTGTATGATGTGAGACATACAACCATACAGCTAAGGGGTTGCTATATATTTTAATAATTTTGTTTAATGTGTAGGCCATATTATGAGGTTATGAGTTATTTAGATTTTAATTATAAGTGATTAGTTAGGGTACAAAAATTAATTTTACCCTAAGAGCCTAATCGCATCCAAGCCACACATTAAGGCATCAAACATATAAGAAACTATGAAGAAGCATGTTATTCTAATGTGTAATCTAAACATAATATCCATAAATTTTATAACTATCATAAAATAATAACAGGCCAGTGTGGTCGGGTACCATCGTACAACCCAAAAAGAGAAAAGATTAGTTGTCGAGCTCTACCCTTATAACAACCCTGTATTACAAAAATAATAATTACAATTCATAAAATGCTATGGGGGTCTTCTTTCCTTCATTTCTTCATATCTTCTTTCTTCATCACCTTGATTTGTATGTGCTTGCTCCAAAAGTATCACAGGGCATCCCAAGATAAATCCTTCTAGCCATTGCTCCTCCTAATCCCCCACAGCACTAATCCTAATTTCTAATGCAAAATTATATTAAAAATAAGAAAAAGTAAATCTAACTACACCTACAAAATAAATGTTAGCTAAACACACATACAATCCCAAGAAATTATATTTATAATTTGGACTTAGCACCCTAAATATGCGTAATCAAGCCTGCCTGTCCTAACTTGGATTATGCTTAGGAGTTTAAGCAACTTGCAAAGAGAGCATTTATATTTATTTTTAAGCAGCCCCTTAAGCACAATCCCCTTACAAAAACATAATTAGGCTAATGCCAGCCAAAGATCCAGTCTACAAAACATACACTCTAACATCTAATTTAAAATAATACATTACAAAATAAAATATACATCACACCATACACTGCCCTAACTTGAGAACTAGAAGTGGTGACTTAATTCTAATGTGTGTGTTAAAGTTTGTGTGGTATGTCATACTAGGCATTAAGGTTATAATTTTATAAGTGTAGAGGAATTTAATTTAACATAAATGGTTGATTTCACTTTAAATTATTTAACTAATTTGAAAATTTTAATTTATGTTTTCTTTTGTTTCATATGATAATACTAAACAAATAAATATTATAAAGAGAAGAAAAGAGATTACCCTCTTTCATCCCTACCTTAAGTACTTTCTAAAGCATGTTAACTTGATTTAGTTCTATTTATTAAATGACTTATTAAATGATTTAATTAATCCTAAGTTTAGGTTCACCTTAAATGATCCTGTTTAATATAAAATGCATCTTAAGATTAATCTAATTGAATTACTAACATATGACACATATCGAATCATTCCTTTCCATCATGAATATCATGCATATGATTTAGTCTTAAGTGTATCTATACATATAACACACTTAAATGATGAATGTATGTATGTGTATTTAGAGTTTATATTCTTTTATGTGATTGAATTATTTAATCATATTAGATTAAATCTCTATCTAAATTTTTATACAAAATACATAGGGATGAAATTAAATAAGTACGTGTCATTATTATCCAGGGAAGTGAGGTAATCAAAAGACCTCCTTGGGGCTACTTAAAGCCTCGTATTCCTGGAATGTCCAAATTATATACCCATCGTCATTCAAGCATATGTAAATTTATATACATTAATATAAGAAAGCAAGCTCAAAGTTACATGATTAATTAATCCAATGACTAAACAATTATGAATGCATGTATTTTTAAATAAAAAAGAGGATTATCATTCTCTAACTAAATACACACTACATGTATAAAAGACATAAACAAGTACATCATTTTGTTAACCACATAAGTGAGGTAATCAAATGACCTCCTTGGGGCTACTTAAAGCTTCTTATTTTCAGGATGTCCAGACTATATACCCATTCTTCTTGAATACATACACATGTATTTATAATTAAGAGGAAAGATACATAAGAATGAAATCAAATGAGTATGTGTAATTGTTTAAACCAGGAAAGTGAGGTAATCAAATGACCTCCTTGGGGCTACTTAAAGCCTCATATTCTCGGGGTGTCCAGACAATATACCCATTACATTCATACTTATATAAATCAACATGTGAATAAAGAAAGGAGACTTTACTTCATACACTTAAACTATATGCACATACACTTCTTACATATTTATAACTATCATCATTACACATATTACCATTCATTTATAAACTTTTAGAAAATATATTTGAATTTAATAGTGATAATAGCAACACATATATTAAATTAAATAAACACATGCATGCTTACATAAAGAAAAACCATTTTATTTAATTAATGTTTGAAAAGAGATGGATGCATGAAATCAAATGACATACAATATTTAGCATGATTGGAAGGGAATAATCAAATACAAGCATGCGATTCATTCAATCCAATTAATTCCTAAGGATAAACATAACAAATAAAATCATTTAAAGGAAACCAAAGCTTCTTTAATGTCTTTTTTAACTTCATGTTTAATTTGATTCAAGGAATATGAGAAGAAGTTTGTTGAAAAATCATTCTTAATTGGTAATGATTTGATTTAAGAAAATGTGCAGGTATAAAAATAATTAAGCAAATTTTCCAAAGATAATTACTTCAATACCACAACATTCACCCAAATCTAAAGATCTACCCATGATTTAACTAATTATGATCTGAATATATTTTAGATTTTAGTTAGACTAATCAAGTAATTAATTAGCTAATTAATCTTTAATTGATTTTTCTTGAAAAATGAGATGAACTTAGGTAAAAGATTAGGAAAGAGGTCTCAATCATATTCCATAAGTTCCCTCATTGTTAGACAATGATAAATCAGCTCAATTAATAAATTAGTCACTATTTATGTGGTTAATTAACCCTTAATTAAATTAAAAAAATAATTAAGCCTTAATTAAGTAATTTTCTAATTAATTAACCTATAAATCCCAAGAAATTTAGGTGAGGCAGGGTTCATCCACTTAAACACTCTCAGAAAGTTTGGGATTAATTAATTAATTAATTAATTATGAAGTAATTAAGATAATTAATTTTTAATTAAATTTTAATTAAGCTTAAATTACTATTCAAAATTAATTAAGGATATTTTTAATAAATTTTTTTCTAAAATACCTTTAAAATGAGTATTTATTTGCATTTTTATGAATTTCCTATGATTTGTTATGAATATTTGTATTTTTAACCATTAATTCTATTTAATTAAGCTAATCCCACTCGTGCCATGTAACGTGTTTGATCATGCTTTTCCACATGGCGGATTTTCTAAAAGCTTTCTAAGTCGTAGCGGATGACCGGACGCCAATCTCCACCGTTTGATCTTGGGTCAGACAGCGTAGATCGATCCCATGGTTAATAGGGGATTAAATGACTTGATCTAGCAGATTTGATCATGGCCATCCATTTTGATATGCAGAATGGACAACACTTGATCTATCATCCCACGGGCGATGAAGAATGAAAGCCGTCCACCATTTCCCATGCGATCTGAGCTCACCCAAGCTCAGATCCACTCCAAATAGATCCCACACCTTCATGTCAATGATCAGAGGTGATCTAACAGTCAAGATCACATGACATTCAACTTTCCTTCAAAAAGATCTAAAAAAATTTCAAGAAATCTCGGTTTCAATGGCATACCTCGCCGGAGCTAATGGTCGCGGATCGCACACTTAAGGTAGCTTTGTTTTGTCAAGATGAAGTATTATTGAGCTGCAATTAGATTCATTTCACTCTGTTCACTCAGAAGGCCAAGTTTCATCTTTTGGAGGCTCAACTTTGATCAAAATGATACCTATGGTGGGCATGCAGCTCGGGTGAAGGTCTAGTTGGCTTCGACGAGGTGCGGGGAGCGTGTGGGTAAGAGGAATTTGGTTTTAGTTTAGAAATAGGTGAGTTAGTATCAAAGGAACCCTGCCCTATTTCGGTTGCACTCGAGAAGGAGGAATCCGAAGAGGGGAAGCTTTGGGAAGGCTCAGGAGCTCGCAGGGGAGATCGAAATCTCACTTGGAAGCTTTAAGAGTTCGAATGCATGTGTTCTCTGTCAAATTGAGAGGGGGTATATCCCTTTCCAATTGAGATTGATGGACGAGATTGGGTCCCATTTCTTGGGCGGCCAACCACCGGCAGGGTGCCGGAGATGTCACCATCACCTCCACATGGCATGATTGGGTCGAAGGAATGCTTGGGAGGTGGCTCAAGGTGGCTGGTCTTCTCCCTATGTCCATTGGATTCAGGTAGTGAGGAAGGTGAGTTAACTCACCTCCCTTTGGTCCATGGTAGATCTAGCCCACATGGGTTGGGCTAGGTGGCTAAGTCAAACCCCATTTGAGGTGTATGAGGACTATCAAGTGCAAGGAGTAGACATTGCCAATTTTGGCAAAATCTCATGGGGCAAATACAAGGGAGATTTACCTTGGGACTGAGTTCATTTGGGTTTTGGCTAGCTTTGGACTGACCCAAGATGGGTTTGGACTAGGTTGGATTAGATTTGAAGTGGTCATGGCTTAGTTCAAAGGGGTTTCGCTCAGTTTGATCCTTATAGGTCAAATTGGGCTAGGTTGAGTTAAATTGACCAATTGGTCAAATTGGATCAAACTAAAGCTTGGGTCAAGTTCAAATGATAATTTATAATGTTTTTGTTCAATTGGTTTCATTCAATTTGGCTTAGATTTGATTTTGGCTCATTTGGATTCATATAGTTCAAATGGGTCAAGTTCACCAATTTGACCAAATTGGCCAAATTGGTCAAATTGGCTTAAGTTAGCTGTAGATTCATATTCAAATGGTTAATTGAAGATGATTGTAGATTTTTGGTTTGAGTTGATTTGGATTTAATTTGGTTTTAGGCCAATTTGACCCTTTAGGTCAATTTGAGCTAAGTTGGTCAATTGGGTCTAATTGGTCAAACTGGGCTCAATTATGGCTTTGGTCAAGTTCAATAATCAATTTGGAATGAACTTAAGCCATTGTTTGCAATCAATTTGGGTTGGATCATGATTTTACCTACTTTGGCCTTTTAGGTCAATTTGGGTCAACTTGGGTCAAATGGCCAATTAGGTTTCGTTTGGCTTAATTGATGGTAAAGTCATGTTCAATCATTGATCATGGGTATATGTGAAGCCATGGTTTCAATTGATTTGGTGTAGGATATGTTTTGGCTAATTTTGTTCATATGGGCTAAGGGGTTTGACTTGGTCAAATGGCCAAGTTGACTTGGCATAACCCAATTTATGGCAATTGATCATCCTAAGGTGATCAATAATCACAGTATGATGTTTTTATGGGCTTGGTTCAATCCTATTACAATAGGATTAAATTTGGCTCAAATGGGTTCTTTAGGTCACTTTGGGTCAAGTAAGCCTAACTGGGTCAATTAGTATGATTTTGGTTTAATTTTGGTTTAGTTGAATTTATATATGAGTTTAGGGATGAGATATAAATTTAATTACAACCAATTATGGTTTTAATAGGTTTTGGTTCATTTGAAGATTTCAAGTCGAAAGGGCTAAGTTGGGTTTGACTTGGGTTGATTTTGTTTAGCTTGATGATTGTAGATTCCATTTATATTTGGATAGGTGATTGGAGGAATGATTGATTCATGAGAAAATCAATTAGATTTGGATTTTGGAATGAAGGAATTTGGCTAAGTCCATGGATTTGGTTTAAAGGACCTAAGCTTGGATTTTGATTTAGTTTGATTAATTTAAATGTATATTTCATTTATATTTGGGAAGATCATTGAAGGAATAATTGATTTATAAGAAACTCAATTGAGTTTGAAGTGATTTGAAGGAAAATTTGGTTAAGTTCATGAAGGTAGGTCCAAAGGGCTTAGAAGGGAATTTGATTTAGTTTGATTTAATTTTGATCATTGGAGTGTAGATTTCATTTATATTTCTGAAATGATTGAATATATGATTGATTCATGAAGAAATCAATTGAATTTGGGTTGAATTGGGTGGAGATTTGGCTAAGTTTATTGAATCATATCATATAGCTTAAGAGGGATTTGGAGCTTAAATCTGATCTTGGGTTTCAATCATTTGGATTTGAATTTGAATTTGATACATTGGTTGGAGGATTGAATTGATCTTTGAGAAAATCAATTGAGTTTGGATTGAATTGGATTTGGTTAGGGCTAAATCCATCAGATTCAATCATAAGGCTTTGGAAAGATTTTGAGCTCGATTTGAGATTGAGATTGATTATAAATTTTGGAATTTGGATTTGAATTCAAATTTGAATTTGGGGTGATTTGAGAAGGTGGACATGGATTGGGTTTAGGCTATATGGTAGATAAGTCTCCCAAAGTAACTACAACATAGCCTACTTCTATGACTAACCCTTCTAAGTCTTTAGGCATAGGTTAAGTGTCCACCTAATCACTAGAAGTGTCTTAAGACTAAGGAGCTCTAGTGTCTAGAAGAGTCATGAATCTATGATAAGGGTCACTCCAAAAGTGAGGCCAACAATCACGTAGAAATCATGGGATCTTTAAAGACATCTTGTCATTGGTTTGCATGCTTAGCAACATGTATGCACCACTCTTTAAAAAAAATTACAAAGATGATTTATGATACTTTTTTCTAGTATCATTACATCCTTTAAAAGATTGTGCAAATAGATTGTGGAAAAATTCATTACTTCTAAGAAATTGCTAAAGTTTGCTAATACCATGATGTCTGCCAAGAAGGGAAAGAAAGAGTCTCTCTATGACTCATCTATTGGTTTAGTTAATTTTTATTTTTAAGTCATAAGATCAAACCTTGGGATAACTAAGATCGGCATCACCATAAGCCTACAAGACTTCTTATTCAAGTATCTGACTAAGAAGAACTTGATCGCATAGAAGGAAATGCTAGAGGAAGGTTTTCCTTCTATGAATGTGAATGAGTTCTTTATGACATAATAAGGGAATTATCAATAGAAAAGGATGTTATGATCAACTACAAATGAGTAGTTTGATGGTCTCCTTACACTTGATTATATGTAGCATAATAAAGCATCTATTGACCTTTAAGAGGATCAATTATGGAGGTAATATAGGGCCAAATTGTCTAGAAGGCAAGAAGAGAGTCCCATATATTTGAGTTCCAAGGCTAAGATGCTCATTATTATAATTAACCATAAAGATTGATGTGATGTTCTCAGTATTATATGATAAGGATTAGTTTCATGATTAGGGCTCCTTTGCTGCAACCCAAAAAATTGAGATAATTGGCAAAGATGCCTTTATGCCCATAATGCTAAGAACTACAAATTCCTCAAAGTAGTATTATAAAAACATTTATAGGAGGCCAATTCAAATCAGATCTTATCAAGACCAACGTCACCACTATTTGTTAATATAGAGCGATGATGGCCATATTTGGGAGGTGCACAACAAGAATTGCATTAATCACTACTTAGTAAAAATGAAATAATTTTATTTTATTAAATGTTTGTACGCCATCATAGGATGTACTTACATGTGTATCATCTAGAATATGAGTATTCACTAAGTACACATTAAAGAACATTATTGGTCTAAATATGAGTGGCTATGCTAAGAAATTATGGATTTTTTTAAAGTAAATCTTAAATATATTTGCAACACTGGCTAAATAATAATACACACCCTTGACTAACACCACCCCTAAAACTCTTTAACATTATTATGAACTTAAGTATGAATATAAACCTTTTCTTTTTATTAATATAATCTCTTAACTTTAGGAAACAATATATTTTGTTAATTACAACTAATACACCCTTGGTATGACCATTGAGGCAACCACTATAAATTTGAAAGACAAATGTTTTCTAAGAGAGAGACCATAAAATAAAGTTTGTATTTATAAAAAAATTTTATTAGTATTAGTATTACTATTATTATTACTATTATTATTATTATTATTATTATTATTATTATTATTATTATTATTATTATTATTATTATTATTATTATTATTATTATTATTATTATTATTATAAATAAAAAATCTAATTAAATTATGTAACTTACATGATGAGTCAGCTTAAAGGAAAAAAAGATACAAGCACAAAATAAAACAACAAAACTATAAAAGCATGCAGAACCTCTTCATCATCTCAAGCCATTTCAAGTGATATATGTGCTCCCTTCATGCCATGCTTTTGTCATATACTAAAGAGTATGATATGACTGATCAAATAAGAAGGAATTATTTAAAATACATAATTTTAAATGAACTATCTATGATGAATGTTAAAGAAATGACTTGCGTTCTTGCTCCAAATGCAAACTCCATAGAAGGATGACTAACTTATGCACTTGCATGCTCCAACCCTCAATATGACAACCTTACCTTCAAAGTTTTATTTTTTATTATTTTGGACTTTCAATGCAATAACAAGCTAGTAAGTTCCTTCAGGAAAATCTCATGGGGCTAGATATATTCAATCAGTAAGTATTTTTTCACTCAAATGATCTCATATAAGGCATCCTTGAATACAAAACTCACTACCTATGTAGACTAAGACTAGAGGAGTTAAAGAATTATTTAATTAGATCAATTAAATGTCTTCTACCACCAAATCATTATCATGCTTAATTTTTGAAAAATCCACAATAAAAAATATATATATAAAAAAAGTTCCATAGTCATGGGTTCTTCTTGAGAATAATTATTCTTAATTCTATAAGTTTGAGAGAATATGTTCAATATCTATTGCATATTGATCCCCTTTAAGCTATAGTTTTCCATCCCCAAATCCAAAAACTTCTTAAGTGAATTAATTATAAAAAAAAGAATAAGATGCCCTCTTTAAAAATAAAGGTATTCTATCAACTAACTTTGTTTGAAGAAATCCAACCCCCAAGTTAGAGGCCACATGTAAGCTAACTTCCCTTAATCCATCAACATCCATTGTAATAACCATGCAACTCTCTTATAAAGAATATTGCCACCCTAATTTTCATTCCTTCTTCTCTATGGTCACTGTGTTAGCTTAGATTCTTCACTACCTCATAAGTAACCTTTTTGATGGTCTTCAACTGAGCTCCCTCCTTTGCTCATAATGAGCTCCACTATCTTTCGACAATGAGAATATAGAAAAAGATGTTATGCTTCAATCAACATCGCCACACCACATAAATGGTCCATATAAAATAAAGGGGATTTATATTATTCCTTAATTTTGTACTTGATTAGGACCATCTACATGACTAGTTGGGTTGATATTCTTGATCTTTTCCATTTTACCTAGAGAAGAAATCCAATTCAAAATCCCCTCAACATTACCCATACCATATAGTTCTTTGTCTACGATCTAGTCTACCCAACTAATTATCCTATCCAAAGTCATTTAAATAAGTAATTGAATGTATCATAAGATCTAATCCATCAAAGTTTTATGGGGTGTAAAATTAAAATTGATTATCTAAATCAACATACATTAGGATAGACACTGAAGCTAGTTTATCAAATATTCATTATGGACCTCACTTTTAGAGTGAGGACTCAATATACCCATCATAGATTTAAGAGTGTTCTAGAAACTAAGACTCCTTTAGTCATAAGACACTTCTAGCAATTAGGTGAACACTTAACCTAAATCTATAGACCTAGAAGGGTTAACCATAGGATTAGGTTATGCCTTAGGGATTAAGATGGCCTACCTACCCCATGAATAAAACTCAACCTATGATCACCTTCTTAAGCCACAACTAAATTTAATTCATATCAAATCCAAATCCAAATCTAATCAAATGGTTGAAATCTATAACCAAACCCAAGCCTAAGCCCCATGATTTTATTCCATGGACTTAGGCTTAGCCAAATTCAAATCAAGTCGAATTCAATTGATTTTCTCAAAGATAATTCAAACCCCCAAATCAAATCTACAAATCAAATTTGCAATCAACTAAATCCAAATATCATATCAAAACAAACCAAATCCAAAACTAAGCCACATGATTTATCCCATGGACTTAGCCAAATCTCAATCCAAACTCAATTAATTTTTTAATGAATCAATTATATCTTCAATCATCATCTCAAATATAAATCAAACCTACAATCAAATCTACAATCATACCAAGCTCAAATATCAAATCAAACCAAACCCAAGCTTAAGCCACATGATTCAATTCCAAGGACTTAGCTAAAAAATCTATTCAATTCAAACCAAAATCAATTGATTTTCTCATGAATCAATTATTCCTTCAATTATCATTTCAAATATGAATAAAATCTACAATCATCAAGCCAAACCAAAATCAACCCAAGTCAAACCTAACCATACCCCTTTGACTTGAGATATTCAAATAAACCAAAACCCATTTGAACCCAAAACAATTGCAAACAAATTTATAAATCAGTCCTAAACTCATATATAAACTCAACTAAACTCAACTCACCCCAAAATCAACTCAACTAAGCCCAATTGGTCCACTTGACCCAAAATGACCAATTTGACCTATTTGAACTAAGTTTTAATCTAACCAAAATTGGATTGAACCAAACTTATCAAAATCTCTTATCATGATTGATGATCACCTTAGGATGATCAATTGTCATAAACTAGGTCAAACCAATCAACTTGGTCATTTGACCAAGTCAACCCCTTTAACTCATATGAACCTAAACTAGTCAAAATTCATCCTACACCAAATAAATTGAACCCAATGATTCATATAAACCAATAATCAACCCTTGAAATGATTTGACCCTCAATTGAGCCAAATTAAACCCAATTCGTCCTCTTGACCCAAGTTGATCAACTTGACCTAAAGGGCTAAATTAGGTCAAATTAAGATCCAATCCAAATTGATTGCAACCAATGGCTCAAGTTCATCTCAAATTGATTGTTGAACTTGACCAAAGCATCAATCAAACCTTTTATCCAATTGGACTCAGTGGACCCATTTAGCCCAAATTGACCTAAAGGGTCAATTTGGCCTAAACCTCAACCAATTCCAAGTTAACTAAAATTGAATCAATCATCTTCAATTGGTCAATCAAACCCAAACCAACCTTAACCCAAGCTAATTTGGCCAATTTTTTCAAATTGGTCAACTTGGCCCATTTGACCCATTTGATTCAAAAAGAGCCAAAATCAAACCCAAACCAAATTGATTCAAACTAATTGAACCAAAACACTTAAAATCATCATTTGAACCTAACCAAAGACTTGGATTGACCCAATTTGACCAATTTGGTCAACCCAACCCAACCAAGCCTAATTTGATCTATAAGGGTCAAATTGTGCCAAACCCATCTGAACCAAACCAAAGCCCATTGAATCTTAACCCAACCCATCCTAAACCACCTTGGGCTAGCCCCAAACCAGCCCAACCTGAATTGGGCTCAACCCAAAGCAAATCTCCCTTGGATTCTCCTCCCCACATAGGATTTTACCTAAATTGGCAAAGTCTACTCCCCTATTTTCCCTTGGCAGCCATCCCCAAATGAGGGTCTAACCTACTCACCTAGCCTAACCCATGTGACTTAGGTTGACCATGGACCAAAGGGAGGTGAGTTAACTCATCTCCCTCACTAGTCGAACCTAAGGGATCTAAGGAAGAGGGCAACCACCTTAAGCCACTAGCCAAGAATCCTACCAACCCAATCGAGCCACATCGAGGTGAAATCGACCACTCCGGCACCCTAACGGCAGCTCACCAACCAAAATTGAGGGATGAATCCCCTTTGTCCAATCCAAGGGAGAAGGGATATACCCCCTCATTTCAATCTAAAACACACACGCACACCCTCAGAGACTCCCTAGAGGCCGAAATGAAACCCCCAGAGCCCTCTTCGAGCATCCCGAGCCTCCCCATTATCGAATTTCTTGAAACTAAAATAGGGCACCCTTATTTCTGATCCAACTCCACAAATCCAAATTCCTTTCACCAACACCTTCTCTAGACCTTGTCAAGCAAGAATGAATCACCTCCCAAGCTTTCCAACCACCAAAAGTGTGAGTTCGATCGACACCGACCTCCATAGAGATGATTCATGGTCCACCAAGTGAACGGAAGAAATCGGCATGCGTGATGACCAACAAGATCACATCTCTACTAGACGAAGCTTCTTCAATCATTTTTGCCGCCAGTCTTGAGCTTCGATGAGGTAATTCCATTGAAACTGAGTTTTTGTGGATTTTTGTTTGAGCTTTGTGAAGGAAACTTGCATCTCGCTTGATCTTGGCTGTTGGATCCATTTGGATCCTTCATGTGAAGGTGTGAGATCCATTTAGAGTCAATCTGAGCTCAGGTGAGCTCGGATCAAGTGACGGAAGGCGGAAGGTGTCTGTCCCTCATCATTTGTGAGACGATGGATCATGCATTGTCCGTTCCACGTGATTAGAATGGACGGTTGTGATTTTTCTCTAAATTTATATCGACTTAATCCCTTAAGAAACCACTCTACGCTGTCTGAGCCAAGATCGGATGGTGGAGATGAATGCACATCCACGCCAGCCACGTCAGCGCTAAGTCGGATGCATTTAAGTGACCAATTTTGTGTCGCCATGTCAGCAGTCTACATGGTACCAATGGAATTAGGCTTAATTAAGGGATAATTAATGTATTTAATGGCTAAAACTTCCAAAATTTATAACAAATTATAGAAAAATAAAAAAAATAAATATTTATTTTAAAGGTATTTCAAAGGATATTTATTTAAAATTAATCCTAATTAATTTTGAATAGTAATTAAGGCTTAATTTGGATTTAGTTAAAATTTTAATTAGCTAAATTACTCTTTAATTACTCAAGTAATTAATTATAAATTTTTTGTGGTGGTTCAATGGGATGACCTCTGCCTCCCATAATTTTTTTAGGTAATAGGGAAATTGCTCATTTATTGCTTAAGTAATTAGGGAAATTGCTCATTTATGCTTTAATTACTCTCTTAATTGATAAAATGATTAACTAACCACTAATCATGCATCAAATTAACTAATTAAGCTTATTAATCACTGTTGAATTATGAATGTGCAAAGGAAATGGGATGAGGACCTCTTTCCTAATCCTTTTCCGAAGTCCATTTCATTTGAAAGGAAATTTATTGAAGTAAGATTAAGTAAAGATTTAATTAATTAATTAGATGGTTTAATTGATCAATTTAAAATCATAATAACACTATATCTTGATTAATTAAATTATGGATAGATCTTTAAGTGTTTAATAACCTAAAAGCGCTTAGAAAAATTATGGTTAACCACATGTGCGGGAAGCAATAAGAGCACTGAATTAAGTTCCTTAGTCTAATTAACTATCAATTGTGAGCCAATTGCATTAGGCCCCTTTATTTCTTAGGATCATTGAAAATATACTTTCCATTCATATGCATATCATGTTGGCTCATAATTGTTTGGTTAATTACATTAAGGTAACATAAGTAAGGGCAATTAATTGATTTAATTAAGGATCCAACCTAATTTATTCATAAAATTCACCTAATTACCTTTTCTTAGACCAAATTATATTACCAATGTGAGAATTGGATTAGATAACAAATGAGTACTCCTCCTCTTTAAATCAAATCAAAGATTCAAAATTAAATTGATAAAGGAACTTTGGTTTTGTTTAATGGGTTTATTTAATGTAATTGTCCTTAGAAAGTAATTTAATTGAATAAATCATGTGTTGATATTTAATTCTTCCTTTCCAAGCACATTAAATATTGTATGTCATTTGGTTTCATGCATTCATATTTTCAAATTTAATAAATCAAATGAATTTCCTTTATGTAACCTTGCATGTGTTGGCTTAATTAAATATATGTGTGGTTATTATCACTAATAAATTCAAAACTATTTTCCAAAGTTTATAAATCAATTATAATACTTACAGTGTTCATAGTTATGAATATATATAAGATTTGCATGTGTTTATAACTTAAGCTATTAAATAAAGCTCTCACATGAGTTTGAACAACAATGGGTATATAGTCTAGATATCCTAGGAATATGAGGCTTTAAGTAGCCCCAAGGAGGTCATTTGATTACCTCACTTCCCTAGTTCAACAATGACATGTACTCATATGATTTTATTCTTATGTATTTTGATATTATAATTTAGATAGAGGTTTGATTCATATGCCTAAGTGATATAATTAAATAAAATATAATCTTTTGCACGCTTTTTGTTCTCTTAGTTATGCATACACTCATGTGTATTTAAACAAGCAAGTATACAATCTGGACATCCTAGAAATACTAGGCTTTAGCTAACCCCAAGGAGGCCAGTTGATTACCTCACTTCCCTGGTTAACAATGGCACGTACTTATTTATGTCTTTATACATGTGTATGTCTATGTAATTAAAGAATAGAAATCCCCTTTTATATTAAAATTGCATGCATCCATGATTGGCTAAGTGATTGAGTTAATTAATCATGCAATTTCGAGCCTTCTTTCTTAGGTTCATCTATATAAGTTTACATATGTTTGAATACAATGGGTATATAGTCTAGACATCCTAGGAATATGAGGCTTTAGTTAGCCCCAATGAGGTCTTTTGATTACCTCACTTCCTTGGTTAACAATGGCACATACCTATTTAATTTCATCCCTATGTATTTTTGTGTAAGAATTTGGATGGAGATTTAAAATTACATGTATTGAATAATTCAATCAAATGAAAATAAAAACTTTAAATATATATTTATACATTCATCATTCAAGTGTGCTAAAACATGTTGTATCCATAGATATGTTAAGTATTAAATCATATACATGATACATGTGATATGTGATGATAAGATATATATATATATATATATATATATTAGATTAATCTTAAGAAGCCTTTCATATTGAATAAGGCCATTTAAAGTTAACCTAAACTTAGGATTAATTAAAAAATTATTAAATAAGCCATTCACTAAAGAGAACTAAATCAAATTAATGTACTTTAGAAAGTGGCATAGGTAGGGATGGAAGAGGGTAATCTTCTTTCTTCTCTTTATAATGCTTAGATGCTAAGTGTAAATCACATGAAACTAAATAAATTAGAAACTAAAACTCACAAATCCACTAAATAATTTAAAATGAAACCAACCTTCATGATAACTTGAACTTCTTCCAAACTTAGAAAATATAACTTTAATGCTTAGTAAGACATTACATAAGCCTTAACACACACATTAAAATTAAGCCACCAATTCTAGCTCTTTGTTAGGATGGTTCATGATGTGATGTATATTTTTTTGTGATGTATTATTTTAGACTAGATGTTAGAGTGTATGCTTCATAGATTAGATATTAGGCTGCTCTTAGCCTAATCATATTTTTTACAGGAGATTGTGCTTAAGGGAATGCTTAAAAATAAATATGAATGCTCTCTTTACAGGTTGCTTAAACTCCTAAGCATAATCTAAGTTAGGACAGGTGGGCTTGGTTACCCATGTGCAGGGTGCTAAGTCCAAATTATGCAGATAACTGCTTGAGATTGTATGTGTGTTTAGCTAACCTCTATTTTGTAGGTGTAGTTTTATTCATTATCTATATATGAATATAATTTTATAATAGGAGTTAGGATTAGTGCTATGGGGAATTAGGATGAGTAGTGGCTGAAGCTTTATCTTGAGGTGCCCTATGATGCCTTTGAAGTAAGCACATCCAAATCAAAGAAGGAAGAAAGAGGAAATTAAAGAGTGAAGAATGAAGACCCCCATAGCATTTAATTAATTATAATTGAAATTATTCTTTAATGTTCTGGATTGTATAAGGGTAGAGCTCGGCTACCCATCTTTTCTTTTTCGGGTTATACTACGACACCCTATCGCACAAGCCTCTTATTCTTTCATAATAGTTATAAAATTGAGTGATGATTTATTTAGATTATGTATTACAAATTACATCTTTTTCTTAGTTTATTAAGGATTGATGCTTTAATGTGTGACCTGTATGTGTTAGGCTCTTAGGATAAAGTAATTTTTCTACCCAACTAATTGCTCATAAATAAATTTTAAATAGCTCATAATCTCATCATAAAGCTTAGGCTATAAACAAGATAACTAAAAGATTTAGTAACCCTTTAGTTGGATGGTTGTATGTCTCACATCATGCATGCATATTCCTTCTTTCTTGAATATGGGGGATCTCCATCCTTACATGATAAGGGAATGATTGACCTGTGAGGGCATCCCTTATGGTGGAGAACACCCTCTTCTCACTAATTTGGCCAATAATCATATTTCATCATGCATTTAGAAATAAATATCCCAAAGCCTTTGTCTAACCGATGTGTCAAAAATAAAATAAAACTTGAAAATATTTTGCATTTGTAGATTAAGTCATATGCTCATACCACTCATGCTCTAGTCTCATAGGAAGTGGGTTTAGGACTTTAGTCTCTTTCAAATCAAATAACTACTCTAGCTATCTTGTAATTCATAAGACCGGACTACATGGTTTTAAAATCTTAAGAGGAGTTAGCTGGCGGCTACTCCACATGATTATAAGTCCAGAAGTCAGACGGTTTATCCTCTCTTATGGAGGTAAATCTTATGTTCACCTGTCGCTTAGATTTAGGTCACGCTTTTGCTCTTACTAAAGCTCCTTAGATTTATTTTCTTTGGGCTACAAGATTAACTACTCACCTCTTAGACATTTTCACAACCTTGTGTTGGCGGATTATAAGCTCTTATAATCTAATAAAAATCAACTCAAACAAATAAATGTCTTCACTTTTAAATATATAAAGTCCAATTATATGATATATTGGAATGCTCACTAGGCTTCCTAGTATCATGACCATTTTCTACTTCCTCCCTTTGGATTCTAAAAATAAGTCTTCTTCTTGAACTTTCCCACTTGATTTTCTAAACATAGCCAATCTTTTTATAGTCTATCCTTGAAATTTTTGGAGATGATAATTGTCTACTTTAATCAAGAGTATTATTAAAAATTTTATTCCCAAGGATGTAATTAATTAAAGAGGCTTGCCTCCATAGGAAACCTTAGAACCCTATTTAATATAAACACTACTTTATTCATCCATGAAATGCAAGAGAAAAATCTCTGGTATATTCGAAGGCCCATCATATCTTAAGAGTCCTTATTACGTGATTAGGTCCATTGTAGGGTGATGCCTCTATCTTTTGAGATAGTATATCATACAAAATATCACTTCAATAAGTTTGTATTCTCTAATAAACACCACATTCATATTATAATTTCACATATGATCTCTAGAGCTTGTGGACAAGTTAGGTATCAATGGTACATTAATTATGGATGTCTTAAGAGGACTATAAAAAGAAAATAAGTGATTATTTCTACTTTTAGTATTATTTCCTAAGGGTTTGGCTCAGTTAGTCTGTTAAGGCATTATTAAGTCTTCTTCTTCTTCTGATACTTTGTTGATTTAACTAGAGAATTAGTTCATTATTATAATGGATATGGTTGAAGATTATTGAAATATTATATATCAAATTATCCATTTATTTTCTCATTGTCTCTCTCTTTCTTTCTCTCTCTCTCTCTCTCTCTCTCTCTCTCTCTATATATATATATATATATATATATATATATATATATATATATATATATATATATATATATATATATATATATATATATATATATTTCATATATGTTAGCCTCTCCCAACAACCCAAATTAGTCAACTCAAAGATTCTCATTTTATTTTTTCTCATTCCTTTCTAAAATATTTGTAGGAGGTATCTTAAGTCCAAATATTTTTTTTTACTTAAACAACATTCATACATTAATAATTCATTTATGTGAAGCCATGTTACTATGATCTTCGCATGCCTCATCATATGATAAGCTACCTAAAATGCCTATTCCAACATTTAATCCTATATATAATCCATAAAAAATTTATATACCTTATAGAAAAGATAAAAGATAAAAGAAAATTATGATTTACCCATGGACACACTTATGCCTTATGTCAAAAAGGTAGAAGGTTGATCAATATTAGAGAGAAGAAGATTCATCACTCTCTTCTTCTCCTTGTAAACTTTTCTCCAAATAAATTAGTTGCATGAGTTCTAATGGTATCTTGGATTATTGAAGAAAACAAAAATTAGAAGCTTGTGTAGATTTTCAAGAAGTCCTTATCAGCTACAATCACAATAAAGCTTGTATGACATTAGTCTTCTATAAGTCATTTGCCCAATTAGCTTTGGATGCATTATTAATTATCTATGTCACCTCTATCTACACAATGAGAGCCACTTAGTTTTTTAACTTGTATTTGCACTTTCTTCATTTGCATTGGGAGGGTTATATCTTATAATTCCTCAACATTTTGCATTCTTTACTTTGATTGGTTGCATATATGTTTAGTAATTAGTAAAAGACAATCTTTACAATACTAGTTAAATCACAGAAGTTGACAAAAAAATTATGCTAACACAAGAAATTATTGGTGATAAATATGATTTTAGGAAAAAAACCCTATAAGCTTTAACTAATTTTTATTGCAAAATTAAATTTTAAGTGGTAAAATTTAATATTTTAAAAAATTACAAATTAATATCAGTAAAATATTATTGTGTTTTATTAGAAGAGAATATTTTATTAAAAATCTTTTAATATTTTCATAGATGATTAATGTAAAATTTTGCTAGGAATCTTTAATAATATTTTATAATATTTTTTATACATGAAATTTGAATGACGTGATTTTGATTCCCCCAACTTCATGTAAAAGTTGACTAGTCTTTTTCACATAAACACAAAATAAAGACAATAATTAATTCTTCTTTTATTTCAAAATACATCCAAATTCAATATTTGGTTTAAAGAATTTAGAATGCAATATAAATTTTCAATAAATCCTGAATTCACCTTATAATTTATTTTTGGTGAATTCTAAATTCATTTGATTTTATTTGAATTTAGAATACACCAAAATTGTAACTATTTTAGCCACCCATAAATGGATACACCACAGTCACTAGCCGCAGCTAGTCGTTGCCCCTATTGCAACCTACCTTCTCCCATTAGCAACCACCTGCCCCTATTAGCTACCTGTAGTAGCCCGCCACCACCTATTATTGTAGCCCAACCTCATAGGTTGCCCACCACAACCGCCGCTTTGCACCCATGACCACCTGCCGTGTCACCAACCAATTAGACACCATATGCTAGTTGCGATGCGTAATTGTCATTTCAAAGTTTTACGTTACTTTATTTTACCTCAAATAAAATATAAAAAAATATATATTTTTGTATTTAATCTACATCTATCCATACATATTTAAAGTATTTAAATACATAACATGGCTATCTGGTTGGTGATAAAATGAGTGCACTACATCTAGTTTACGTGAAGTTAGCTTTTTTTTTTTGCTTTTTGGATCATAGAAAAATAAGCACAATAAAAATTTTTACAATATTTTAATTTCAAATAGAAGCCTATTATTATGCATCTAATTAAAATCCTCAAGTTGAGCGAAATTAGAAATCACATCACTCTCCAATGCGAAAGCCTCTCTTCTTTGCCCAAGTGAAGAGGAAAGCCATGAGGGAAGTGGTGGAATGCCATAAAATTAAGGAAATAAAACTTTTGTATTGTTGGATGAGGAAAGTAAGGGATGGTTGATTGATAAAAGGGAAACATGTGGGACATTTGGGGTTAATCATGGTCTAAGCCGCCTGCGATGGGAGAGAGATACATCATTGCTATTAAAAAAACTAATTAAATCAATTCAAATCCCATTTATACCAAATATCATTTTTGCTTCAAACTTGCAGTTAATCGATAATATATCACAATAAATGATATTCCTTATTTTATTTCCCTCCAAAACACCTACTAATTCAAGTTCTAAATATTTCTACATAGTATCTGAACCTAGAAACTCCAACAATTTGATCCTCAATCTCAACTTCATGGCTAATGAATTCACCACCTACCCCACCACTCGTATCCCACTAATTTTCATAAACCCATCCACCTAACTTTCTCTCAAATTGTGAATTCACCACCTCCCCCACCACTCGTATCCCGCTAGTTTTCAAAAACCCATCCACCTAACTTCCTTTCAAATTGACACCCAACAACTATTCTTCATGGAAAACTCAAGTATTATCACTACTACAAGGTTACAACCATCTTGGCTATATCAATGGTGATATTCCATAGCCACCACCCACTATTGGACAAGGAGATCTTCAAACAACAAACCCATATTATATTGTATGGGTTCAACAAGTTCAACTTCTTCTTCATGTCATGTATGCATCATTATCTGAACCACTCATGCCCTACATCTCAAAAGCTACTTCATCCACATATGCATGAGACAAACTCAATTGAATGTATGCTAATCGATCACGATCACACATTCTCTTTCTAAAAGAAATATTATCTCAAATAAGCAGAGATAAGAACTTGATCATTAAATATCTTCAAATAATCAAAATACCAGTAGACAAATTAGCACTCATTGAAGCTCCATTACAAAAAGATGACCTTATCCTTCACTACTTAAATGAAGTTAAACTGGAGTTCAAAGAGATCAATGAAGCAATTCGAGATAGGGAACAACCCATCTTGTTTGAAGCTCTCCAGGACAAGCTCGTTAAATATGAAGACTTTATGAAATGATCCTCCAAAAATAACCTCCTGCAATCATGATAAACATCACTAAAAAACATAACGACAGTGAAAACAAAGGCCGCCATTAAAAAGAAATATAAACTTAAATCAAAATCCATCATCATCATCATCACAACACCAATTGAAAGGCATAAAATTGATCTATCAATTCTGTGGCAAACATGGGCATATTGTAAAAGAATGTGTTAGTGCCAAAGGAATGATGGGATGACCTATTCAACCGTAGGCCCATCACGCCGTTACAAATAGCCAAGAATTAAGACCCTCTTGGCTAATTGATAATGGAGCTACTCACCATGCCACAACATACTTATGTAAACTCTCCCTACTTGAACCATATGAAGGTTCCGGTAGTATTGTCAATGGAAATTAATTAAGTGTCCAAATTACATGCATCATAAGAATTTCTCTCTCCACTCCTCATAATTATTTTCTTCTTCATAATGTTTGTGGGCTCCAAAAATTCACCACTGATCTCTCACATTGAAGAGAGTAGGATTTAAGTGTGTCAGTGTAATTTTTAGAAGGTAGATGAGATAGTAAATAAGACACTACCTATAGATTTCATCCTCATTTGTGACTTTAGATATGGTTCCAAGTTCTCTATAGGCAAGCACCAATAGTTAATTACCCCTCACAATAATGAGAGAGAACTTTCAATTAAGGCTAGTCATTAGGTCGCTAAATGCATAACGTATAGTAGCAGCATGTGGAGTTTTGAAACTTGGGATTTATAATTTATGAATTTATGAAATTCATTATTATTAGCTTGAAGCGGATGGTTGGGGGAATGATGTTGTGCCTAATCTAGATCCCATGATTCCATCATCCCGGACTGTCGTGATCCCTAGTCTACTTAGTCAGAGGAGATAGTCGACCCAACTTGACCAAAGAATCCTTATCAGCAACACCTGGGTTACATCGTCCAAGAAATTCTTGTAGACCTGGGGTGATGTTTATCTAAGGAGACAGGCTTGAGTCTACCTTAGCTGACACGGGGCTTTTTTTCCCTATCAAGTATACCCTATGATTCACAACTCAAAGGGAAGAGCCATTGGGGAGCATACGGGCTACAGTCATGATCGTAATATAATAGTGTCATTTGGTGGTAGCCACCCGATCAGAGGACTTTGGTTGTAACTAGATCTTATGTGGAGTCTATTGGATAAATCACACAATCAGAGGACATGAGTCACATCCTTATTGGCATGAGATTGATTGAAAGTGAACATAGTAGAACACTTGATTTGACATCGGCTCCTTTGTGAGCTAGAATTTTCTTAATTTGTCACCTTCAACAAACTATTGCGGAAGGTGGATTGGGTTGGATTTTGCTTTAAGTTTTTAAAGATTAAATTTTATTTAAGCATTTAACACTTAATAATTTATCTAATTTTATATTTGTATTGAGGCAATCAACTATGTCAGATACCTGCGACTCGATTGGTGAAATAGTCTCTCTCCAAAAGAGAGATTTTTTTTTACCCACGCGCAAAGAAAAGATTTTGTTGCCAATGGATAAGATATTGAGGAATCACCTAAATATCATTTTTGTTTCATAAATTTCCTAAATTTTGCATACCTATACTAGTAAAATCATCAAATTGAATATAAAATATATATAAAAACCCTAACCTTCTCTCTCTTTTGGTTCGGTCTGATACCCGTGCCTCATGCACAACAAAGTACGGCATATGGTGTTGTCCCTTCTATGCTCGACGTTAGTGCTTGTTGTGCTTGATTGAAACCCTACCTCACCAACTTCGATCGACTTTGACCTTCTTGATTGGCGCTTTGTTGCGCAGGAGGTGCAAGCTCGGCTCAGTTTGCCCTCTTGACCTCCCTTTCTACTCTACACTCCCTCTTTATTCCCACTTTCTCTTTACTTGACTTGGTCTTTGACTCTCCCTATCTCGCTCACTCTCTGTCTCTCGCTTCTTCATTCATCTCTTTATTAGTTATCGGGGCCGACTATCATCGGTATAGTCGAACCGTCAATAGTCGGTCCATTACCCCTTTTTTTCCAATGAGACATCACAGTCAACTTCTTCATTAGGGGATGGAGATAATTCATGATGGGATTTCCTAAGAGATTGTCCAGGGTATCAATCATCATGAGACTCATCAATAGTGGGCTTCTGGTTATGGACTTATTCTTGTTTTAGTCTTATTGTTGGAAAATCTCCGGGAGTGCAAATCGGTTGTCATGCTCCATGATGACTTCTTAAAATTTTGGCCTCCAAATATATTTTTCTTTTTGTCAAGATTTGATAGCGGATTCTAGGACATATAATCCAGGTATCAAGCCCTTAATAGTGTTTGTCTTATTGATCTTGGGTCACCATGATTGATGGTAGCTTTTTAATGAGGTTTTCTCAATTTTTGTGATAATTGGCCTTTGATATTTCTTCATTAAGTATTTTTTAAATAACTTTTAGAACTCTATATACTCAAATAGATAGAGTCTCAGGCTCTTTTCATTGGTGTTTAAAAAGTTTGTTTATTTCAACGGTAGTGCTATTTTTTCACCTATTTTAAATTCTGAAACTTGCTTTGGGTTGGAACGCTTGCTTCTGGTTATAGAGTTAGCTGTGCATTATGTAGTTCAGACAATAGTTATTGTGTTCACAACTCAGCATTTCTTCTTGTCTACTCTTGGTTAGTTTTCATCCAAATGAGAAAGCTTCAGTATCATGCCTTCATAGTGTGAAAGGCTTAATTGGAAAGGCGGTAGCATTACCAAACACTACTAAAACTTCTTTGCCCAACAACAATCTTCTTCACAGTTGAGGCTTAAGGATAGCCCAACCTTTCAAATACGGAAGCCCACTTTTAGGGAGCTTCGACCATAGTGGCTTCTTTACTTGATTTCTTTGTTGCACAGGCTAATGTGCACGTCATGTAGGTGCATGGTGGGTAGGCGTAGCAACAACATTAATGGTAATTGCTGGTAAATCTATGCTACCAAATTAGAAGGTAACTCCAGCATCTCCAATATTGATAATAGCCTTATCAAAGCATATTTTATCTCCATAGCTTAGCTTAACTAATGATGAGCGAGGTGTTCTGAAGATCTATTCTGCGCAAATAAAAGATGAGAATTAATAATCAATAATCAATTTCACCCTACACTTTTAAAATGTAGAGGTATAATATAACAAAATAACATAATAAAATAAGAGGTTCTATATAAAGTTTTGAACTGCATTTAAAAAACACTTGTAATAGTTAAGAATTTCATGTTATAATTAATTTTAAGAGTCAATTAGTTTTTATTTCATGATTGCTTTTAAGTTTCAACTTTATTACACTCAACTACTATTATAGTTTAAGTTTGACTAGCCAAAAATGAAAAGAGAAACATATTCTTAGTAGAGTTGCAAAAATCTATGAGCTCTAAAAATTCATGTTTGACCTCTCGATAAAGAGAATTTTGGTTTAATATCTGTCAAATTTTTAAAATGCATATAAGATTGTAGATAAGGCATTGTTCAGAGATTTTGTCCTCATTTTATGAAGACTTTAGATCTAGTTTTAGGTTTCTACCTCACAATGGTGAGAGAGAACTTTCGATTAAGATTAGTCGTTAAATCGTTAAATGCTTAGTTTATAGTAGCATTGGTTTAAGTTTGAAATTTAAGAAATAATTTATCTTTATTAACTTAAAGTGAATTTTTGGGAATTGATGATGCACCAAATCAAGATCCTATGATTTTTTTCTTTTCGAGTTGTCATGGTTACTTGTCTACTTAGTCATAAGATGTAGTTGACCCAACCTAACCTAAAGATTCTTGTTGACAGTCATAGGTTGCTTCATCCAAGAAGACCTTCTAGACTTGTGGTAGATGCATATCTAATAAGATAATTTTAAGTCCACTTTAGTTAATATAAATTTTTTTATCCTATCAGGGCCATCTTATAGTTTACAACTCAAATGAGGTAAAGTTATTGGATGGGAACAAATATGATCTAACCTTAATCATAATTTAATGATGTCATTTGATGGCAACTCACTCGGTTAGAGGGCATTGGTCATAAGCATAATTTATGTGTGTCATTTGGCAGCAAAATAATATAGATGGAGGACACATACCACAACTTTATTGGTGTGAGATTATTTGAGAGTGAACATAATAATACACTTGATTTAACATTGACTCATTTGTAAACAATATTTTTTTTAACTATCACCCTAGTTAAGTAGTTACAAATAGATAGATAGATTTTTTTTGCTTCAATTAGATTTTTTGTGATTATTAAATTTTCCTTATTTTATCTGGGTATGAACTTGAGATGATTTTGCGTTAAGGTTTTGAAATATTTTGATGAAAATATTCTCTCCAGTTGATATCTTCAATCAATATGATCATCATCGAGGTGCATATTCTATTAATTTTGTACGTTTACTTGTAGAAGATTTGATTTATGATTTCTTTTCATTTGAAATTTATTTGAAGATTAGCAAAGTTACAAACTTTGTAAATCCTAACTTGAGCATAAAGAATTTAGTCTAAGGTTGACATTTTAAGAATTTAAATATCAGATGATTTAATATTAGAACTCTGGAAAGTTTTGATAATCATAACTCCTCCAGTTGAAATTTACGATCAACATGGTCAATATTAGGGTTGTATATAAGATGATCATCTTTTAGTTAAATGATAGAATTAGCTTATCAGAGTTTCTTTGAAAGAGAATATTATGTTATGATAATATCAATAAATTTTGTTAACTCAAACTCAATCTAAAAACTCAAAAGAAGAAAGCACATAGCATGAGATGCACACACTTGTTATTTCAAGTTATTACACATTTTTTGGTGTCCTTGCTTTATGTGATTGAATGAAGTACAAGATGCATTTGCATGCCTCTCCATGTTGAACACTCTAATTTAATTTTATATTCAACCTGCACAACATTTTAGATAGAATTTAGGCATTTAACACGTGTCAAAGCATATGCAAGGTATTTTCAACTTAGATGACTTTAATACAATTTAGAAGATTTATATGCTTCTCGAGACATTTGAAATTAGATTTATGATTCCTCACAAAGTGTGTAAATCATTCATTATTACTTGCACACTCATTGGAGCATCATATTGGAACTAATTTGGTGTGTGTAGTTCATTTAATTATTCACACAGATTTTGAGACATGATATTTGAATTTTGAATTCATCTCATAATATGTGCATGACTCAATTTCTAGCTCATCTACGTACATTCAATGTAGTATTCTTAACCATAGAATTACCTTGTGTTGCGTGTATAAAACTCATGTATTTAGAAGTTTATGATCATTTGTGTGTATTTTAATGTAATGATTTTGAATGTAAGTACACTTGACTCTCATGATGTGTGTAATCATTTGCACATAACATTATGCAAAGGTTCTGCACATGAGATGCCTCGAAATGTGTGAAAATGATTTCATTTGAGAACAATCAATTGTTTATACGCATTTCAACATGATGGATGTAAAGTTACCTCGAGATCTATGCATAACTCATTTTATCAAGTCTCTTGTGTGCATTTTGGTCGGTGACATTGAATGTAAATGCATCTATTACATGCTTCTCAACTTTTTACATAATTTGCACACATTTTGTAATAATCAATGTCTAAACTATCTTAAGAAGTGTGCAAAATGCACTCTTCTAAGCTATTTGTATGCATTTTAATATGATGGTTTTCTAAAATACATGACCACCTTCAAACACATGTACAATTCATTCTACTTTGAGCATTTGCATGAATTTTGAAGCACTCCAGTTAGGTAAGAAATTGCTTCAAAATTCTTTAAATTCTTTTAGTTTGTTTAATATGCGACATTGCAATCCAAGTATTCATTGAAAATTCCATTCTTGTTGGTCGGAAGCTATGCAATCTCTTGTAAATTTAGTAAGAGTTCTCTTGCATTTTTCCTCGAGTTTCTTTGATCATTTTAGTGCTCGATAAATAGTCCAAATGCTCATTGAGGCACATACATGACTTCCAAAGTGTTGAATAAGAACTTGATTTTTCCTCGTAACACATGTAAGTGTTTTGCTTATTCATTTGAAAGCTTGCATAAGTTTTAAAGCACCTAAATAAGATACATGATTGTTTTAAAATGTGTGCAATGAATTCATTTCATTCAAGTGCTTGTACTTATTTTGTAGCTTTGAAGTAATGGGATGGTTGGTTTAGAATATGTGCAAGAATTCAATTTAAATTATGCTCATGTTTCATTTGAAACCTTTCAATCCATTAAATGAGGCATGTAATACAATTCAAGAAATCACTAGAAAGTTTTGTTTATGCTCATTGGCAAGTTGTTAAGTCACATCCATTTTTTTATTGATCTTCATCATCTTAGGGATGTTAGAGTTTTCTTCATGAGCCAAATTAATTTTATTTAACTTAAGTTAAGATTTATTTATATTTGGGTTCTACTATGGACATCCATCCATACTATTATTCCTCATCTCTTATCTATCTAATCTGCTTAGTGGTATAGTATGGATAACTATTTAAAAAAAAGATAGTCGCTCAAGATCCCATGGTTGATCATCCATTATTCTAGTCTACTAACATCAGAGGGCTATAAGCCGTAATGTCTCTTGCCTCATCCCAAAACTCTCGAGCAAAGTGGAGTTGTTATGCAGATGTTTGTAAAATTATTTAAGCCAAATTTATCTTGTAAGTTTTCCCAAATCATTTAATCTTATGATTTCATCTTTTAGCAAAATAATTTGGAATTTTATGGATTAGGTATGTTTGCATACATCAAAATGTCATGCATTTATGTGAGCGAAGTTTGCCTTGCAAATATACATTAGGCTTTGTTGGTGGTGGATAACCTTTTAGTGAGATTAAGTGGTATAAAATGCTATGGATCTTTAGTTTAATGTATAAAGATGAGATCTGAAGTTTTTGCTGAGATGTTGAGGGGTTCAGTATAGTCTTCTAGTAGAACTTTCAAGGCTAGCTCGGATTGAACTAGTTTGGGTTGATTTGAAATATGTCTTAAAGATTAAGATTTTAGGTGTGATAAATAGCTAGAAAATAATATGCATTAGTAGCTTGATATGTGTACAAATGATTTGCGTTGATAGTAAAGTTTGGTGGAATTTATAATGGTGTTGAGGGGCAGGGAGGTCTTAGTTTTTCCTTGTTTGGCTAAGAGCATTAAGTGAGTCTTTGGAGTAGATGTGGAGATTGGAATGGGTAATGGCTTGTCTTAGAGGAAAATAAATATGTGGAGAAAGACTTAAGTAGAGTAAAAGAGAAATATTAAGTAAGCAAAAGAAAATATAGTGGGACAAAGGATAACTATCTAATCTCACCAAAGAAAAGACAAACTTGAGCCACCAAGTACTAAGTTAGAGAAAAGAGTAATACTGCACTCAAAATATTTCATTCAATAACTGAAGTTATAAAGCATTTCAGGCCATATTTATTGGCATTATATAACATTAAAGCTATCATTTTTGAAGGGAAAAGCAGAGTTGGTAGACATTTATGAAGGAAGCATTTCAAACACTCATTTTTAATATCCCTTTCATATCATGATCAGCCATACAAGCTTCTAGATGAGAGATTAAAATACAAAATATATTTAAGATGTTCTAAAATATGAGCTCTTTATTGAGCTTTAGTTTTGGCTCTTGTAGTTGGACCGATTCTTTCTTCTCATCTTAGGGCTTTAATCTTAGCTTTTGTAATTAGGTCTTTAATTTAATTTTTTACATGATGTGCTACATCAAGCTTACATCCATTGAAATTCCAATTATTAAGATATTTTCCTTGCAAATATAGGTTGGACTTACATCTATTAGAAAACCAATGTCTAATGTGATTCATTTATAAGTGTGTATTGGACTTAAAATTCTTTTGAATGTCATGTTTAATATGATTGAAATTTGTCTTGTAGACACATCTATGGCCTACATCCATTGGAATGTCAAATATTAAGAGGATTTAAATATGAATGATGTTTGCCTTGCAGACATATAGATTAGACTTACATCCTTTTAGAATGTCAAATTGTTAAGTATAGGGTCTTGCAAATGATGACTGCGCTTACATCCTTTAGAATGTCATTTATTTGAATGGTGTTTTCCTTGCAAACACATATTGGACTTTCTATTAGAAAGCCATTCGACACATGTGAAGTTTGCCTAGTGAATTAGCTTGATCAAGATTAATGTAAAGTCCGTCTTGTAAATATAGATTGGACTTACATCCGTTAGAAGACTTAATTGGATTGGACTTACATCTATTGGAAAGCCATTTGACATAGATCTATTTTATAATTATAAGTTAGTCTTACATTCATTGGAATATTTAAACTAAGTGTGAAGTTCGTCTTGCGGACAATATCAAGGCTTACATCTATTAGAATGTCTTGTAAATTAAAGTATAATTAGTTTTATGAGTATGTGTTGGACTTATGTTACTTTGGAATACCAAGTTTCAAATATGATTTAATTTAAATGTGGTTGAAGCCTCTTCTTTGTAGACATATATTGGGCTTAAATTCATTGGAATGCCTTATTTGTGTGGTTTATTTTATGAATGTATATTGGACTTACATCCTTTGTAGAATGTCAATGTTTAGCATGGGATTTGGAGTTAATATGAAGTCCAAATTATAGTTATGAATTAGATTTATATCTCTTTGAAAGTCTAATCATAAATGAGGTATGTTTTGCAACTAAGGTTCACTTTGCTGATAATGAATGAACTAATATCTATTGGAAATTCATAGTTTAAGTATGATTGAAGTCTATCTTATAGACATGAATAGGGTTTACATCCATTAGAATGTTATATGTTTAAATATGTGAAGTGCACCTTTCAAATATGAATTCGACTTGTATCTATTTGAAAGTCTAATTATCAATGAAGTCTGACTTACAGACATTAGACTAGACTTATGTTTATTGAAAAGTTATGTCAAGTGTTAATATGTGTCTTGTAAACACAACTCAAGTTTACATCTATTGAACTCGTGCCAACTAGAAGGCTGATGTCAATATGAAACCCATTTTATAGATAGATTTTGAGCTTATATCCATTGGAATGCCATTTGCTAAAAGTGAAGTTTGCTTTGCAGCATGAATTGGATTTACATCCATTGGAATGCTATGTTAAATCTCTTTTTATTATAAAAGCAAAATGAGATTGTTAGGTTATTTAATTCCTATAAAGAATAGTTGATTGACAAGTTATGTTTGATTGCTTCAAAAATTATTGATAATTATCAAATTTTATTAGATAATTGACAATTAATTAACTTCATAAATTCCATCGTATGAGTGGTTTCATTCAAAACTGACAATTCTTGAATTTTACAAAATTCGTCATATGGATGTCAAGCCAATGAATTAATTAATGAGTTAATTTTATTTAGAGAATTAATAATCTTAAATTCTCAATTTAGATTTTGTCTCTTGATGTGAAGGTGATAGAAGTTAAACGATTGCGTAATTTTAACTTAAATCATTAGAATTATAGATTATTTTTAATTAATAATTCAACGTTCAACCACTTTTTATTTTGATCTTAATTTTGTGTAAAAATATAAGACTAATAATTTTCACAAACTTTGATAGTATAATAGCTTAGCTATGCTACGATTTTAATAAATTTAGTGCAATTGATGCTCTTATTCCTTGCTCCAAACCCAAGATCAACGGTGGGAGGTGATCGTCTCTTATCGGACACAAGATGGACGGTAGAGGTCTTCAAAATTTCTTGGCCAAACCCAAGATTAACGGATGTGGGTCTTCATTTAACTTGTGGCTTAGTTAATCTAAAATAATTTAAATTTCGATTTAATTATTTTTAATTTCATCAAGGTTTTATTTTGATAATGTCAATTATTTTGTAATTATCGTGATCATGCTCTTCTTTCTTGCTCTAGACCCAAGATCGTGACGAAGGGCGATTATCGTCTCTTGTCGGACTCAAGATCGATAGAGGTCTTCATAAATTTCATGGTTGGACCCAAGATCTTCGAACACTCTTCAATTAACTTGTGGTTTAATCTCAAATAATTTAAATTTAAATTTAACTATTTCTAAATTTGGTAAAGTATCATTTTAGCAGTGCCAATTATTTTGTAATTAGCACGATCACACTCTTCTCCCTTTCTACGGACCGAAAATCGATGGAGGGAGATATATTCATCTTGCATCGGACACTAAAAGCTACGGTTAAGGTCTTCAATTTTACATGTACAGTAAGAAACTAATTGAAATAAATTTTGTTTCAAATTTTATTTAAAATTGGAACTCTAAAAGCTCTTTTCTTCTTTATTGGATAAAAATTCTCTCACTTATTCTCACTCAAGGCTTGGAATGTTTTTCTACTTCGCTTATTTCCGCTCTGTCGAACACACCAAGGCTGATTTGGCTTAGTTTCACATGACAAAGAGGGGAGATTTAGGGGTTGTTTGGTTGAAATCAAAAGTAAAGTAAAATAAAGTAAATGCAAGGGTTTTAGATTTTTTGGTGTTTGGCAAGATGTAAAATAAAATTTCAAAGTGATGTAATGCATTTGGAATTCACCGGATAGTTATATTTTGGTATTTCGAATTCACCAAGGGGCTGTTTGGTTGCTTGTATTTGGACTGCAGTGTAAAAGGATTACTTTATAATTGTTTGGTTGAGAGCTTTACAAATTCATGACTTTTCTTTTTTTTGTTTGGTTGACAAAATGTAATGTAAAGTAAACTGAAGGTTTTGACGACCGGCTGAGTCTGGCGGCCGTGGCAGGATCGTATAGCCGGCGTGGTGGTCATGATGGCGTGGGTGCGGTGTGATAATGATTGTGCGGTGCGGTGTGGTAGTGCGCGGAGGGCAATAGCGGGTGCCGGATGGCGAGTGCGTGGGGAGGTGCGGGCGAGTGGCTGGCGGCGGTGCTGGCCGGCGTGGGTGGCAATGACTGCAATGGCAACTGGTCCAACATCCGATCCGGTGTATTTAATTCACCGGTAATTCAAATACATAAATCTATCTGTATTTGATTACATTACATTACATTGAAATTTTACTTTACTGCGCTTGAAATGTTCAAAAGTGTGCATTTGGATTGTAGTGCATTCTAAATGCACGCTACCAAACAGCCCCAAATTTTGGCAAATTCCAGATACACTAACTAATGTAAAGTCTTTATATGCCCTGTCGCCATGTCACCATCGTCCCCCTCCCGCCACAACTGCCACCACTGCCACCCAAAACTTTCAAAATATATTATATTACATTTATTTAACCCAAAAAAATAATAAACTCATGAATTTTTAAGACTCTCAACCAAACAATCTAAAGTAATCCAAATACATTGCATTCCTTTTACACTATATTATTTTTACATTGCATTCCTTTTTTAGCCAACCAAACAGCCCTTAGGGGATCGATTTTGCTTTTGCGCCTGAAAGAGAAGGTCCACTCAATTTGTCAGCAGCATGGCCTTCTCACGCAAGCAAAGGATCGGCCAAGCTTGTTGAGTGGCAAAGGGAGACCAACTAGGGCTTCACACGTGACAGGGGGGTCTACTTTGGCTACTGAGTAGTAATGGGATTTTGACTAATGCTTCTTCTCCTTCAGCTCTCTCTCTCTCTCTCACGATAAGTCTCAAGTGAGTGTCTATGTCCCTTGGCTGAAATTTTTCTCCTCTTTTTATAGAAGGCCACATTTCCAACCATTCCTGGTCATTCTATCTCGTGCGGTTTTGATGACATGAAAGATGATTACTATGGTTCAAACTAATTTTCTTTTTTATGCCTTTTTTATATCTTTTCTAGCTGTTAATAAGTTGTCCAATCTTTTGCTGTTTAGTTCTACATTTATATCCACAATCCAAGTGTTCTTTAGAAGGTCACATTTGTGCTTGTTTACAAGTTGTCTAGTTTAGTTCTTGTTTTTATGAGAGCCACTAAGTCTTCACTTTCAGGTCCTGCTTGAATTATATTATAACTTAAAAGTTAGCCTTCATATGCAAAGTCTTTCACATATCTTATCAATCCTTACTTACATCTAGCTTAGGCTCTTTTAAGCTTCAATGCAGATGCAAAATGGTTTGAATGTTCATTGAGATATATGACTTGTGTTCTCAACGAACATTTCATTCACTATAAGTCCATTCTAGTTTGAATCTTGTAAGTTTGTTCTTATATAAGGAGATTGTATTCCTTGTTTGATTTAATTATCAATTTATCATCAATTTAATCTTTAATTGTTCTCTTGGTTCATCTTATTTGAAGTTTTTGTCAGTCTACTAGTCAATGAACTTTCAGCAACATCCTAGCGTCATCCTCACATAGGAGTTTGCATCAGATATGTTGGACTTTCCCATCAAACTTATATACGAAGTGCATGGCCAGTGGGTTTTCACATATATCACGCTTATAAGAAGCATTGCATAGACATTCAATGGTACCTGCATGAAAGAGCGAGCACAGATTCCTTGCTATGTTAGAATAATGCGCACAAATACTTAATTTTGTAATTTATCTCGTCATGTTAGAACAATGTGCATAGACACTTAAAATTAATTACTGCTTAGCATTTTTATCTTTACATGTAAAATTTAAGTAGTGTTGAGATGATTTTGAGAGTAAGATCAACTGATGTAGAGAGGTGAGAGTTTTCTCTCCTTTGTCTTATTGTCCTTTAGAGAGAAAAAAATTTATTTTCTATCTCTATTTTAGAGAGAGAGAGAGAGTGAGTGAGTGGAGGTGGTTGGCTAGGTAGGAACAGTGTGAGATTGTAGTTTCAGCAAGAGGGAAGGACAATGATGGATTTTGTGGAGATGGGGTTTACGCTCGATAATAAAAGAGCATGCAAGGCTTTGGCCATGTGCTTGAGTAAAAATCAAGGCTGGGGTCTATGACTCTTATGCGAAGGCAAGAGAGGCCAAGGTGTGCGAGTCATGTTGTGTCGAGCAGAGTAGAGAAAGGAGAGAGAGGAAGAGATGTGGGTCATGTTGAGTAAGAAGGAGGGTTGGCGAGGTTAGTGTTAGGTGTTTGGCTCAATGAGCTTTGTGTGCGGGAAAGGAGAAGGGTTGGGCAAGTAAAGGGGTGTGATGAAGAGTGAAGATAGAGGGCTGAGTGTTGCGGCATATCTTTGATGGTGGAGTTGGGCGCTGTAGTTCATGCAACTTGGAGAGGAGCTTGGAGAGCGAGGAGCATGGCATGCTATATGTGAACTTATGAAGGAACGAGGAGGATAGCTCGATTAGAGTCATTTTCATGGGCCGATCGATTTGGTTGCTAGCGAGTCCAATTGTGAGTGAGTGGAGATCAGAGCTTTGGCAGTATGGTGATGTTATTATGGAGTTTGATTTTATTTTTGGAGTCAGTGTCTTGACACCAGAGAAGCAACACCTCTGTGCTAGAGCATGAGATCTTGACTTCAGGAACATAAGAGTCAGCATCTCGGTGCCAGAAGGCCAACACCACCATGGTGCTGAATTTGTACCATGGAGATAGAGAGGACAGTGCCTATGCGCTTCAGAGTAGCACTGTGACACTAGAATTAGGCCACCAAAGGCAGAATGACAAAGAGGCTAGTGCCTAGGCGCCAGGGTTGGGCACCATGATGCTACAAGTCGAGAGACTTCAGATTTAGGCAATTTTCTTTTTGTAGTTTCTATAATATTTAGTCTAATTATTTTGTGTGTGAGAGTGAAGAAAGTGTCCTACAGTGATAAAAGTGTGAAGAGGCTCCTAATAAGTGTAAGCTGTATTATTCTCCTCTTTTTTCTTTCATGGTAAATTTCTTAGTAGTGTGGCTTTGTGGCTTTTTTTATTCTTTAGTTTTTCCACGTAATCTGATGTTTTTTTCTTATACTTTAGGGGCTTGCAAAAATCAAAGAGAGAATGATAGAGGAATGAAGAGGAGGTGATTTGTGTGAATGGAGATGGGGCATGAAATGAGAGCGGGAGAAATCTGGATGGCTCACCGTAGCAGGTATTGGCTTTAGGTCAATGGGATGCGATTCACGCATGAGATGAGTTGACACTATGGCAGTCTTAATTTATGTAATATTGCCTCAAAATGTATGCCAATTTTGATGAATTTTCTCATGTGACAATCCCGAGCAATATGGGTGGCTATGTTAAGTAATTTTGATGTTTTGAATGCAATAACACAGTATGTTTTGTGATTATAAGTCATTTGGGTGATTTTGAAGTCGATTAAGATGATTATGACCCGAATTACGTGACATTGCATCCATAGCTTGCCATTTGCATCATGCTTGTTTGAACTTATTGTGAACAATGTCTTTAAATAATTTTATGTTGGCACCGATGTGTGGGCTCCAAAAATTTGTCACTGACCTCTCTCATTGAAGAGAGTATGATTTATGTGTCGATAAAATTTTTAGAAGACAAATGAGATAGTAGATAAGACACTACCCAGAGATTTTGCCCTCATTTTGCGAGAACTTTAGATATGGTTCTAGGTTACCTATAGGCGCAAGCACCTTTAGTTAATTACTCCTCCTAATGTGAGAGGGAACTTTAGATTATAGCTAATCGTTAGATCGCTAAATGCATAGCGTATAGTAGTAACATGTAGAGTTTTGAAATTTAGAATTTATGAAATTCATCATTTTAACTTAAAAGCGGATGGTTGGGGGAATGATGACCTGCCGGATCTAAATCCCATGGTTTTATTATCTTGAGCTATTGTGGTCCCTAGTCTATTTAGTTAGAGGAGGTAATCAACCCAACCTGACCGAAGGATCCCTGTTAGCTATCATGAGTTGCATCGTCCAAGTAATCCTTGTAGACCTGTGGTGGTGTTTGTCGAAGGAGACAAGCTTAAGTCCACCTTAGCTGACAAAAGGGCTTTGTGCCTATCAAATATACTCTATGATTCATAACTCAAAGGGTTGAGCCATTGGAAAACATACGGACTACAGTCGTGATCATAATATAATGGTGTCATTTGGTGACAACCACCTCGATCAGAGGACTCTGGTTGTAACCGCGTCATATATGGAACCTACTGGCCAAACCACGTGGATAGAGGACACGTGCCACATCCTTACTGGCATGAGATTATTTGAGTTTGAACATAGTGATTTATTTGACTTGACATTAGCTCCTTTGTGAGCTATAGTATTCTTAATCTGTCATCCCCAACAAATGATGGTAGATGGGTGGATGAATAGTTTGCTTTAAGTATTTAAATAACAAATTTCATTTAGTTCAGATGTTTACTTAGTTGAAATTTAGTTTTATGATGAATTAGTTGTGAGCTCAAGTATCTTTTGATGATAATATTCCCTCCAGTTGAGATTTTCAATCAATACGGCCATCATCGGGTAGACCTTGTCAACTCTATTATTTTGTTAGTAGAGGATCGGGTCTACAACTTGCATTTATAAATTTGAATTTGAGATACAATAGTTTAAGAATCTGAATAATAGTATTCCCCTCTGGTAAAATCTACATTCAATACAGCCATCATCGAGGTAGATATTATCAACTCTATTATCTTGTTAGCAGAGGATCGGATCTACAACTTGCATTTATAAATTTGAATTTGAGATATAATAGTTTAAGAATCTAAATAATTGTAATCCTCTCCAGTTGAAATCTCCATTCAACACAACCATCATCGGAATAAAACATTCTAAGAAATATATTCGTGGTAATTAACTATGTACCAAATTCTCTGTGTATCTCACTTAAACTTTCTCAACACTTTTCAACTAGCTCAGAAGTAAGCTATCAAGCTTCATACAAGTTCTTCATATTTAATTGTGTTCAATTGAAATAATCTTTAATTTGCTTGGAATAAGTTATAATAAGTTTAGTATTTATTGTATGAGCCATTTAATTCATGCTTGCAAGTGGATTATCAAATTATTTCAATGCTTGAATGTACATTGAAAGGTCTCGTGGGCATTTGGTGAATTTCTAAATTCATTTCAATCTTGGCTTAAGATTTCTAAGTCATTCAATTTAATTAGTGAGATGAATAATTATATTCAAGCGATCACTAAAGGTTATATTTGTGCTCAGTGGTAAGTTGTATGGTTATGTTTATAAGAAAACTATCAGACTCCCTATAAGCACTTGTTCTTAATCTGAATGATATTTAATTCTCTTAGCACAAAATATAATAAACTTGAGTGATCATAAGATCCTATTCATATTTTCTTCGCTGAAAAGCAGACTTTTAAATTCATCACCAATCATTTGTTCTTTCACACAATATTCAATTGAAATCTTTTGGTTTTACTTAACATTAAATTGGGTTGTTCAAATGTCCATTTGATTTTATTCCTGTAGGTTATCTTTTCAAATTTAATATTTGCACTTGTATTTATGTTATGCATTTATAACTTTACATTTTAGCTTGTTATAACCAAAGCTTTGATTTAAGTCTTTTATTTAATTCTATTTAAGCTTTTGATTATTTCTTTTTCTTCTCTTTTTTTTCTAAGTCCCAAAAATTTGACAAAATTATGACAGCATTTCGGCAGTATTCCGATGTCATCTCTGCGTAGGTGGCTACATCAGAACTATCATGGCTTACTCGGTATGCTCTATTAAGCGTAACAGACAGTGTCTTACGACACCACAGTCGAGTCTTCATGCCCACTAAACCCTATTGAGCATTTGTGGGATCTTTGATCACCTGCATGTTGCAAATATATATAATTTTCACATATTTAAGCCCCCTCTCCCCCTCTTTTTAAGTTAAAATTTAGTATAAATTTTGACACATTTCGGCATAAAGGTGTCACATCTAATAGTTTTGGCTTACTCGGTACACCTTATTGAGCGTAGCAAGTGGTGACACCACATTCGTCTATTTACACCCACTATGTCCTATTGGGCATTAGCGAGATCTTGAAACCTGCAAAAAGAATCACATATACATATATACTTTCACATTCACATTTCTTTACATATCCACAACCAACCACAATAATAAATAATTCAACTCATAGTTTTGGGTCGTATGGGAGGTTGGTGTTGTATCGTAGAAAGAAAGAAAAGAAATTTTTTTTAAAATTGAATCTCTGATCTACAATGTACTATTCTGATACTCGTGAGTAGTCTAATGAATATGAGAGGATTTCAGTTCTGCTACAATGTGATAGACAGGGTAGGGAGAGAGAGAGAGAGAGAGAGAGAGAGAGAGAGAGACTAGTGAGAGAGATAGAGAGAGAGAGAGAGAAAAGGAGAGGGAGAGAGAAACAAGATCGTGCTTGCCATTCGATCCAAATTGGGGAGAACGAAGGGGAAGCCGGCTAAGGGAAGGAGAGAATGGAGGAGACGAGGGATTGCGGGGTCTTGTGCCTTTACGGTTTGAGTGCTCGAATGGAAGAGGAATAGGGAAGGTCTTGTGCAGTTGAGGAAAATCGAATGGAAAGGGAGACGAATGCGTGTGGTTTTGGTAGAGACGAATGAGAGGGTGCGGTTGGGAAAGAGAGAAAGAGAGGGAACGGGTGAGTGTTTCTTGAAATGAACTGAGGATCAACAATGTTCTATGTGCTCCAAATATAAAACAAAATCTAATTTATGCTTGGTAATTATGAACTACTACTAATATATCAATTAAATTTAACCCTACTTCTTTTTGTGTCAAGGATCTCATTACTGGGGCATCTCCAGCACACGGATGGAGCCCAAAATAATGTGTACATGTGGTCAAGCATCAAGAAAACTCCATCTCAACTCAAACAAGCTTATGTTAGCCTAAAATTGAATCTTGAATTATGGTATGATCAACTAGTCCATACCTCCACAAAAATTCTACAACACATCGTAGCCACAAATAAACTTCCTATCAACCCAAACTCATCAAATGTACTATTCTATTACTCGTGTTAATGCAAAAAAAAATTCATAGATTATCCTTTCAAACATCAAGTCAAGTAAGTCATAGGCCCCTTGATCTATTGTACTCTGATATTTAAGGACCATCCTTAATTTGTTCAATAAATGGTCTATCATATTATATTATATTTGTTGATCATTTTATAAAATATGCTTAGCTTTTTTCAATGACACATAAGTTTGATATTTATATAATTTTTTTTTCAAAATTTAAATTAATGATTAAAAAGTACTTCAATACCTCTATAACTACTATTAATATAAATGGTGAAAACGAATAACAGGGACTTAAAAATTTATGTGGATCCAATGATATTCAACATCTTATTCCTCTCCACACCCCTCAACACATAGCCTCAATAGAACGACATCACCATCACATTGTTGAAACTAGACTTACTCTTCTTCATAGGGCAGCTCTTCCACTCTCCCTATGGCCTTATGCTTTTGATACAACCATTTATCTTATTAACCGTATGCATACACTGATTCTAAATAATAATTCCCGATTTGAAAAACTATTCCAAAAACTCCCCAAATTATTCAAAATTAAAATATTTGGATGCCTTTGTTATTCAAGCCTTCGACTCTACACAAAACACAAACTAGATTAAAGATTAAAGTTGTGTGCATTTCTGGGATACTCAAACTGTCACAATGCTTACATTTTTTTTTTTGAACCTATGAATCAACAAATATTCATCTCACATGTTAAGTTTATTGAAAATTGCTTCCCATCTCTACCCACTCTACACAATAATAATAAATTGTACTGCTTCACTCTATCTAAATGGGCTAAAAGTACTCCTTATTGGCTTTAATTTCACCTACAAATCAAGACACAAACTCAACCATATTAGCCTTCCTAAACACACATAAAAAATAGCCAAGCAACTTCTCATTTACCTGTAATACCAAATCCATTAGCGGACACTAGTTTTTCCTGACTTCACAGCAATTCTTCTCTACTGGCATCAATCCTAACAGAGTTCAACCCAAGCCTTGTCCTCAAATACCAAACATCACAATCTCCTCTTCTCATACAAGCCACAAATCACCCATCAACCCTTCCACTATCAAACATCTAGCTGATAAACAATACCGTAATACATATGGAGATCTCCAAAGGTGTGATCCTCTTAATGCAGTAGCTTCGACTCCACACACCTGAGAGATGCCTTCAAGTTCCACGAACACCAAATGCAGTAGCTTAATTTTTTTTCTTGGAATCGAAGCAATAAACACTGCCCAAGGCCTCTTCCTCTTGCAACATTCTTATGTCCAAGACATCCTTGAATGCTTCCAAATGGATAAAACAAAAGAGAGAACACCACCAATCCGCTCAACTACCATTTTGCAACTCCTGGATGGTACTCAAGGAAACGATGCCAAAACTTATAGAAGCTTGATTGGTAGTTTACAATATCTCTCACCTGACCAGACATTGCATTCACAATAAACAAACTAGCTCAATTTCTGCAATCACAAGCATAGCTACATTGGATTGCTACCAAACGATTACTATGTCACCTAAAACATACCATCACACATGGACTATTACTTCGAAGGACCTCCTCACTCACACTAAACAGAGCATTCTGATGCCAATTGGGCCCAGAATCAAGACAACTTCACATTCGTTTCAACATATATAATTTTTTGAGTGCAAATCCCATTTCCTAGTGCTCTAAAAAAGAAATATTACTCAACTAAATAAAATAAAACTAAACCTAAAATAAAAATTAAATAAACTTAAGATAAAATAAAATAAAAATTAAATGAAAACCAAAACCTAAAAAACAACCCTAAAAATAAAACTTAAAAATAAATAAAAAATAACACCTAAACCATAAACAAAAATAATACCTAATCCTAAAATAAAAATAAAATAAACAAAATAAAATAAACCTAAACCTAAATAAAAATAAACTAAACTAAAATAGTTAAAACCTAAACCTGAACTAAAATAAACTAAACTAAAATAGATAAAACCTAAACCTAAACTAAAATAGATAAAACCTAAGCCTAAACCTAAAATAAACTAAACCTAAACCTAAACATAAACTACATAAAATCAAATAAACTAAAAATAAACCTAAGCATAAACTAAAAAAATAAAACCTAAAAATAAACCAAAAATAAAAAACTTAAACTTAAACAGAAAAAATAAAATAAAAACCTAAACCTAAACCTACTAATAAAAAATAAAACCTAAACCTAAAAAATAAAATAAAAATAAAATGAAACTAGAAAATAAACCTAAACCTAAACCTAAACCTAAAAAATACTAAAATAAAAAAAACTAAACTAAACTAAATAAAAATAAAAATAAATCTAAATATAATTAAAAAATAAAATCAACTATAATAAATAAAAAATAAATTAATAAACCTAAACCTATCGATTTAATTAATTTTTTCAAAAAAACCTTAACTCTAAACTAAAAAATAAAACCTAAAAATAACCTAAAATAAAAACATAAAACCTAAACCTAAAAAAATAAAATAAAAACCTAAACCCAAACCTAAAAATAAAAAATAAGAATTAAACCTAAAAATAAAATAAAATAAAATAAAACTAAAAAATAAACTAAACCTAAAAAAACAACTGAATAAAAAAGCCTAAACTAAATAAAATAAAATGAAACCTAAATAAAATTAAAATAAAATTAATAGAAAGTAAACTAAATAAACCTAAACCTAGTTTAGTTAAGAAAACTTAAAAAAAAAAACCCTAAAACCCTAAACCCTAAACCTAAAACTCCCTCAACCCTAAACCATAAAACCCTAAACCCTAAACTCTCCTAAAACTTTAAACCCTAAACCCTAAACTAAATTCTAAACCCTCTAAAATCCCAAACCCTAAACACTAAAACCCTAACCCTAAACCCTAAAAACCCTAAACCATAAACCCTAAATCCTAAAACCTAAAACTAAATAAGGAAATAAAATAAAATAAAATAAAAGCCTAAACTAAAACCTAAACTGAAACCTAAAACTAAACATAAACCTAAACCTGAAAGTAAAATAAAATAAAATAGAAAATAAAAACTAAACTAAAATAAATAAATAAAAACCTAAACTAAACTAAAAAATATAATAAACCTAAAAATAAAAAACCTAAATAAAATAAATAACTAAACTTGAAATAAAAATAAAATAAACCAAAGATAAAATAAAATAAAAACTTAACCCTAAATAATAAACATAAAAATAAAAAAAATAACACCTAAACCCTAAACTAAAAAAATCTAAACCTAAAGCAAAATAAAAAATAAACAAAATAAAATAAATCTAAACCTAAACATAAATAAACTAAACTAAAATAAAGAAAACCTAAGCCTGAACCTAAACTTAAACCTAAACTAAAGAAAAAATACAATAAACCTAAAAATAGATAACCAAAATAAAAATAAAAACTAAACCTAAAATAAAAAAAATAAACTTACGATAAAATAAAATAAAAAACTAAATAAAAACCTAAATCTAAAAAATAAACCTAAAAATAAATAAAAAGTAACACCTAAACCCTAAACTAAAAAAAACTTATACCTAAAATAAAAATAAAATAACATAAAATAAACCTAAACCTAAACTAAAATTGATCAAACCTAAACCTAAACTTAAAATAAACTAAAGCTAAACCTAAACCTAAACTAAATAAAATCAAATAGACTAAAAATAAACCTAAGCATAAACTAAAAAACAAAACCTAAAAATTAACCTAAAATAATAAACTAAAACATAAACCAAAAAAATAAAATAAAAACCTAAACCTAAACCTAATAATAAAAAATAAAACTTAAACCTAAAAAACCAAATAAAAATAAAACCAAACTTAAAATAAACCTAAACCTAAAACTAAAACTAAACCTAAAAAATATTAAAATAAAAAAAAATCCTAAACTAAAATAAATAAACTAAACTAAATAAAAATAAACCTAAATATAATTAAAAAATAAAATAAACTAAAATAAATAAAAAATAAACTAAATAAACCTACACCTATCGATTTAATTAATTTAAAAAAAAAACCCTAACCTCTAAACTAAAAAATAAAACTTAAATCTAACCTAAAATAAAAACATAAAACCTAAACCTAAAAAAAATAAAATAAAAACCTAAACCCAAACCTAAAAATAAAAAATAAAACTTAAACCTAAAAAATAAAATAAAATTTAAACAAAAGTAAAAATAAACCTAAACCTAAAAAATAAACTGAAATAAAAAGCCTAAACTAAAATAAATAAACTAAATTAAATAAAAATAAAAATAAACCTAAATAAAAATTAAAAAAAAACAAATAAACTAAATAAACATAAACCTACCACTACACTTAATTTAAAAAAAAAAAAAATAATATAAAATAGATAAAAACCTAAACTAAACCAAAATATAAAATAAACCTAAAAATAGAAAACCTAAATAAAATAAAACACTAAACTTGAAATAAAAATAAAATAAACTAAAGATAAAATAAAATAAAAAACTAAACCTAAATAATAAACCTAAAAATAAAAAAAATAACACCTAAACCCTAAACTAAAAAAACTAAATGTAAAATAAAATAAAATAAACTTAAACCTAAACTAAAATAAACTAAACTAAAATAAATAAAACCTAAACCTACACCTAAACAAACTAAAATAAAATAAACTAAAATAAACCTAAGCTTAAACTAAAACATAAAACTTAAAAATAAACCTAAAATAACAACCTAAAACCTAAACATAAAAAATAAAATAAAAACTTAAACCAAAACCTAATAATAAAAAATAAAACCTAAACCTAAAAAAATAAAATAAAAATAAAACTAAACTAAAAAAATAAACCTAACCCTTAACCTAAACCTAAAAAACAAACTAAAATAAAAAAAATCCTAAACTAATATAAATAAACTAAATAAAATAAAAATAAAAATAAAAAAAAAATAAACTAAAATAAATAAAAAAATAAACTAAATAAACTAAATAAACATAAACCTACTTGGTTTTTGGTTTTAAAAAAAAAAAATCCTAAACCCTAACCTTAAAGCCATAGATCAATCCTAAACTCTAAACCCTAAACCCTACATACCTTAAACCCTAAACCTATCATAAACCCACACTTCCCTATACCCTAAACCTCTAAATTGTCTTACTACCCACTAAACCTAAATCCTAAACCCCATACAACCCAAAACCCTACCAACCCTGTGCTTACAATGCTAACCTAAATCGTTGCCCTAAACTCAAAAAACTGCTACCCTCCATAAAACTAAACACTAAACCCAAACCAAACCTAAACTAAACCAAACCTACTAAACCCTAAACCTAAACTATAAACCTTAAATCCCTAAAGCCTAAACCCTAAACCCAAAACCCTAAAAGCCCTAAACCCTAAACCCAAAACCCTAAAAGCCCTAAACCCTAAAACATAAAGGCTAAACCTTAAACCCAAAACACAAAGCCCAAAGCCCTAACCCTAAACCCTAAACCATGAAAGCATAAACCCTAAAACCCTAAACCCTAAACCCTATACCCTAAAACCTAATCTTAAACCCTAAACCCTAAACCTAAACCTAAAGTAACTTAATAATTAAAAAAACCTAAACCCTAAAGCTTAATAAACCTAAACATAAACCTAAACCATAAGAATGGGTAGTGGAGGAGAAGGCAGAGGCATTATCTCAGTGGTGGTGGGGGATTTGTTGGTGTTTATGAATATGGAGGTGGTGGTCATAGCAGTGGTGGTTATGGAGGCAGGAGGAGCGATCGAGGTTATAGCCGTGGTGATGGTGGAAGGAGAGATCAGGGATATGATGGTGGATCCCACTACTCGAGAGGCCAGGGTGGTTCTGATGAGAACTGGAGAAATCGAAGAATGGCTGATCTGATCTAGTGCTTATCGAACAAGAGAAAGTTGATAGTTATCTAGAGTTTTTGGTTTACTCTATGCATGCTCATTTTTTTATCTATGTTGTCGCTTGTGTCTTATAAAACTTAATGTTTTACTTGGTTAATGAAATCAAAAAGATGAAATGTTTAATATGAATTTTTTCTTTCTTAAAAAAAATTCTAAACCCTAATCTAAAACCTTAACCCTAAACCTAAAACCTAAACCCAAGACCTTAAACCCTAAAAACCCTAAACCCTAAACCTTAAACTAACCCTAAACACTAAACCCTAAATCATAAAAATCTAAAATTCTCAACATAAACTAAATAAAACCTAAAAATAAAATAAATAAAAAAATCTAAACCAAAATAAAATAAAAAATAAACTAAAACCTAAACCTAAACCTACAAAGAAAATAAAATAAAAAATAAAAACTAAAAGGAAATAAAATACATAAAAACCTAAACTAAACTAAAAATAAAAAAACCTAAATAAATTAAAAACTATACCTAAAATAAAAATAAAATAAACCTAAAGTAAAATAAAATAAAAACTAAATAAAAACCTAAACCTAAAAATAAAACCTAAAAACAAATAAAAATAAAACTTAAACCCTAAACTAAAAAAAACATAAACTTAAAATAAAATAAGCCAAAACCTAAACTAAAATTAACTAAATTAAAATAAATAATACCTAAATCTAAACCTAAAATAAACTAAACCTAAACCTAAACCTATATAAAACATAATAAACTAAAAAATAAAACTAAACTAAAAAAATAAATCCTAAAATAAACTTAAAATGAAAACTTAGTAATTAAACCTAAAAAAAATAAAATAAAAATCTACGCACAAACCTAAAAATAAAAAATAAAACTTAAACCTAAAAAATAAACTAAATGAAAAACCTAAACTAAAATAAATAATCCCAAAATAAATAAATAAACTAAATAAAAATAAAAATGAACCTAAATATAAATAAATAATAAAATAAACTAAAATAAATAAAAAATAATCTAAATAAAATAAATAAACCTAAATCTACTAGTTTTCTTAATTTTAAAAAAAAAATTAAAATAAATAAATAAAAACCCTAAACCCTAAAAACCATAAACCTTAAATCCTAAACCCTAAACTTTAAACTCAAAACCCTAAACCCTAAACTCTAAACCCTAAACTCTAAACTTAAACCCTAAACCCTAAGCCCTAAACCCTAAAACCCCAAACCCCAAACCTTAAACCCTAAAACCACAAACCCCAAACCCCAAACCCTAATCCCTAAAGATAATCTTAAACTCTAAGATAATCCTAAACTAAACCTAGACCCTAGGATAACCCAAACCCTAAACCCTAAAAAACCTAAACCTTAAAGCCTAAACACTAAAACTTAAACCCTAAACCCTAAACCCTAAACCCTAAACCCTAAACCCTAACCCTAAACCCTAAACCTAAACCTAAAGTAACTAAATAAATAAACAAATAAACCTAAACCATAAAAAATAATAAATCAAACCTAAACCTAAACTAAAGCCCTAATAATGGGCAGAACCTTGATGGCAGGAAAATCAACGTCAACTAAGCTCAGTCTAGATCTGGTGGTGGAGGTGAAGGCAGAGGTGGAGGTTATCAAAGTGGTGGTGGGGGATTTGGAGGTGCTGGTGGATATGGAGGTGGTGGTCGGAGCAGTGGTGGTTATGGAGGTGGGAGGAGCGACCGAGCTACAACCCTCGTGGTGGCAGAGGGTTAGATCGAGGATACGATGGTAAATCCCACTGATCGAGATGCAGGGGTGGTTCTAATGGGAACTAGAGAAATTGAAGAATGGATGATCCAATCTACTGCTTATGGAACTATGCCTTTACAAAAGAGATAGTTCTAATTGTTTAAGGTTTTTGATTTTCTTTATGCGTGCTCATTTTTGATGTATGTTGTCACTTGTGTTAGAGAAAACTTGGTGCGCTGCTTGGTTGGTGAAATTGAAAAGAAAAAATATTGAATAATAATTTATTTTCTGTTAAAAAAATACCTTAAACACTAAACCCTAAACCTAAAACCCAAACACTAAACCCTAAACCATAAAAACCATAAACCATAAACCCTAAACACTAAAACCCTAAACTATAAATTCTAAATCGTAAACCCTAAACCCTAAAACATTAAACCCTAAATCCTAAACCCTAAAAACTACAACATAAACCCCAAAACCTAAACCCTAAACCCCAAAAACCTTAAACTCTAAATTCTAAACCTAAACCTTCAACCCTAAACCATACCCGCCACCTACCCAACCCAACCCAGACCCTACCTAAACCCTACTACCACTCCTACCACCAAACCTAAACCATGATCTTAAAACTAAACCTTAAACTTAAATGTAAACTACCCAAACCTAAACTAAACTAAAACTGGACTGATCTTAAAACCAGAACTAAACTCCCTGACCTCTCCTAACTGGGCCTAAACTGAAACCTAATCTGAACTTAAACCTAAATCTGACTCACCTAAACTGGGCTCACTGAGCCTAAACTCTCTAAACTAACCTAAACTCTAAACCTAATCTCTAACTCTGGGCCCTAAACTGCGCCTCTACCCTGACTGACCTAAACTAAACTTAAACTCTAAACTAAACTCCACTAAATCCTGGGCCCTAAATCTAAACTTAAACCTCTGACTAAATCTGGGCTCTAAACTGGGCCTGGGCCCTAAATCTAAACCCTAAACTGGGCCAGGCCTAAACTACACCTCTTACTAAACTAAACTTAACCACCCAGGCCCTAAACTTAAACCTAAACTAAACCACAAACTAAAGCTAAAGCTAAAACCTAAACCTAAACCCACAAACCCACAAAACTAAACCTTAAACTAAATAAACTCTTAAACCACAAATAAAAAACCTAAATCTAAACCCTAAAAAACTAAAACCTAAACCAAACCTAAACCTAAACTAAACTAAAAACCTAAACCCTAAACCTAAACTAAACTAAAATAAACTTAAACCTAAACTTGGCAAAACCTAAACCTGACCCCAAACACAAACCTCACTAACTACCTTGATGTTGGTCATTTTCTTCATCCATTTTGTCTTCCTCGAAGATTCCTTGAAAATCAAGGATCCATGGATCACCTAGAACATCAACTAACTTAGCTTTGACTACTTCAAAATCATTCAAAGACGTCCTCACAAATAAGGATGGCTATTCAAGTGAGTCTCTGGAACTTATTTTGACTTCCTTTTGAGGCATGCCTGTGATTATGTGCTCTGATCTGATTGTGAAAAAGCTTACAAATCCATTTGAATTTACTTTGGTTGGAAAGTTTACTCTTCGTAGGCCTAATCTAAAAAATATTCGCTCTTTCTTTCATAGTCAAAAGCTTTTTGGTGCTTTTATGATTGGTTTAATTGATCCCCACCACATTTTCATTCAGTTGACAAATAATTTGGATTACTCTCGTGTTTTCTCTCATCATTCTTATTTTGTTTTCAATTGCCAAATGAGGTCGCTGAAATGGACTCCTCTATTTGATATTAAGGAAGAATCCCCAATTGTTCTAGTTTGGATTTCTCTCCCTAATATTCAGATTCATTTCATTAACCATCAATTCCATCTTGTTGTGGGAGCTTTATTTGGTCAGCTGTTGCAAATTGATTAGGCAACATCTATGAAATCTCATCCTTCAATGGCTAGAATCTTTGTTGAATTGGACATTACCAAGAAACACCCCAAAGAAATCTAGTTGGGATCTAAAAATTATGGTTATATGCAAAGAATTGAATTTGAAAATTTCCCTGTCTTTTGTTCTCACTGTAAAATCCATGGGCTCAATAATTTTGTATGTTTCATTCTTCATTCCCACCTAAAAAAGAAAATCCTTGTTAAGGAAACTTTTATTCCTAACGCTAGGATGATCACTATTAAATATCAAAAAGCAGCTTCAAAAAAAGGAATTTTTGAATGTTCCAAATAAGGCTGTTTTACCTCTTACTTCTTCTGTGTAATTGAAGGCTTCTAATGTGAACAATAATAGTTTTTCTAAACTTTTGGTTGACGATTCTATTTTCTCCAGTTCAATCCCTACATCCTTGTCGACTTTGATTGAGAATATAAATGAGGATATTAATGTTATGCATCATTCAAATTCAATGGAGAATATGGCTTTAATATCTCATGATAATCAGGATGAAAAATCTGATTCTATTTTCCAGATTTAGGATGATTTAGATTCTCATAAAGATTTGGCTAACTAATAACTTGGGTCATGAAGAGGAAGGGCTTGGTGTTCACACTTGCCTCTTAATAAATTTATCTCTACTCCCTCTCTTGCTATTCCTGATGCTCATTTGGCTTTAATAAATTCTAATGTCTTGGAAGAAGGAGAACTCATTTATAATCAGGAGATTTCTCTAAAATATATGACTAGTGTTGCTAAATCCTTCTCAGATGATGGTAATATGTGAAAAGAAAATGGTTTCCAAACTTATCATGCTAAAAAAGGAAAAAATGTTAAAAATTTCCCTCCCAAATTGCCAAAAAACACTAGATTGACTACGACCTCCCTCTCCTCTCTTAATTAACCTTTTCTTAACCCTTTTTTATTTTTAATGTTTAATTTAATTTCTTGGAATGTTAGAGGGATCAGTTCCCTCTCTATTCATAACTTATTCAAAATCTTTGTTCTATACATAATATTTCTATACTTATCATCCTGGAGCCTCTTATTCATGCTAACAAAATTAACAATGTCACTAGAATGATCCGTTTCAATAAGATTTTCTCTAATGTTAGTAATAAGATTTGTTTCATAGTCAGAAGATTTTCAATGCTTTTATGATTGGTTTAATTGATTCCTGCAACATTTTGATTCAATTGACAAATGATTTGGATTACCCTCATGTTTTCTCTTATCATTCTTATTTTGTTTTCATTTGCCAAATGAGGTTACTGAAATGGACTCCTCTATTTGATATTAAGGAAGAATTTCCAATCATTCCAATTTCTTTCTCTTCATTTCATTAACCATCAATTCCATTTTCTGTGCTTTATTTGGTTTTGGTTTGATCGATGACTATGAAATCTCATCCTTGAATTTGATGAATTGGACATTGGATGACATTACTAAAGAAATCTAGTTGAGATCTAAAATTTATGGTTATATGCAAAGAATTGAATTTTAAAATTTCCCTCTCTTTTGTTCTCACTATAAAATCCACGGGCACGATAATTCTAAATGTTTCATTCTTCATCCTCACCTAAGAAATAAAATCTCTATTAAGGAAACTTCTATTCCTAACCCCATCAAAAAGTTACTTAAAAAAAAAAGAATTTTGAATGTTCCTAATAAGGCTGTTTTACCTCTTACTTCTTCTATGCAATTGAAGGCTTCTAATGTGAACAATAATAGTTTTTTTAAGCTTTTGGATGACGATTCTATTGCCTCCAATTCAATGCTTGCATCCTTGCTAGCTTTGATTGATGAAAATGAAGCTTTTATTGAGAATATAAATGAGGATATTAATGTTATGCATCATTCAAATTCAATGGAGAATATGGCTTTAATACCTCATGATAATCAGGTTGAAAAAAACTGATTCTATTTTCCAGATTCAGGATGATTTAAATTCTCATATAGATTTGGATGTCTAATAATTTGGGTCATGAAGAGGAAGGGCTTGATGTTCAGACTTGCCTCTTAATAAATCTATTTTTGCTCCCTCTCTTGCTATTCATGATGCTTATTTGGCTTTAATAAATTCTAATGCCTTGGAAGAAGGAGAACTCATTTCTAATCAGGAGATTTCTCCTAAATCTAAGACTAATATTACTAAATCCTTTTCGGATGATGATTATATGAGAGGAGATGAAGGTCTTAGCCGATCTAGTGTTTCTTGGCAATTTGGGAGGCAAATTTTTAACATTTTTTTTTTATCTTTTTAGCATGATAAGTTTGGAAACCATTTTAAGATAAGAGAGGGAGGTCTTAGCCAATCTGGTGTTTCTTGGCAATTTGGAAGGAAAATTTTTAACATTTTTTATCTTTTTAGCATGATAAGTTTGGAAACCATTTTCTTTTCTCATATAACTAGATGATGATTATATGAGAAAAGAAAATGGTTTCCAAACTTATCATGCTAAAAAGATAAAAAAAATTGTTAAAAATTTCCCTCCCAAATTGCTAAGAAAACTCCTCTATCTTAATTAAACTTTTCTTAACCCCTTTTTATTTCTTTAGGTTTATTAATTGCTTGGATTGTTAGAGGGATCAGTACCCTCCCTATTTATAATCATATTAGAAATCTTTATCGTATACATAATATTTCTTTACTTATTATTCTAGAGCCTCTTATTCATCCTTACAAAATCAACCATATTGCTAGAATGATATGTTTCAATAAACTTTTCTCTAATGTCGATAATAAGATTTGGTGTTATTAGAATAACTTTATAGAGGTTTTTATTCTTCATGATTTTCAACAAGTTGTCAATGCTAAAATCTCTTATTGTGATTAATTTATTTTGGGCTTAGATCTTTGGGATAATTTAAGAAATTTTGCTACCTCTGTCAATAAACCTTGGTTTGTTGCTGGTGATTTCAACATAATTTTATTCACTTCTGAATGAAGTGGTGGTTACTCTCCTAATATTCATTCCATGGAAGAATTTTCTTATATAATCATTGATTGTAATTTGATTGATATTAGTTTTAAAGGGTTCTAATTATAATTGGAAAAACTCTAGACTTTCATAAAGGTTGGATCAGATTCTTTTTAATACTCATTGGATTACTCAATGGCATATTACTTCTGTCGATCATTTAAGCAGAACCTTGCCTGATCATGCTCCCCTTTTGATTTCTATTAAAGATAATTCTAATAGATTATAAAATTTTCTACTTTTATATTTCAAAACATGTGGATTCATCCTATTGATTTTTTTTAATGTTGTGGCTAACAATTGGAAAGCTCCTTTACATCCTGATAATTCAATTATGGGGATGAATAAACTTTGGTTTAAGCTTAAAAGACTTAAGCAAAATCTGGGTTGGTAGAACAAGCATCATTTTAAAAAAAAATTTATTAATATCAAAGATATAAAAAATGGTTTGTGATCTTGAGGTCTTTATTATGCTTGATCCTTCTAAGATTAAGGACTTGACTGAGGTGAAAGATAAACATGTTAATTTTCAAAATATGGAAGATTCTTATTAACATCAAAAAGCTGCTAGTAAACATATTGCGGATGGTGACAAGAATACTAAGTATTTCCATGCTTTAGTTAATAAAAAAGAGCTTTAAATAATATTCAAAAAATTAAAGATGATAATCGAGAATGGATTATGGAGAAAAATGATATTAAGGATTTGATTATTAATTACTTTGGAAATATGCTTAATAAAAGTTGCTCTTACGAAACTATTTCTAAATAGCACTTGATTCCTTCGATTATTACCAATGATGACAATGATTTGCTTACTATTATGCCTAATGAAGATGAAAATTTTAAAGTTCTTAATAGCATGAACATAGATTATCTTTGTGCAGGCTTTCACTACTCAATTTTTTCAAAATTATAGGTTTATTATTAAAATTGATTTGATTGAGGCTATGATTGTTTTTTTTAATGGTAATCCTTTCCTAGATATTTTTCTAGCACTTCTATTATTCTCATACATAAGAAAGATAATCCATATTATTGGAGTGATTTTAGACCTATTATTCTTTGCACCTTCTTCAATAAGCTGACTTCCAAAATTCTTTCCAACAAGCTTAGTCCTTTACTTCATAAAATTATCTCTCTCAACCAAATTGGTTTTGTTAGAGGTAAATCTATTTCTGAAAACATTCTACATGCCCAGAAATTAATTCATGACTTAAATAATAAGCTTAGAGGTGGAAACATTCTTTTCAAATTAGATATTACCAAAGCTTTTGATAATATCTCTTGGGATTTCCTTTTCCATATTTTGAATTTATTTGGGTTTTCTGATGAATTTACTTTTCTTATTAAAAATTGTATTAATAATGCCTAGTTTTCTATTTTGTTTAATGGGGAAGCTTTGGGCTTCTTTCTTCTTCTTTTGGCTTAAGATAAGGGGATCCTTTATCTCCTGCTTTATTTATTATTGCTATTGAGTACATATCTAGGAGCATCAATGAGTTATTTTTAAACAATCCTAGTATGTACTATAGAACTCTTGGTGGTCATCCTGTTTCTCACTTAAGCTTTGCAGATGATTTCATTATTTTTTGCAATGCTTCTATTCAACATATCAAGAACCTCAATATTTTTTTTAAATAAATTTGGTAGAGAAAGTGGTCTTTCTATTAATGATAACAAAAGCTATTTTATTATTTCTTCAAGTATCTTTAATAATAAAATCAATCAAATCCAACATATCACTAATTTTAAACATTAACGCTTACCTCTTAAGTACTTGGGTGCTACACTATTTAAAGGTCCAAAATGATCCCATCTTTTTGATGAGTTAATTCAAAAAATTTAAAATAAAATTTCTATTTGGGAATTCCATTTACTTTCCTTTAGTGGTAGGCTTACTATTCTTAAAAGAACTCTCAATTCTATGCCTCTTTATTTGATTCAAACTATTATTCCTACTAATTCCACTATTATCAGAATTGATCACTTGCTTAATAAATTTTTTGGGGATCCAATAATTCTATTAAAAGAATGCATTGGACATCCTGGCATAAATGTTGTGGTCCTTTTGGTGAACGTGGTCTTGGTTACAAACCTATTTGTGAAGCTATGATTGCCTTGTCCTATATGCTCTGGTGGAATTTTAGAAAGAATGATAGCCTTTGGGCTAATTTTATGATGGAAAAATATTATCAAAGTAAACACCCTCTTATCTGTGCATATAAAGTTGGTGACTCTCCTATTGGGAAAAGGCTTTTCTCCATTAAATGGGTTGTTGAATCCTTAATATCTTGGGGTATTCATTCTGGTTCTTCTTTCTTTTGGCAAGACAATTGGATTTGAAATGGCTCTATTGAATCTCTTTTACCTACACAGTATACTGTTGGTATCAAAGTTAACTCTTTTTAGCTTAATAACAATTGGAATGAAAACAAACTACAAAACTACATTCCTATTTCTATTATTGACAAGTTTTGCAATATCGCTATCTTTTCTAATAAACTTGATCAAATTCTTTTTAAGCTCTCTTACAATGGTGATTTTGTTCTTAAATAGGTTTGGAATTTTATTAGAAATAAACAAAACACCACTATTATTTTCATTAAACTTTGGAACAATATCATTCCCATTTCTTATTCTATTTTAGCTTGGTGGATTTTGAATAACTTCATTGCTGTAGATTCCTTGCTCTAGCTTAAAGGGTTTTATTTACCTTCCAAGTGCTATTGTTGTTGGGTCAAACCAAGTCAAACCTAAGGGTTGACCAAGTCAACACTTAGCGAAAATGAAACCTAATATAGCCAAAATCTATCATAGGCCAAATTGATTGAAACCATTGATCTAAGTTCATTCATGACCAATGTTTGAACTTGACCAAGTCAACATTTGAGCCTAACCTAGCCCAATTGGCCACTTGACCCAAGTTGACCCAACTTGACCTAAAAAGTCAAAATGTGTCAAAACTTGATCTAAGCCAAATTGATTGAAACCAATGGGTCAAGTTCATTTCAAATCACTTGTTGAACTTGACCAAAAAATCAATTTTCCAATTAGACCTAACCCAACCCAATTGATCTTGAACCAAACTTGACCTAAAGGGTAATGTTGAGCCAAATTCAAACTTAACCAAAATTGATTGGAAACTAAGATACCAATCCACTTCATATGACTAGCCAAACATAAACCTACCCATGACCTAGCTCAAATAGGTCAAATGGAAAATGTTAATCATGTTTTTGTCAATGGTGATATTACATCCAAACTTTTGATATAGTATGATGGTTTAATTAACCCTAACTATTCTCAAGGCTCTCTTTTATTATATCATCTTCTTGAAGTTTGTTTCCATGAAACTGTGAAAGGTCATATCAAAGTTTTAATTATGATTACCCTTATTTGGTTCATTTGGATGGACAGAAATGATGCTAAATATCGAGGCATCCCTATGAACCATAAAAGGATCCTTGCTAGAACTAAAGAAAAAATTCATGCTTTGTATAATGCAAATTTAATTAGTAATCTTCATTTTAGAGGTTATAAATTTGTGGCTAAAAAATTGGGTATCACTTTACATGATGACCCTTCCTACAAGAGTATTAGGATTACACATTGGATTAAGCCTAAAATAAATTTTATCAAGATATCGATGGTTTTGTTTCCCCAAACAAATATGGTTGTGGTGGAATTCTTAGGGATTCTAAAGGTATTGTCATTTGTGCTTTTGACTACCCCCTCAAAGCTTGTTCTATTATTTATGTTGAGCTCATGGTTGTTAATAAAGCTATTGATATTAGTTTAAGCAAAGGCCTCTTTAATAGTTGGATTGAAGTTGATGCTCTTCTTTTACTTGATATGCTCAATACTAATAAAATGGGGAATGCTGACTTATTTTATCTTCTTAATCACACTAAAAAGCTTATTTCTCAAGTTTGCTACAAAATTTCTCACATTCTTGATGAAGGTAATGCTTGTGTAGATTTCCTAGCTAATTTGGTAGCTGAATTAAATGAGCTCATGTTATTTGATAACCATAGCTTACCTAAGCATCTTCATGGTATGGTAAATATGGATAACACTGGAATGCCTTACCTCAAATTTTTAACTTTCGGCTATTTTGTTGATCATATTGCTATGGTGGTTTTATTCAGTCTAATTTTTGGTTATTTTTTTATGCTTCGTTTATCAAGAAGTGGTTTTTGGTATTTTTTTTTAGGGTCCTGGTCAATCTCACTTTATATAAAAGCTGCCATGTTGGTTTTAGTTTATTTCTAAACTTAAACCCCCTTCCTTTTTACCCCATTGTATACTTGACTGACCCTTATTCAGGTCATAGTGGTCATGTTTTTAAATGGTCTTCCTATCCTCTAAAATTGGTGGTTTTCTTTCTGTGGCTCTTGCTATGCTTCTTTTGTCACACAGTTAGTGATGTTTTGGTGGTCTCCTATTGGGTTGTGGCTATGCTTGTTGCCTACCCTTATACTAATTGATGTTGGGTTTTCCTCTAGTTTTAATTATTGTTATTTGAATTGGATTTTCAGCTGTAATGGTTGGTTCTGCTAGATGCTGCTATTTGCTTCTTCCATCTTCTTGACTATTTTTGGGTGGTCATTTTTTCATGGCTACTATTGGTATCTACTAGTTTGGCATAGTTTTGGGCTTTATGGTGGTTGTTGTTCTCCTTTCTTTGTTTTGCTTGGGGGCTTTTTCTAGTTGATTTTTCCCTCTGCCTTATGGATTGGAGGTAGCTTTTTTGTGGTTGTTTCCTTCATGTTTTCTCCTTTATGGTGATTGTTTGCTCTATAGGGTTTGGAAGGGGATGTGTTTGTCTCTGGCTTTGTTCCTTTCCTCGTTGATTGCTACTTGTGGTTGGGTGGTTCTCCTTGGCCTTTTCTACCTTATTTTTTTTTTCTGGCTGAGTGACTACCAATGTTATTTCTTGGTTTTCTTGGAGATCTCCAGGTGGATTGTGGCTATGCCTACTATTGTTCTTTCCCTCTATTTTGTCTCTGTATTAGGCTAACCTCTTATTTTGGCTGGCTGCTCCCTTTATCGATTTGGAACTTCTACTGTTGTGGTTGGTTATTGGGTGGAAACTATTGGTCTCTCCAGGATTTTCTTAGCTTTGGTTTTTTTAATTCTTTTGGGTTGTTTTCTTGGTTTAGGTTGGTCTTTTATTTTTGTTGGTTGTTTTATTGATTGGTATAAGGACAACTGCTTTGTGTTTTTTTCCTTCCAGATCTAGGTTTCCGTTTAATGGAGGAGATGGTTGTGACTATTTTTATATATATGCCTGCTAGTTTGCTTGTAGCTGCTCCTCTGATTGGATTGGTTTGGTGTTTGCTATGGGCTAGTTGTGGCTCTCTCTAGCTTGATGTATTGGGATTGGATGCTATCTTGCCTTGGGTACTTGTGCCCTGGCTTGGTGTCTTGGGATTTAGGTTGGCTATTGGTATTGACTACCTCTAGTTTGTTTTGCTCTCCTTGCTTCCTGATATTTGCCTCTTGGTCGGTGGTGCTAGATTTGCTATTTTTCTTGCTACCTTGGTGGTTGTTTTGATGGAAATTTTTGGATTCCCTCTTGCTCTCCCAATGGCTTTCCTCTCTTTAGTGTTGCTTATCTTCTACTATTTTGCTATTCGGGTGGAGGTTTTGCCCTTGGATTAGGATTGCTAGTGCTCTGGAGATAGTCGTGGGTTGTTGTTATTGCTTTGGCACTATTTTTTTGGGTTATGTTGTTACCCCTATTCATGTTGACTGCTCCTTTTTTGTGTTTCTCTTCCTTTTGGTGGTGGCTTTGGTGGAGTTACTCCTTGGTTTTCTTAGCTCAGCCACTGATCCTGCTGTAACTTCTAGGTTACTAGCATTATGTGATTGGTCTGTTGTGGGTTGGTTACTGGCTGGCTATTTTCTCTGTTTGTTTGGTGCAGGACTTGGATCACTATGGATTGTTTTTCCTTGGATGGTTTGCTTATATCAGGTATGCTGGCTATGATGACCTTGATGTTTCTTCATATTTTATCTCTGGTTGGTAGCATTACATATGATTGTAACCCTTCTCAGGAAGTTTGATGCTCATATGTATTGTTGCCACTTGAGATGATCTTAACTGAGCTCGAGCCTTCTCTTTCTCAGCCCTCTCTAAATTGTTTACTTTATCCTATTCCCTTGAGCTATGATTATTGCCTTTGTAGTGTTTTGCATAATTCTTTTGCAAGTTGGAACTTTACAGATGGAATGAACTTTACTCAGTAAACTCAAGTGCTATTACTGTGGATCTTGCTTATCCTGCTTTCTCAAAGGGATCAAGAGCTGCTACTGATTAGTCCTTTTACGGCTTTCATGAGCTATATTAGTCTTATTCTGTCTTTTTCTCATATGCTTTTTAGCTATTGTATTTGTTTTAGTTTTTTTTCTTTTTCTTTTCTATTGTACTTAGATGGGGGTTTAGCTCTTTAGGTTTGTTGTAGCTATGAGAGCAGTAGAACTTTGAGCTTCACCCCAGTTAAGGATATTGCACCTTTTATGGTAATAAAATTCTAACTTTTCCCAAAATCCTAAACCCTCTAAACCCTAAACCCTAAACCTAAACCCTAAAACCCACAAACCTAAATCCTAAACCCTAAATCTATCCCTAAACCACAAGCCCAACCATAAACCCTAAACCCTAAAAACCTAAAAACCTAAACCTAAACTTAATAAAACCTAAAAATAAAATAAATAAATAAAAAGCTAAACCTAAATAAAATAAATAAAATAAAATAAAAACCTAAACCTAAACCTAAAAATAGAATAAAATAAAAAATATAAACTAAACTAAAATAAATAAATAAAAACCTAAACTAAACTAAAAAAAATAAACTTAAAAATAAAAAACCTTAATAAGATAAAAACTAAACCTAAAATAAAAATAAAATAAACGTAAAATATAATAAAATAAAAACTAAATAAAAACCAAAACCTAAAAAATAAACTTAAAAATAAAACTTAAACATAAATGAAAAATAAAACCTAAACCCTAAACTAAAAAAAAACTTAAACATAAAAAATTAAACAAAATAAAAGAAACCTAAACTAAAATAAACTAAACTAAAATAAATAAAATCTAAACATGAACCTAAAATAAACTAAACCTAAACCTAAACTTAAACTAAATAAAATAAATTAAACTTAAAATAAACCTAAACCAAATATAAAAAATAAAACCTAAAAATAAACCTAAAACCTAAACTTAAATATAAAAAAATAAATAATAAACCTAAAATAAAAATAAAAACTAAACTAAAAAATAAAATAAAAATAAAACTAAACTCAAAATAAACTTAAAAAAATAAAATAAATAAAATAAAATAAATAAACTAAATAAAAAAATAAAATAAACCTAAATAATATTAAATAAAATAAAAACTAAAATAATAAAATAAATAAACCTAAACCTAGTTTACTTAATTTAAAACATAAAAAAATAAAAATATAAAAACCTAAAACCACCCTACCTAAACCAGAACTAAATTATACCACAAAACTAAACCACTAAACTAAAACTAACCATAACCCTAAAACCCACCCTGAGCCACACCACCCTAAACCCTTCTAAACCTAAAATAAAATATTAAACTTAAGGTAAAATAAAATAAAACCTAAACCTAAAAAAAACCTAAAATAAACCCAATAAATAAAATAAAATAAAAAAAATAAAACTTAAATAAATATAAAAAAATAAAACATAAATAAAAAATAAAATAATAAACTAAATAAAATAAATTAAAATACTGATCTAAAATAAATAAACAAATACTAATAAACATAATAAAAAATAATAAAAATAAAAAATAAAATAAACCTATAAAAATAAAATAAAATAAACTAAACTCAAAATAAACCTAAACTTAAACCTAAACAAAAATAAACTAAAATAGAAACCTAAATAAATAATTATAAAAATAAAAAAGGTAAATAAAAATAAATAAATAATAGATTTAAAATAAAACTAAATAAAAAACTAAATAAACCTCAACCTACTGTTGCTTAATTTAAATAAAAATAAAACCACAAACCCAAACCCAAATAAACTTGTTAACCAACTAAATAAGCAAACCAAACCCTAAACCTAAAATATAAACAACCCTAAAGCTAGATCATGACTGCACCTTGTGACACTAAACTAAACCCAAAATGTAAACAAAGCCTAAACACCTAAAACCTAAACTCTAAACCCAAACCATACCCAACCCTAAACCCTAAACTCTAAAAACCCTAAACCACTAAAACCATAAAACCTACTAAAAATAAAAGATAAAACTAAATAAAAAAATAAACCTAAACTACCTAAAGATGATAAACTAAAATAAAACCAAAATAAAATAAAAAACTAAAATGATAAATAAACTAAATAAAAATATAAATAAACTAAAATAAAAATGAAAATGAAAAAATAAAATAAATAAATAAATAAAATAAAACACTTAATTTAAATAAAAATAAAAATATAAAATAAAAAAACCCCAAACCAAACACCTAAAACTAAATAAAATAAAACCCTAAACTGATTAAACCCAACCTGACTAAACCTAAACCTAACCCTAAACCTAAACCTAAAACTAAAATAAAAACTTAAAGCCCAAAATAAATGAAACTAAAATCCCAAACACAAATCTAAAACACTAAAATCAAAAACTAAAAAGATAAATGGAGATGTGTGCTGTTGTGACAACATCGATGATAAAGGGCTTCCTATTGCTAAACCATAAAAAAACTAAAGCTGGCCCTCTAACCCAGGCCCTGACTTTAAACAATAAAACCTGGGCCTAACCAGGCCACCCACATCCAGGCCTAAACTGATCAGCCCAAACTCCCTCAAACCATGATCACCACTACCACTTGACCTGAGCCCTGAGCCCTGGGCCCACTAAAACCTACCACTAACCAAACCTACCCAACTGGGCAAACCCAAAATCCTGGGCCACTCCAAACTGGGCTAAAAAAAAAACCACCCTTATCCAGGCACTTAAATAAAATAAGATAAATAAAGTGAACCTAAATAAGATAAAAATAAAAGATAAACACTACTAAACTAAACTAAAGATAAAATAAAGATAAATATAGATAAAATAAAACCTAAACTAAAATAAATAAACCTAAATATAAAAATAAAACACTAAACCTAAAATAAAATAAAATAAAATGAATAAAAAACCTAAAAAAATAAACCTAAAATAAAAAAATAAAACTAAATGTTAAACTTTAAAAAAACTAAAACTAAAATAAAAAATAAAATAAATAAAATAAAATAAAATAAATAAAAAAAATAAACTAAAATAAACCTAAACCTAAACTTAAAATAAACTAAACCTAAACCTAAATAAAAAAAACCTTAACCCTATCCTAAACCTCTAAATAAAACCTAAAAATAAAATAAAAAAAAAAAATGAAACTAAACAAAAATAAAATAAAATAAAATAAAATAAACTATAAACCTAAAACCTAAAAATAAAATGAAAGAAAAATAAAGACTAAAATAAAATAAACCTAAATATAAAAAATTAAATAAAATAAAATCAAACTAAAATAAAATAAAATAAAAAATAGAATAAAACCTAAACCTAAAAAATAAACCTAAAATAAATAAAAATAAAACTAACGTTAAACTCAAAAAAACTTAAAAAAACAAAATAAAATAAACATAAATAAAATAAAATAAACTAAAATAAATAAAACATAAACCTAAACATAAACTAAACTTAAACATAAACTAAACTAAAATAAAATAAATAAAAAAAATAAACCTAAACTAAAAAACCTAAATAAACATTAAATAAAATCTAAAACCTAAACCTCAAAATAAAATAAATCCTAAACATAAACCTAAAATAAAAAATAAAACCTAAAATAAAAATAAAATAAAATAAAAAAAAAAAAACCTAAACTAAACCTTAAAGATAAACTAAAATAAAAAACTAAACTAAAATTAAATAAAATAAATAAAAATAAAATGAACCTAAATAAAATAAAAATAAAATAAACTAAAATAAATAAAAAATAAACTAAAAAAAAACTAAGTGAACCTAATGCACTGGTTTAATTAAAATTTTTTTAAAATAGATAAATAAAAAACCTAAACCCAAACCTAAACCCTAAAAACACTAAACCCATCCAACCTAAATCCTAACTAAACCTGAAACCAAACCTAACCCAAACCTAAACCCCAACCAACCTAAATAACCCCAACCATAAACCCTAAACCCTAAACTCCTAAAACCCCAAACCCCAAACCACAAATCTAAACCTTAATCCAAATCCTAAACCTGACCACAAACTAAACCTAAAGTAACTAAATAAATAATAAAATAAACATAAACCCTAAAGCTAATAAACCTAAACCTAAACCTAAAGAATGGCAGAACCACGATGGCGAAGATAACCATCAATCAATCGTCCCAAATGGTTGTGGAGGCAAAATCAAAGGCAGCAATTATCGTAGGGGTGGTGGGGGATCTGGAGGTGCTGGTGGATATGGAGGTGGCAGTTATGAAGGAGGGATGAGCAATAGAGGTTACAGCTATGGTGGTGGCGGAGGAGATCGAGGATATGATGGGATCCAGTGAAAGGTGAGGGTGGTTATGAACTAGAGAAATTAAAGAATGATCATCGACTCTTGTATGTGTCTTTAAGAGATAGTTCTAGTTATCTAAAGTTTTGATTTGCTCTATGTGTGCTCATTTTTTATCTATGTCATCACTTGTGTCTTAGAAAACTTGGTGTGCTACTTGGTTGATGAAATTGAATAGAAGAAATGTTGAACCTAAATTTGTTCAATGTTAAAAAAAATCATAAACCCTAAACACTAAACTAAAACATAAACCCTAAACCTAAAACCTAAACACTAAACCTTAAACCCTAAACCCAAAATCCCAAAACCCACAAACCCAATAATAAAAATAAAATAAAATAAACTAAACTAAACCTAAAACCCAAATCCTAAACCAAAACCCTAAACCTAAATCTTAAAACCTATAAACCCTAAAACCCTAAACCCAAAACCCTAAACCAAATCATAAACTAAACCAAACCCAAAAAATAAAACTAAACTAAATAAAACTAAAATAAAATAAATAAAAACTTAAACATAAATAAAATAAAATAAAAACTAAATTAAAATTAGACCTAACCAAAAAAAAAAAAATTAAAATAAATTAAAATAAAATAAATAAAACATAAACTAAACTAAATAAAATAAAATAAACCTGAATAAAGAATAAAATAAACTAAAAAATAAAATAAAAAAATAAATAAAACTTAAACTTAAAAAAATAAACCTAAAATAAATAAAAAAAATAAAGCCTAAACCCTAAACTAAAAAAAAATTAAAATAAAAAGAAAAATAAAATAAACCTAAACCTAAAAATAAATAAAATAAAATAAATAAAACCTAAACCTAAATAAAAAAATAAACCTAAACTATAAACTAAAGAAAATAAAATAAACTAAAATATAAACCTAAACCTAAACCTAAACTAAAATATAAAACCTAAAACCTAAACCTAAAAATAAAATAAAATCAAAACCTAAAATAAAAAAATAAAACTTAAACCTAAAATAAAAAATAAAATAAAGGAACTAAAATAAATAAACCTAATATAAATAAAATAAATAAAATAAAATAAACCAAAATAATAATAATAAAGAAAATGTAAAATAAATAAAATAAATAAACTCTACTGCATAATTTAAGAAAAAAATTAATAAAAATCAAGATATATAAAACCCTCTAAACCTTAAACACCCAACCCAAAATCTTAAATCGTGACCCTAAATCCTAAACTGAGCCCTACTCTAAACCCAAATCTACCTAACCCCCCACTGAGCTTGGGAACCACCAAAACCACAAAACCATGGACCCCAAACTGACCTAAACCTACTCTTAGGCCTGAGCCCTACTAGTGAACCCTGATCACTGAGCCTAACACTAAACCTAACCCACATCCTGTATAAAACCACTAAAACCACTGAACCCACCTAAAGGCAATCTAGGCCAAACTTTGTTTGGGGTTTGGGATGGTTTACCCAAACTGGGCTGAGCCAACCCTAGGCCCTGAGCCCTAAAACCCTGAGCCACTGAGCCACTGCAGCCTGAAACCTGGGCTTTAAATCCTAGCCACTAGCCTGACCCCAGGCCCAGGTTCTAAACTGAGCCTAGGCCACAGCCACTGAGCCTAAGCCTGGCCCCAGGCTAAGGATCTCCTAAACCAAGGCCACTAAACCCTGATCCCTGGGCCCTGACCCACCCAGGCCCCTGAGCCCTACAACCTACTAAACTAACTCTAACCTAACCTTAACCCCTCAGGCCAACTAACCACTCCTTAAACCCACTAAACTGACCCAACTACCACAAAACCACCCTACCCTAAACTAATCCACTGACCCTACCCACCCCAATCCCTAAAAAAGTAACTAAATAAATAAAAAATAAACCTAAACCTTAAAATAGTAAACTAAATCAAAACCTAAACCCTAAGAATGGGAACTTGATGGCAGAACATCACTATCAGAGCTTAGTCTAGAATGGTGTTGGAGGTGCGTTATCATAGTTGTGGTGGGGATCTAGAGGTCTTTGGTGGATATGGAGGCGGGGAGCGAAGATTATAGCCATGGTGGTGGTGGAGAGAGATCAGGATATGAGGATCCCACTACTAGAGGTGGGGTGGTTTTGATGGGGCTGGAGAATCAAGAAGCGACCAATTTGATCTACTTATGGAGATGTGTCTTTATAGTAGATATGGTTCTAGTTATCTAGGGTTTTTTATTTGCTCTATGCATGCACATTTTTTATCTATGTCATCACTTGTCTTAGAAAACTTAGTGTGCTACTTGGTTGTTGAAATATAAAAGAAAAAATGTTGAATATGAATTTTTCTCCATTAAAAAAAATTATAAATCCTAAACCTTAAACTAAAACATAAACCCATAACCTAAAACCCACAACCTAAACCTACCAAAACCTAAACCCTAAATCCAAATCCTACAAACCTAAACCCACCTAAACTAAATTGAAACCCTAAATCCTAAAACCTAAACCACTAAACCCTAAAAATACTAAAACCACTACCCTAAACCACTAAACCAAACCAAACCACCCAAACCCTAAACCTAACCAAAACTAAATCCTAAAACCAACTAAATAAACCAAAATAAATTAAATAAAAAAACCTAAACTTAAATAAATTAAAATAAATAAATAAACCTAAACCTAAATAAAATAAGAAAATAAAATAAAAACCTAAACTAAAACCTAAACCAAATATAAAATAAAATAAAAACTAAATAAAATAAAAAAATAAAACTAACTAAAAATAAAATAAACTTAAAATAAAAAATAAAAATAAATAAAAATTAAACCAAATAAAATTAAAATAAACCTAAAAAAAATGAAATAAAAAACCTAAACTTAAATCTAAAATAAAATAAAATCTAAAATAAAATAAAACTAAAATAAAATAAAATAAATAAACCTAAAAAATATCTAAAATAAAACAAAAAAAAATAAATAAATAAATAAATTAAATAAAATAAATAAAATAAATAAAATAAATAAAATTAAAATAAATAAACTAAACCTAATTTACTTAATTTAAAAAAATAAAATAAAATAAAGAAAAACCCAAACTCTAAATCCTAAATCTAATCTAACCCTAAACCTAAACCTTTAAAACCTAAACTAAACCTAAACACTGACCACTAAACTAACCAAAACCACTAAACCCTGACCACTCCTAAACCTTAAACCCTAAACTAAACCCTAAACCAAACCATAAACACAAACCACAAACTTAAATTGTAAACCTAAACCACAAACCCTAAAAGCAAACCTACAAACCTAAACAAAACTTAAAAAATAAAACCCTAAACCCTAATTCCCAATCATTCTGGTTTTAATTTCTCTCCATAATATGCGAATTCATTTCATTAACCATCAATTCCTTTTTGCTGTGAGTGATTTATTTGGTCTGTCATCATAAATTGATCAGGGAATGGCTATGAAATCTCATCCTTTAATGGCTAGAATCCTTGTTGAATTGGACATTACCAAGAAACACCCCAAATAAATCTAGTTGGGATCTGAAAATTATGGTTACATACAAAGAATTTAATTTGAAAATTTCCTTATCTTTTTTCTCACAATAAAATCCTTGGGCATGATAATTCTGAATGTTTCATTCTTCATCTTCACCTAATAAAGAAAATCCCTATTAAGGAAACTTTCTGTTCTACTACCACTATTAAATATCAAAAAGCTTGAAAAAAAAGGATTTTTTGAATGTTCCTAATAAGGTTATTTTACCTCTTACTTCTTACACAATTGAAGGCTTCTAATGTTGACAATAATAGTTTTTCTAAACTTTTTGAATGATGATTCTATTTTCTCTGATTCGATCACTACATCCTTACCAGCTTTGATTGATGAAAATGAAGCTTTAATTGAAAATATTAATGAGGATATTAATGTTATGCATCATTCAAATTCTATGGAGAATATGGTTTTGGTTCCTAATGATAATCATGTTGCAAAACTGGATTTTAATTTTCAAGGTCAGGATGATTTAAATTCTCAAAGAGATTTGGTTTTGTCTAATAATTTAGGTATTAAAGAGGAAGGGCTAGGTGTTCACACTTGCCTTCTTAATAAATCTATTTCTACTCCCTCTCTTGTTATACCTGATGCTCATTTGCCATTAATAAATTATAATGTCTTGGAAGAAGGAGAACTCACTTCTTTATAGAGTACTTCTCCTAAATCTGTGATTAATGTTGCTAAAACCTTCTTGGATGATTATTATATGGGAAAAAAATGGTTTCCAAACTTATCATGCTAATAAGAGAAAAAATGTTAAAAGTTCTCTCCCAAATTGTCAAAAAACATAAGATTTCTTTGTGGCCTCCCTATCTCTAATTAACCTTTTCTTAACCCCATTTTTCTTATGTTTAATTTTCTTGTTTGGAATGTTAGAGGGATCGATACCCTCTCTATTTGTAATAGTACTAAAAATCTTTATCAAATTCATAACATTTATTAACTTATTTTTGTAGAGCCTCTTATTCATGCTAATAAAATTAACCATGTTGCTAGAATGATCGGTTTCAATAAATTTTTCTCTAAAGCTAGTAATAAGATTCAGTGTTTTTGGAATTATTTTGTTGATGTTTCTATTCTTGATGATTTTCAACAAGTAGTCAACACTCAAATCTCTTATGGTGATTATTGTGTTTTGGGCTCTTTTGTTTATGCATCTTGTAATAGATCTGGTAGAAATCTTCATTGGGATAATTTGAGGAATTTTGCTACATCTGTCAATAAACCTTGGTTTGTTGGTGGGAATTTCAACATTATTTTATTCTCTTATGAATGAAGTGGTGCTTGCTCTCCTAATATTTATTCCATGGGAAAAATTTTCAATATGATCCATGATTGTAATTTGATTGATATTGGTTTTAAGGGTTCTAATTATACTTGGCAAAACTCTAGACTTTGGCAAAGGTTGGGTGGATTTTTTTAATACTCATTTGATTACTCAATGGGCTATTACTTCTATATAGATCATTTAAGCAGAACCTTGTCAATCATGCACCTCTTTTGATTTCTATTAAAGATAATTCTAATATATTAAAGAATTCCTCTCCTTTTAAATTTCAAAACATGTGGATTCAGCACATTAATGTTGACCTCACTTTTGGAGTGAGTTCTCAACCTCCTCTTTTTAGACCAAGGGATCTTATAGACATTAATACTTCCTTAGTCATAAGACACTTCTAGTGATTAGGTGAACACTTAACCTAAACCTCGAGACTTATAAGGCTTAATCATAGGATTAGGCTATGCCTTAAGGATTAAGGAGACTCACCTACTCTATACCCTAAATCTAACCTGTGTTCACCAACCAAACCACAAATTAAATTCAAATACAAATCAAATGATTAAAGCCCATGATCAAATCTAAAATTGAAATCCTTCTTAAGCCCTATGATTTATCTTATGGACTTAGCTTTAACCAAATCCAAATCAATCCAAATTCAATTGATTTTCTCAAAGATAAATTCAACCCTTCAATCAATTTATCAAATTCAAACTCAAACTCAACTTCAAGTCATGCTCCAAACCTAAATCCAAATTCAAATGCTTACGCCAATTTCATGGACTTAGCCAAGTTCTACCTAAAATCAATCAATCCTTCAATCATCATTCCATGTTCTACCTAAAGTCACAATCAAAACCATCAAGTAAATCATTCCTATTAGAATTCAAAATCAAATGCAATTTTAGTCTTTAAGCCTAAATTAAATCAAATCATGATTTGAATTTTAAGTCACTAATATATATAAATAGAAAATGATAATAAAAAAATAATAAATTTTAATTTAACATGCACAATCCATTTGAAATCTAAAATGAACTAGAGAGAGAGAGAGAGAGAGAGAGATTAAACCAATTCTAAACATCAAACAAATTTATTTAGAATTAAATCAAAATAAAACTAAAATAAATTAAAATAAAAAAATATATATATATATATATATATAATATTAACCATTAAATCAAAATAATTAATTTATCAAATTATGAATCCATATTATCAATAATTATTAATCATAATTAAAATTATTCTATTATATACACATAACTTATAAATTTTTATTCAATTATTTACTAAAGTTATTAAAATTATTTAAAACATTTAAAATCATTCTTAAAAAAAATTAGGTTTCATCAAATTTTTTAAAAAATAAAGTGAAAAAGAAAATACTACTAAATGACCTACTCCTTGCTAATTTATGGGATCATGACAACACATAAAAAATGCAAAAAATAGAAAGAAACAAAAATGGGAATGTGGGTGAAGTTGAGGCCTGTAAGATAAAGTTGGCATTTCTCTCTCTCTCTCTCTCTCTCGGCCAGTAAAAAACACGACACACTAAAAAAAATAAAAATAAAAGAGGCCCCATCTTTTTTGTCATCTCCCTTCAGGCAAGAGAAGCTGAAGCCCTCTCATTCCTACTTCACTTGAGAGTGCCTCTCCCATCCCAGTCAACCCTAAAAAATAAATAAATAAATAATCTTTTCGAGCACCTCTCCTCCGATGAATGCAAAACTGAAACTGAACTCTCCCTCACATCCATCTCTTCCTCTCAACCAAAAGCAGCCAGCAAGTGGAATCCATGCCTCCCTCTTCCTCCATTAGGTGACCTCTCTTCCCTCACTTTCTCTAAAATAGAGACACACTGTAGCATGTAGCAGGTAGCTATTCGAGACTTCCTTTGTCCCAACTAGCCCCCATAAATTTGGCTATCTACACAAAGCACATGAGATATCCCATGAATTTTCTATTGATCAACTGAGCCATTCCACTCGCATAGCGTGGACACTAGTGAACTCTCCCTCCATGCCTCCATCCTCTTTCATAAAGACCATGACTTTCCAATCGTCAGTTCCATTCTTCATCACTTCTCCTATTGCATCGCTAGTCATAGAAGAACCCCTTCGATGGTCTCTGCTAGATGGTTCTCTACATTTAACATGAAGAAAGAATTCCTACCTGAAATTATCTAGGTAGGTGATCCGATCCTCCATGAGCCCATCATTGAGGTCTCCTTGGAGGAGATCAGATCAGAGAAGATCTAGAAGATCATAGATGACATGATTGTAGCATGTGAAAGACCCCTAGCGTCAGCCTCATTGCTCCATAGATTGGTATTCCTTTGTGGGAAATGAGTTGAGTGGGCATAGAAGAGGTGCAAGTATTAATGCAGAATAGTATGCTAGGGATTTAATTGTCCTAAATGCCATCCTCAATGATTTGTAAAAAAATTCCAAAGGCATTGCTGATAGCGCCTAGAGGGTTCATTAATGATCCATAATGGTATGCTCAGCTTCTAGAGGCTTTTGAACCTAATGTTCTCAATGCCCTAACACATCATATATATAATCTGGGTGGAGATTATTATTCTTGAAGACACAAAGGAATACATTAGCTACGCTCCTAAGAGTGAAACTGATGCACAAGACCATCGACCTTTTGATCTACTGGTAATAATTTATCCAAAGCTTCAGAAGAAAGCAAGCAAAATAGCTTTGTTATTTGAAAGATGTTTCAGTGTTGATGGATTTAGAGCTATGGTAGAGCGGAATTTACAGGTGGAGGTCACAGGTCATGATCATTTTGGTCAACCTATCAAAATTGCTTCTTCTGGATGGATGGATGGCTCACATATTAAAGCATGAGTTTGATCATATGAATGCGACTATATATGTGGATAAGATTGTTCCAAGAACATTCAGAGAAGTCAAGAATCTAGATTTGCCTCTTCCAGTAGGATGCCCAAAGCTAGGTGTTTATGAGCAAGTGAGGAGCAAGCAAACCATAAGAGCAAAGAAAAAGAATGCTAGCTAAAGTATTGATCTGACCCAATAAGCACCTCAATAGGGCTTTATTTCTTCCAAATGAAGCCACCTCTTGGTCGGAATCCATAAGACATTAGCACTCTAAATGCTTAAAAAGCCTTAAGGATCTTATGTTTGATGTGTTGAATGTGAGCATCATTAGGATCCAACCTTTATAGTGCGTGCAATTTACTTTTTAATTCTTTCAGCGAGAGTTTAGAGACAAAAGTAAGACTACTCATTTTATGTGTTGAAGTGAATATTTTTGATTAGGTCGAATGGCATAGTGATTTGATTCCACCTATCAAGCCATGATTAACTCATGGGCCATTTGATCTTTGATCAAATGATCACGATTAATCCAATATTTTATTTATTATTAAATTTAATCAGATCTAAAAAAGGAGTTAATCAATCTTTAGAATAAATAAAGAAAGAAATAATTTGTGATCAAATAAAATCCAAAAAAATGTACAAATTATTATCATAAAATTTAAGTAAAACTTAGTATAAAAAATTAACTAAACCAATAACATTATATAATCAAATGTAAAAAAGTTGTTTGAACACAATTTATAAAAGTCAATGATAAAATCAATTCAATCAATTATTATATGTTGATCTTAAAAGTCAAAAGAAAATTTAGTTATCATATCCTTAATTATAATTATTAAACTATTAATTACAATCGACTAAGCTTTATTTGATTAGTTTTATAAAATATTGGAGGAAAATGATTAGGACTTCTTTCGTAATTATTTCCTAATTTATTTCATTAAGTGAGGGATTTAAAATAAGATTGGGACCTCTTTCCCAACCCATTCCTTAAAAGCATTTTATTTGAAGGATAATTAATCAATTTGGCAAATTAAGTAAGGTAATTTGATTAATTAATTAATGATTTCATTAATCAAATTAAAATTACAATCATATATGATCTTCAATAATTAATTCATGGGTAGATCCTTAGGTGTTTAATAGCCTAAAGAGAATTAAAAAAATTATGATTTACCCATGTGTGTGGGAAAATCATAAAAGTAGTTAATTAAGTTCCTTAATCTAATTAATCAATAATTGTGAGCTAAATTGCATTAGGCCTTTTCATTTCTTAGGGATTATTGCAAGTTATTTTCCATGCATATCATGTTGGCTCATAATTATTTAATTAATTACTTTAAGGTAACATTAAGTGGATTTAATGCATATTAAAACCTAATTAATCCATAAAATACACTTAATTAAATTTTATTAAACCAAATCAATTCACAAACATGGGAAAGCATTAGGATCAAAACTTTCCTTTATTTCATTAAATCAAATCGAAACATAAAAGTTAAATGTGACATAAGAAACTTTTTGCTTTGAAATGATTTTATTTGATATGATTGTCCTTAGAATTAATTTAACTGAATGAAATCATGTGTTTATGTTTAGTTATTCCTCTCCAATCATATTAAATGTCATTTGATTCATGCATTCATCTTTTGCAAAATTAACTAAATCAAATGGTTCCCTTTATGTCAAGCTTGCATGTGTTGATTTAATTTAATATATGGCTATTATCACTATTAAATCAAAGTTATTTTCAAAAGTTTGTAAGTCAACATTAATATTTGGATGATAATAGTTATAAATATTTGTATAAGCTTGCATGTGTCTATGGCTTAGAACATGTGATATGGAGTTCTCTTTCTTTAGTCTATATGGATTTACATAAAGTTTGAATGTCAATAAGTGTATAGTCCATTTGAAAAGGACACAACATTTGTTCGAATTCATTCCTATGTATTTATATGTTAGAATTTAGATAGAACTTTAGCTCACATGTATAAATAATTCAATTGAAAGAAATAGAACTTTTGCATGATTTTCCATTCTTGTAGTCACTTGTACATTCATGTGTATTCAAAAATAGTGGGTATATATAGTCTAGACATTCGGCGATGCAAGGCTTTAAGTAGCCACAAGGAGGTCTTTACCTCACTCCCCTGGTTTAACAATGGCAAAGTATCCGCTTAAAACTTTTATACACTTGTATGTGCATTTAGCTAATGAATAAAAATCTCCTTTTCAACTTTAGCTCACATGTATAAATAATTCAATTGAAATAAATACAACATTTGCATGAATTTTTATTCTTGTAGTCACTTGTACATTCAGGTGTATTGAAGAATAGTCGGTATATCTAGTCAGATATTTCGAGGATGCAAGGCTTTAAGTACCTAAAGGAGGTCTTTATCTCACTCCCCTAGTTTAACAATGGTGAAGTATTCACTTAAAACTTTTATACACTTGTATGTGCAATTAGCTAATGAATGAAAATCTCCTTTTTTTCAACTTTCTCTCACATGTATAAATAATTCAATTGAAAGAAATATAACTTTTGCATAATTTTCCATTCTTGTAGTCACTTGTACATTCATATGTATTCAAGAATAATGGGTATATCTAGTTTGGACATTTCGGGGATGCAAGGCTTTAAGTAGCCCCAAGGAAGTCTTTACCTCCCCGGTTTAACAATGGTGAAGTATAAAACTTTTATACACTTGTATGTGCATTTAGCTAATGAAGAAAATTCCTTTTTTCAACTTTAGCTCACATGTATAAATAATTCAATTAAAAGAAATACAATTTTTCCATGATTTTCCATTCTTGTAGTCATTTGTACATTCATGTGTATTCAAGAATAGTGTGGGTATATTTAATCTATATATTCTAGGGATGCGAGGCTTCAAGTAGCCCCAAGGATGTCTTTACATCATTCCCCAGTTTAACAATGGTAAAATATCCGCTTAAAACTTTTATAAACTTGTATGCACATTTAGCTAATGAATGAAAATCTCCTTTTCTACAAATATACACATCTACATTCATCATCTAAGTGTGCTAAAATGTATTGTATGTGTAGGTATATTTAGGATTAATATCATATGCATGTTACATGTGATGGAAAGGAATGATTGAACATATGTCATGTGAGTAATTCAATTGAATTAATCTTAAGATGCCTTTCATATTAAATAAGATAATTTAAAGTGAGCCTAAACTTAGGATTAAGTTAAAATGTGTAATAAGCCATTCACTAAAGAGAACTAAATCAAATTAACATGCTTTAGAAAGTGGCTTAAGGTAGGGATGAAAGAGGGCAATCCTTTTTTCTTCTATTTATAACCCTTAGTTGCTAAGTGTAATCAAATGAAACAAATGAAAACATAAATTAAAATTCTCAAATCAATTAAATAACTTCAAGTGAAACCAACCTTTCATGTTAAATTAAATCTATCTAAACTTAGAGAACTACAACTCTAATGCCTAGCAAGGCATACCATATAAGACTTAACACACACATTAGAATTAAGTCACTACTTCTAGCTTTATAATAGGGAGGTGCTTGATATGACATATATTTTAGTTTGTGATGTATTATTGTAGACTGGATATTAGGGTGTATGGCTTAGAGGTGGATGGTAGCCATTAGCTAATCATGTTTTTTTGTAGGGGATTATGTTTAAGGGGTCACATAAAAATAAATATAAATGCTCTCTTTATAGGTTGCTTAAGCCCCTAAGCATAATCCAAGTTAGGATAGGTGGGCTTAGTTACCCATGTGCAAGGTGTTAAGTCCAAATTATGTTATAACTACTTGGGATTGTATGTACTAACCTCTATTTTATCGATGTAGTTAGATTTACTTTTCATATTCTTAATGTAATTATGCAATTACAAATTAGGATTAGTGCTATGGGGATAACGATGAGCATTGACTGGAAAGCTTTGTCTTAGGAGGTCATGTGATGCCTTTGAAGTGGAGCAAATTAAATCAAAGGAAAGAAATGAATACATGAAGACCCCCCATAGCATTCATTCATTATAAATTATAATTATTATTTTGTAAGGGTAGAGCTCGGCTACCCATCTTTTCTTTAAGGTTGTCTTGATGCTACCTTTTATTCTTTCATGATAGTTATAGAAATTGGTTGATGATTTGTTTAGGATGTGTAATAGAAATAGCATGCTTTTCTTAGTTTCTTAAATGAATGATGTTTGAATGTGAGTTCTGGATGCGATTATGCTCTTAGGGAGAAATAAATCTTTTGCCAACAATAACTCATAACTAAAGTTTTAAATAATTCATAACCTCACATAAAGCTAGGCATTAAATCAAGATAATTAAAAGATTTAGCAACCATCATGCCTTAGGAGTCCTTATTAGGTGATTAGGTTAGTTATAGGGTGATGATTTCTATCTTTTGAGATAGTGCATCATTCCTTAATGTCATACCCAATCACTTCAATAAGTACCTCTTAAGATCTACATGGTGTCCCACATCTTAATAATAAACACCATAATTAATTTTTTTTAATGTTGTGGCTAACAATTAGGAAGCTCCTTTACATCCTGATAATTTGATTAGGGGGATGAATAGACTCTAAAATGACATAAAACAAAATCTTGTTTGGTGGAACAATCATTATTTTAAAAATCTTTTTCCTAATATGAAGGATATGGAAAATTTGATTTGTAATATTGAAGTTTCTATTATGACGGAACTTTCCAAGATTATGGACTTGAATGAGGCAAAAGATAAACTTGTTAATTTTCAAAATATGGAAGAAACTTATTGGCATCAAAAAGTTACTAGTAAACATATTGCAGATAGTGTCAGGAATACTAGGTATTTACATGATTTTGTTAATAAAAAGAGAGCATTAAATAATATTCTAAAATTTAAAAATGACAATGGAGAATGGATTATGGAGAATAATGATATTAAGGATTCGGTTATCAATTATTTTAGAAATAAGCTTAGTAAGAGTTGCTCTTATGAAGCTATTTCTAAATCACACTTTATTCCTTCTATTATTATCAATGATGACAATGCTTTGCTTACTATTTGGCCTAACAAAGATGAAAATTTTAAAGTTCTTAATAGCATGAATATAGATTCTGTTGCTGGATCGAAGGGTTTCACTAAATTGTTTCAAAAATGTTGGTTTATTATTAAAAATGATTTGATTGATGTTGTGGTTGATTTCATTAATGGTAATCCTTTTCCTAGATATTTTTCAAGCACTTATATTGTTCTCATACCTAAGAAAGATAATCGGACTATTGGGTGAGTTTAGATGTATTAGTCTTTGCACCTTCTTCAATAAGCTAATTTTCAAATTATTGCCAAGCAGGCTTAGTCCTCTTCTTCATAAGATTATCTCTCTCAATCAATAGTTTTGTTAGATTTAGATCTATTTCTTATAATATTTTACTTGCCCAAGAATTAATTCATGATTTAGATGTTAAGACTAGAGGTAGAAACATTTTTCAAATTAGATATTACCAAAGCTTTTGATAATATTTCGGGGATTTCCTTTTTCATATTCTAAATTTAATTGGGTTTTCTAATAAATTTATTTTTCCTATTAAAAATTGTATTTATAATGCCTGGTTTTTTTTTTTGCTTAATGGGAAAGCTTTGGGTTTCTTTCCTTCCTCCCATGGCTTAAGACAAGGGGATCCTTTATCTCCTACTTTATTTATTGTTGACATCACTTTTGGAGTGAGCTCTCAACTTCCTTATCATAGATCTAGGACTCTCATAGACACTAAGAGTTCTTTAGTCTTAAAACACTTCTAGTGATTAGGTGAACACTTAACCTAACCCTAGAGACTTAGAAGAGATATCAATAGGAATAGGTTGTGCCTTAGGGACTTAGGACGATTTTCCTACACTATAGGCTAAACCAAATCCTTGCTTTCTTATTTCAAACTAAACCTCAAATTCAAATTCCAAAATCAATTCCAAATTCAATTATTGAAGTCCATCATTAAATTCAAATTTCAAATCTCTTCCTAAGCCCTTTGATTTTATCGTATGAACTTAGCCTTAACCAAATTCAAATCAACTGCAATCCCATTGATTTTCTCAATTACCAAATTCAATCTCAAATCAAATCCCAATCCAAATTCCAAAATCAAATCCAACTCCCAATGATTGGAACCCATGACTAAATCCAAATTTCCTTTCTTAAGCCATATGGACCTAACTCCATAGGCTTAACCAAATCTCAATCCAAATCAAATCAAACTCAATTGATTTCTTTATAATCAATCATTCATTCATTTTGATTCATAAATATAAATGAAACCCACCCTCTAATGATCAAAAATAAATAAAACCAAACTAATTCTCATCTTAAGCCCTCTTTGACCTACATCCACTAATTTGGCCAAACTTGCTTCCAAATCACTCCAAATTCAAGTGATTTTCTCATAACCCATTTATACTTTCATTTATATTCAAAAATATGAAGGAAATATATATCCAAATGACCAAAACCAATCCCAAATCAAATCAATTTTCTAATTTTAGCCCTTTTAGCCAAATTCTTGAACTTGGCTAAATGATATCCAAATCAACTCAAAACCTATGGATTTCTTCATGATTCAATCATTCCTTCAATCATTGATGCAAATATAAATATAAACCACCCTTGTCAAACCAAACCCAAGTCAACCCAAGTCAAGCCCATGTTGACCCTTTTGGCTTAAAATTGTCATACGAACCAAAACCCTTATGGCTCCAAACTACTTTCAATTGGATTTATATTTCCATCTTAAATCCATTGATCAACTCAACTAAACTTGGATCAAGCCATGATCAAGCCAACAAACCCATTTTGGTCCACTTGACCCAAAGTGACCTAAAGGACCTTCTTGAGCCAAGTTCTAATCCAACCCAAATTAGATTGAACCAAGCCCATCTAAACCTTCAATCATGACCAACAATCATCATAGGGTGATCAATTGCATTGAATCAAACAAGTCAAACTTTGCCTTTGACCAAGTCAACACTTAGCCCAAATGAAACCCAAACTAGGCAAAATCCACCATATGCCAAATTGATTGAAACCATTGATTCAAACCCATTCATGATCAATGATTGAACATGACCAAACCCTCACTTAAGCCAAACCAAGTCCAATTGGCCATTTGACCTAAGTTGACCCAAATTGGCCTAAAAGGCTAAAATAGATCAAATCATGATTTGATCTAAATTGATTGCAACCAATGACTCAAGCTCATCCCAAATCACTTATTGAACTTGAATAAAGCCATAATTTGGCCCAAGGTGACCAATTGATCAATTTGACCCAACCTAGCCCAAATTGACCTAAATAGTGATTTGGGATATCAACCTTTCACCCTGGTGGTTCCTTGTTTAGGGAGTTGTAAGTCTACAAGCTTTCTCCTTGACTTGACCATTGCACACCAAAAGGCACCCCTTAGATTGGTTATCTCTACCTTGTCAGACTATCCCTTTGCATTTCAAAATCAAGATAGACTAAGCTAATATTAACCAAGCCCATGTTGACCCTTTTGGCTTGAAATTGTCATATGAACCAAAACCCACATGGCTCCAAACTACCTACAATTGGATTTATATTTCCATCTTAAATCCATAGATCAACTCAACTAAACTTGGATCAAGCCATGATCAAGCCAACCAACACATTTTTGTCCACTTGACCCAAAGTGACCTAAAAGACCTTGAGCCAAGTTCTAATCTAACCCAAATTGGATTGAACCAAGACCATCTAAACCTTCAATCATGATCATCAATCATCATAGAGTGATCAATTGCATTGAATTGGGTCAAACCAAGTCAAATCTAGCCTTTGACCAAGTCAACACTTATCCTAAATGAACCCCAAACTAGGCAAAATCCACCATATGCCAAATTAATTGAAACCATTAACTCAAACTGATTCATGATCAATGATTGAACATTACAAAAACCCTCACTTAAGCCAAAGCAAGTCCAATTGGTCATTTGACCTAAGTTGACTCAAATTGGCCTAAAAGGATAAAATAGGTCAAATCATGATTTGATCTAAATTGA
>CM038218.1:87255104-87308323 GCA_021442155.1 Cymbidium sinense | reverse complement strand
TACATAACCAATAAAATTAAAACTAATACCAAGATAAAAATTATAATATGATAAGTTTTATATTTTATTATAGTTCAGATAACTAATTAATAGTAAATACAAAAATTATTATATATTTTTTTATTTTGATTTAGTTCATTTTGAATTTAAACAATATATATTGTTAATGTCAATAATAAAAATAAAGCTAGTGCAATATTATATATTAAAATTAATTATTTATATCTTAAATATTTTCATATATATATATATATATATGCATGCATAATTTTAATTAATTATTTGTACATTTTAATTTATCTTTCATTTCTTTTTTTTTTTTGTTAATATAATTCAAGTTATGTTGATTTTAATTTAATCATGTTTTCTTGAATCAACTTATCTGACACTTCTCTTTATCATTTTTTTTAATGATATGTATGTTGTTCTTTTAATGAATTCATTCTTAGTATCGCCTCTAATTATGTATCATTGCACTCACATGCAAATGATTTATGTTGATTCTCTCTTGGCAATTTTTAGCAATTTAAATGTCTCTTAAGAATAATTTTAATGAGCTCATTGGCGTCATCTATTTCATGACCGGATGCCTTCTAATGGGCTTCTGAGAAATGAAGCCTTTTGATTTGACTCATGTGATATTAGTTTGGAATTTGTCATTGTTATCATACTGCTCAATTCGACTCGTGGATTATATACAAGGATCACATCCGCTCCAATGGATTGGAACAAACTATCATGATTAAATCTGATAGAATTATCCATTTTAATCCTTCAGCATCGCGAGATTAATCGTGGTCGTCCGATATTTGATCGGATGGTGCATGAGAAAGCACATTCCACTGCCAATTGACTCAGCATTGATGGTGATAATTTAAATAACCAATCTCATGGCGTCATGTGGCGCCAACGGATTAGGAGGTTAATTAGGCCTAATTAATGTGTTTTAATGGCTGAAACTTTCTAAAATCATAACTAATTATAGAAAAATCATAAAAATATAAATAAATACTTATTTCAAAGGTCTTTCAGAGGAGAATTTATTAAAAATACTCCAATTTAATTTTGAATTGTAATTTGAGCTTAATTAAGATTTAAATAAAAAATTAATTAGCTTAATTATTTTTTAATTACTTAAGTAATTAATCTCAAAGTTTATAGGTTAATTCATGGGATGACCTCTGCCTCCTATAATTTTTTTGGAATTTATTGCTTAGTTAATTGGGGAAATTGACTAGTTAAGCTTTAATTACCCTTCTAAGTTAATTAATCATTAATTAATCACATGAACAATAAAATGTCAATTAATTAAGTGGTTAATCACTATCCAACATTGAATGAACCTATGGAATGAGATTGAGGCCTCCTCCCTAATATATTTCCCTAAGTTCATTTCTCTCTTTTTTCAACTAATTAATCAATTGGTTTAATTAATTAATCAAATGGCTTAATTAATTAAATTAAAATCATAATCATTAATTAAATCTAGAGTATACCCTTAGGTGTTCAACAATCTAAGGAAATCCAAAAGAATTTATAGTTAACTCATATGTGTGGGAGAATTATAAGAGTACTTAATTAAGTTTCTTAACTTAATTAATCATTAATTATGAGCCATTTTATTTCCTAGAATCATTGTTGATTTAATTTCTAATGTATGTGCATATCATATTGACTCATAATTATTTGATTAATTATGTTAAGGTAACATAGGGAAGGGTTAATTAATAGATTTAATGCATATTACAAAATAATTAACATATAAAATTAACTTAATCACATTTCATTAAATCAATTTAATTAATAAATATGGGAATGGGTTAGGATCATCAAATCTCTTCTCACATCTTTAAATCAAATCAAAATATGAAATTAAAAATGACATTAAAGAAGTTTTGGTTTCTCTTAAAAGATTTTATTTGATATTATTATCCTTAGGAAATAATTTAATTAAATGAAATCATATGTTTATGTTTATTTATTTTTTTCCAATCATGTTAAATAGTATATGTCATTTGAAATTATGCATTCATCTTTTCAAATTTAAATTAAACCAAATGGTTTTCTTTTATGTAAAGCTTGCACGTGTTGATCTAATTTAATATATGTGTGGCTATTATTATTAAAATCCAAATGTATTTTTCAAAAGCTTATAAATAAATTATGGCATGTGTAGTAATGATAGTTATAAATACATCGGAAATGTATGTGCTTATAGTTTAAAGTATATGAAGTAAAGTCTCTTTTCTTTATTCGCATGTTGATTTACATAAGTTTGAATGATAATGGGTATATAGTCTAAACATCCTAAAAATACGAGACTTTAAGTAGTCCCAAGGAAGTCATTTAATTGCCTCACTTCTTTGGTTTAATAATGGCACATACACATTTGCTTTTATTCTTATGTATTTTAACATTTGAATTTAAATAGAGCTTTAATCCATATAAATAATAATTCAATTAAACAAAATACAAGTTTTACATGATTTTTATTATCTTAGTTATTTATAAATTCATATGTATCTAAACAAACAAATATATAGTCTAGACATCTCGAAATATGAGACTTTAAGTATCTCCAAGAAGGTCATTTGATTACCTCACTTTCCTGGTTTAATAATGTCACTTTCTTGTTTACATTTTTATACATGTGTGTGTACATATGATTAAAGAATTGAATCCCTCTTTTATATTAAAAATGCATGCATTAATAAATGTTCAAGTGATTGAATTATTTAATCATGTGATTTGGAGCTTTTTTTTCTTATGTTCATGTATGCAAATTTATATATATTTGAATACAAATGAGTATATAGTCTAGACATTTCGGGAACACAAGGCTTTAAGTAACCCCAAGGAGATCATTTGATTATCTCACTTCCCTGGTTTAATAATGGCACGTACTTGTTTAATTTTATTATTATGTACTTTAGCATAAGAATTTTGATGGAGCTTTAAATTTACACATTAAATAATTCAATCAATAAAAATATAAATTTTAAATGTACACATACATTCATCATTTAAGTGCTCTAAAACATGTTGCATGTATAGATACACTTATGATTTAATCATAAGCATGTTATATGTGATAAAAAGGAATGGTTTAATATATGTCATGTGATAGTAGTTCAATCAAGTTAATCTTAAGATGTCTTTCATATTGAATAGGATCATTTAAGGTAAACTTAAACTTAGGATTAATTAAATGATTTAATAAGCCATTCACTAAAGAGAAGTAAATCAAATTAGCATGCTTTAGAAAGCGGCTTAAGGTAGGGATGAAAGAGGGCAATCCTCTTTCTTCTCTTCATAACACTTATTTGCTAAGTGTAATCATATGAAATAAAAGAAAACACAAATTAAAATTCTTAAATCAATTAAACAATTTTAAATGAAACTAATCTTTCATGTTAAATTGAACATTTCCAAAAGTAGAAAATACAACTCTAATGCTTAGTAAGACACACTACAGAAGCCTTAACACACATATTAGAATTAAGTCACCACTTCTAGCTCTATGTTAGGGTGGTGTATAATGTGATGTGTGTTTATTTTATGATGTAATATTTTAGACTAGATGTTAGGGTGTATGCTTCGTAGACTGAATATTAGGCTGATATTAGCCAATCATATTTTCTGTAGGGGATTATGCTTAAAGGGTGCTTAAAAATAAATATCAATGTTATCCTTGCATGTTGCATAAACTCCTAAGAAAAATCCAAGTTAAGACAGGTGGGCTTGGTTACCCATGTGCAGGGTGCTAAGTTCAAATCATATATATATATATATATATATGAGATTATATATATATATATATATATATATATATATATATATATATATTGTATTTAGATTGTATATGTGTTTCTAATACTTATTTTGCATGTGTAGTTAGATTTAATTTTTCTATTATTAATGTAATTATGTTTTATGAATTAATGCTATGAGGGTTTAGGATGAGCATTGGCTAGAAGGCTTTGTTTTGAGAAGCCATGTGATGCCTTTGAAGTGGAGCAAATCAAATCAAATAGAGATACAAAAAGATATGAAGGAATGAAGAAAGAAGACCCCCAATAGCATTTATAAATTATAATTATTATTTTATAATTTTGAATTATAAGGGTAGAGCTCGGCTACCCATCTTTTCTCTTTCGGGTTGTATGACACACCACACCTACCTATTATTCTTTTACGATAGTTATAAAATTATTTGATGTTATGTTTAAATTGTGTATTATAAATGTCATATTTTTCTTAGTTTCTTATGATTAATGCTTTAATGTATAGCCTGGATGCGATTAGGCTTTTAGAAAAAAATAAATTTTCTACCCAACTATAACTCATAACTAAAATTTTCTGTAACTCATAACCTCATCATAAAGCCTAGGCATTAAATAAGATAATTAAAAGATTTAGAAACCCCTTAGGTGAATGGTTGAATATTTCATAACATGTATATCATATATTATTTCATTCTTGAAAATAGGGATTTTCATCCTTGCACGATAGAGAATGCTTGATCTGTGAGGGCATCCCTTGTGAAAATACCCATTTCTCATTAATTTAGCCAATAATCTTATTTCATCACACATATAGGCATCAAAATCTTAAAGTCATTCTCAAAATTAAGTGTCAAAATTAAATAAAGCTTAAAATTAGGCTAAGTCATTATTCATACCACTCATGCTCTAGTCTCTTAGGGAGTGGATATAAGGATTTTATTCTCTTTCTAAATAAATAATAGTCCAACTATATTGCAATTAATAAGACTGGACTACATATTTTAAAATCATAGATGGAGTTAGCCATGACCACTCCAGGTTGTAAGCCCAACAATGGGGTGATTTATCCTCTCATGTGAAGTAAACCTTATGCCCATCTTCACTTAGATTTAGGTCATGCTTTAGCTTATGCTAAAGCTTCCTAGATTTAGGATCCAAGGTAACTATTTTCTTTGGGCTACAAGCATAAATTCTCACCTCTTAGGAGACATTTTCACAATCTTGTGTTGTTGGATTATAAGCCCTAGTAATCTAATAAAATTTTAACTCTAAAAAAATAACTCTCTTCAAATTTAAATATATAAAGCCCAACTATAGGAAAGATTAGAATGCTCACTAGATCTTCTAGTATCATAAGAATTTCCTACCTATTATCTTTGTCTTCCAAAAATAAATCTTCTTCTTAAACTTTCTTAATTGATTTTTCAAATACAACCAATCATTTGATAGTCTAACTTTGAAAATTTTGGAGGCAATGATTGTTTACTTTAATCAGGAGTATTCCTAAAGTATTCACCTTCTTTAAGATGTAATTAACCATGAAGTCTTACCTCCATAGGGAACTTTATAACCCAATTTAATATAAACTGTGATTTATTCATCCATGTAAACTAGGAGAAAAATCTCTGGTACATTCGAAGGCCCATCATAAGAGTCCTTATTATGTGATTATGTTCATTGAATGGTGATATCACTATCTTCCAAGATAGTAAATCATACATCAATATCATACTTGGTCACTTCAATAAGTACCCCCTACAATCTGCATGGTGTCCCCCCATACATCAAAAAAGAAACACCACAGGTGCCTTACACGCATCTTCTCTATTCGGTGTCATAAAAAAACTTTAAATCTAGACCTCTTTTTTAGAAAAATAATAATAATAATTTTCCAATTCCTTCTCTAGTCAAACAAAATGAGAGAGAGAGTAGAGAGAGATTTGCTGACCAAAAAATAAATAAATAATTAAGTTAATAGAATAAATGGATTTATATATTGGCATATATAAAAAAGATTTATATATGCCAACATAGAAAATTAAGTTAATTTTATATTTAATAATCATAATTTATTTGTATTTTAAAGTATATCTCACTAAAAATATGCTTCTGCTTTGAATTATAGGTTTATAGGATAGTGAAGTATGCATGTGGGTTGTCCTGAAGAAAAAAGCAAATGAAAACCTAAACCTTGGTGGAGGCAGTTAGGGTTACGAATGCTCTTTGTGGTGCGGGGTTTCTTTAATGCTTTGCTCTACTTGGTTTCTTCCACAGGTTTGTTCATCCTTTGCTCTGTTGGTGTGAGGTTGGTTGGAATTTCTTTGGCCTTGGCTTGGAGGCTCTCTGTGGCCATTCTCAATGGGTGCCACTTTTCCTCTCCCACTTTCCCTTGAAATGAACCACCTTTCTTCCTCCCTCTTTCCTCCCCTCGCATCAGCTCCTTCATCTAGCTCGGGTTTGGATTCATCTTCCTCTTACAGAGCTAACCCCCATATTAATCCCATGACAACTTCCTCATGTAATTGGAAGGACCTTTTAAATTTGCACAATGAATCTGGGAAAGGCTTCTCTCTGTCATACATACCCTCCCAAGAGGCGGAAGTTAGCTTCTCTGAGGTTGATCTAGCTGAGGGGCAAAAGGATTGGGAACTATCCCTCGTGGGTCACGTGATCGGGAAACGACCTTACTATGCCTCGCTACTTGCTGCGGTGAAGAGGAAGTGGGCTTTCAAGGGGCAGCTGGATCTTCTAACACTTGATGGGGATTTTTTCCTCTTCAGGTTTTCATGTAAAGAGGACTACGATTTGGTCTGGGACCATGGCCCGTGCTTTCTAAATGGCAGACTCTTCATATTTAAGGCTTGGTCATTGGATTTCCGACCAATGAAGGAGAACTTTTCTGAGATCCCTCTATGGATTAAGCTCCCGAATTTCCCTTCGTGCTGTTGAAACGAAGAAGGTTTTTCTCGGGTTGCAAGTAAAATCGAGGTTCCTGGTAGATAACCTCATCAGTAGCTTGTCACGAAGTTACTTGCTAGGATCGTTCGTAAACCCATCCTTAATTCTCCTTGATTCTGTTCCGATTAACTTAAATGGCCTGAAGTTTGAATAGCTGATCATTTACGATTGGAAGCCTTCTGCTTGTCAAAAATGCAACTCTTTCTCACATGGTCCACTAAATTGCCCTCTCAATCCAAACTCTTGTCTTCCAGCTAGAGGTAGAAGCCGAAGCAGGAAACCCATATCCCACTCAATCTTACCCGCTTTGGTGGGAGTTGCCCCCTCCCTCCCTTCTAAGGCGCCTAGTAAATCTCCCAATCTTACTGAGATCCATGATTCTTCTACTGGGCCTCCCCAAAACCCTTCTTCTCTTAATGACCTCAATCAACTACCGGCCCAGTCTCCCCCTCTTCAGGATTAGGTCGATATTGACCCTCTGATGATGGAGGCTTCTTCAGAATTGCTGAACCAGACCACCTTAAATCCCACATACTCAATCACTACCCGCTCGCCGCCCCTTTAAGACTAACCTCTTAAAACCAAGACCCTTCCTTAAGACCCAAGAAAATCGTGAAAAGGAAGCCTCCAAATCTCCATCTAATCTCTCCTTCTTAGGCCATAAGGCCAAGAAGAAGGGGAAAAATCACTAACCTTGTCAAATGTCTTTTCCAAAACTTGGTTGTTGGAATGTGAGAGGACTTCTAGCCGAAGGCAGGACACATGACTGTTTGAGGATTATTAAGGACTTTCTCTTGGACATGATATATCTTTTGGAAACCAAGTTAAATAGTGATCTGTTAAATGACCCTATCTCTAAAAGGAGGCTTTGTATGCTAAAATCTGAAAGCAGCTGCAATAACTTCTCCCACAGTTCGGGTGGGCGCATTTGGCTAAAATGGAACCCAGAGGTAATTTCCTTTTATCCTCTTATAACTTCAGCACAAATGATCCATGGAGTTATTTCTACCCCTAATTTGTAGCAAGTCTTTGTCACTTGGGTTTATGCACATAATGCTGCTAGAGAGAGACAAGACTTATGGCACTCCATTAGGAATATAGCTGATTCTATGAATGCTCTCTGGTTGATTATGGGAGATTTCAACCATTTTCTCTACTCATTTGAGAAAGTTGGTGGGAACCCTATTCCCCAATATAGGTTATCTGAATTCAAGGAATGTTTTAATGATGCTGGTTTAATGGAACTACCAATCTCGGGGCTTTATTTCACCTGGTCAAATCAGAGAATTGATCTTCCTATCGAAACTAAAATCGACAGATCTCTTTGTAATTCATACTGGCTGGATGTCTTTCCCTCCTCATATTACAAGGTTCCTTCTCCATTATCTTCTGATCACTCTCCCCTAATTATCTTCATGCTTGACTGGGTACAAAATGCCCATAGATTCATGTTTCGCAATCATTGGGTTCTCTACTCTAATTTCCCTGATCTGGTTAAAAGGGCTTGGTCCTAGTTTGTAAATGGGGACCCCATGGTGGTGCTCTTTAAAAAACTCAAATTAGTGAAAGTGGCCCTCCGAGCTCATAAATGGGATTCTTCCCCTCTCATCCAACAATTGCAACTATTAAAACAGGATCAGGAAAACTTCATGTCCTTACTGGAGGAGGAACTTACTAATTCCACCTACCTCCACTGCCTTCAGGAGGTCAATTCAAAATATTTTGATATAGCAAAGAAAGAGAGTCTATGGGTTAAACAAAGAGCAAAGATCTCCTGGCTTACCGTTGCTGATGATGCTTTAAAATTCCTCTATTGCTCAATTAAGGAACCCCGCAACTCTAACTTGATCAGAGAACTTTTGGTGGAAAGGGGAGTTATCACTGAACCAAGTGAAATTGCTGACGAAATTTGCAAATACTACTCCCTCCTTTTTAATAAAGCTCAATCTTCTATGTCTTCTTATATGGATACCCAAGAGTACATCTCTTACTACCCACCGGGCATTGAGTCTTGTGGCACCCATCTCGATCAAGAAATTATAGCAACACTCCATGAAGTCAACGTGTGGACAAGACCCTGCCCCGATGGGTTCACCTCCAAATTCTTTACAAAATGTTGGGACTTGATTAGGAAACAGTTCTTATCGCTCATCACTTCTTCAAAACAAAGAAACTTCTTGATTGCTTCAAACATAGTGTCATAACCTTAATTCCAAAAATCAAACATTCAACAACATTGACTAACTACAGACCCATATCCTTATGCAATACTTTCTATAAAGTCATTGCAAAAGTTCTTGCAAATAGGCTTAAAATTGTCCTCCCATTTATAGTTCATCCAGCCCAATCTGCTTTTATAAAGGAGAGTGATATACCTAAAAATATAGCTATGGTTAATGATATATGTTCTGATTTCAAGAAAAGGGTGCTCTGAAAGCTTTCTGTGCTAAAATTGACCTTAAAAAGGCATTTGATTGCATCAATCGGAAAGCTCTTATACAAAGGTTGATTCAGAAATGCCTTCTTATGATTTTTGTTGATTGGGTGAATGCTTGTATTTCTAATGTTCCCTTCTCTATTATGTTAAATAGTCAAATTCATGGCTACTTTCACTCTTTGAATGGGCTTAAACAAGGGTGTCCTCTCTCCCCCTTCCTTTTCACTATTGCAATGGATATGTTCTCTTGCCTTCTAGAGCAAAAGGTTGTTGCTGCTGAATATACCCCTCTGACTTCAGGAAACTGCTCTATTTCTCACCTTCTCTTCGCAGACGATATTCTAATTCTTGGGATGGTGGATCTAAAAATAGCAATTGCTCTCAATGAAGTTTTAAAACCTTTTCAACTCTCTTGGGGCTTGAATTATGCTAAATCTCAAATTTTATGGCTTCGAGGAGGTCAACATTTAGTGCTCTATTGAATATGGAAAAGGGGATTTCCTTTCCTTATCTTGTTACCCTTAGTGATCGGCCTCAAATCCTCTTATTTTGCCCCTCTAATGGACAAACTTATCTTGGCTGGGTTGGAAGTCTATCTGGCATCGTATGGGTTTCAAATCATTTGCTCCTCTATTAATGGTTCTCTTTCCTACTGGATGAGGGCACTATCTATTCCTAAGTGTATTCTGAAGAAAATCACATCTTTGACAGCAAAATTCTTTTTTCATGGAGATGTTAAAAAGATGCACCCGATTTCTTGGTCGAAGACCACCCTTCCAAAATAAAGGGGCACTATCATCTAGTACTCTAAATACTATGCATTAAAGTTCTTTGGAAAGTTGTTAAACGATCTTCTAGCTTTTCCTCCTGGTGTTTGAATAAATATGGCCCTATCTAGAATAAGTCTACTTGCTCCTCTACATTATGGAGGGATTTGTAATGCCTTGCCTCGGTTTAAAAGATGTTTCTCCTTCTGTGGGGATGGCTTTTTTTCCTTATTTTTTTGACCCTGGTGTCGTGGGAAATCAATTGTTGAGATTTGTGGTCCTGGGTGCCTGGAGGTGCTCGGGCATACTGTGGAGGCTACTATTAATTACTTCATGCGGCAAGGGGTTTGGGCCATTCCTGAACCGTTTGCTGAAAAGTTTGCTGCTTGCACCAATCTCATTTGCCTTACACTCATCTCCTCTGGTTCAAACTCCATAAGGTGGGAAGGTGAGAAGGTTATTTATAATGGAATTATTTTAAAATCGATTTTCGATCAAATTCCCTCTGTGGACTGGGCAAATAAGATTTGGTTCAAAGGTTATGCTTTAAATTATGCAATTTTTTGCTGGATGGCTAGATTGGGTGGGTTAAAAACTTTTGATTTGCTTACCTTTTTTTTGGGTGCCCCTACTCCCTGAATATAATTAGAACCCTTCTTCCAAATGGCACATTCTTTTTTTTAACCCACTCTTCAAATCAGACGAGGGATCGCCCCATCGGAGCATAAAGCCTTGAGGAGGCTCTATCTTGGTTGTTGCTATTGTTGTTTACTCATTATGGTGTGAGCATAATTGCAGGTTGTTTCAAAAAAAAAGGAATCTTCTTTTACTGCAATATCCTATAAGATCAAAGCTAGAGTTGCGTTTAAGCTTAGTAGATGGAAGTTTAAGGCCTCCTGGCCACTCTCTGTTATTTCTTCTCTTAACAGTTGGAAGAATGCTCATGGTGGTATGGATCCTTCTATGCCTGGTATTCCACGATGAGGTTTAGTTTGCTCTGAATATGTTGTTTATGTTGTGTGCTCTGTGGGCTATATCTATTTGTATTGTTGCTTAAGTGACGTTTCCTTATGGAGGCTGGTACTCAGTTCTCAGTTGGTGGGGCTATCCTTGATGGTGGTTCTCGTGGATTGGGTGTTTTAGTGGAGTTCTGGGGACTTATGTGCCCGTGGTTTTGATGGGTATACTTTTGGTACTCAAACATTGTTGCCTTGGGTAAATTGGATGATGATGAGACTATGCAGCTCGGCGCCTTCTGGTGACTCTTGCAACCTAACTCAGCTTACCTTCGGAGCTCTCTTCTCCTAATAAGCTACTACAATATGATTTTCATGATGTGCCATTGAGTGGAGATGTCAACCGCTGGTTTCTCTTCTTCTCGATGGACATTTATGGTTATTCCCTTCCCTCCTGGGGTTTAAATTTCTATCTGAATCCATATAGTAGTATTTTTTTTAGCTCATTGGAGCTTTGTTCTTCGATGTTATTTTGTCTACATGTCTTTTGGAGTATAGCCCTTACAATTTACTTGTAACTAGTCCTCTTTTGGAATGAAATTGGGCAATCGCCCTCAACTTTTTCCAAAAAAAAAATTATAGGTTTATTAATTGATACAAAGGATATACATTGAATAGCTAATGGGTTAAACCTTAGACATTCTAAAGAGACCTTCCAAATGATATGGAAGACAAAAGGAGAGAGAGATTATGATAATAATTCTTTGTGAGAACATGTTATTATTTATTTTATTGTAAAAACTAGTATTAAAATATACTATAACTTTATTACTTCTATTTATAGTGATAGTATGATTCTGAGGAACATGAGGCTCTCATATGGTGCATGCATGCCAACGCTTACAATATTGCATTGCATATATTTTAAATTTGTCTATGAAGTTGTGAGAGATGCTAGAAATTCAAATGATTTCAATATTTAGCAACACGTGATTAATGGCTAGAACACATAAGGATGGAAGCATTGCTGCAACTCTTTAAGGATCATTAATGGAGAAGAAGGGTGGTCTGAGAAAACACACTAATGGCTTCATCTCTTTCATCACTCATCATGATAATTATAAGTGTGTTTGGGGCGTGAAGTTTTATCGAGGAATTAGTGTAGAAAGCGTTGTTGAGGTAATACCTGCTTTAAAAAATTATACTTGTGTTGCAGCTGTTTATGAATAAAAGGCTAAAATTCTCTTATATGCATCTATTAATGAATGTACTTGTAGAATTCAGAATTTAGTGATCATTATAATTAATTGTTTCTAAATAGCAATTTTTGTATAATTAGCAATGTCTTGAATATGAAGGCCAAATTGATATTATCTTCCTCCTTTTATTTTAAAATAAAATATTAATATTCAAGCAAGAAAAGAATAAGAATTCATATAATATATTTCTTTTCACAACATAATGAGTTATAAACTTACCAAAAAAAAAGTAGAAGTTACAAATTCATTTAAAATAGATAGTTTTAACAATATAATAGATGTACTCATATCACAAGAATCACTTAAAAAATTTCACTCATCAATTAAAGCATTTGTGATCTGCTCCCTTAGCTCCACCATCATCTCAACACCTTCATCGTCTTGAGTTTGATGATCTTCCACATCTTTGATAGTTATCATTGATTGATCAACTCTGTATGCATAAGATTAATGTAGAACATACATGTGATCTCTCTCTCTCTACACTATTGAATTCAATGTCATTTTTTAAAGATGGTGTGTATAATTATATAAAGTCATTGTAGTAACTACTATTTTAACATGTTTATTGAAAGAATATATAAGCATGTCCCTTAAAATCACCCACTTCTTCTTCCAAACACCATAAGCCCTTTCAATAACATCACATAATAATGATTATCGATTGTTAAACAATTCTTTTTTACCACGAATCACTTGACTATCTCTTTCAAAATTTGAGATGTGATATTTTGTTTCAAGGAATGGCTTCAAAAAACTTCATTTGCATTGGATAATTGCATCCACCAGATAATACTTACCGGTGTACAAATTATTTATATAAATATGAGCTTATAATTCCCTCTGCCAAGTAAATTTGTTTTATTGAGCAGCAAGAAGACGGGATGAGCGTGTCGACTACAAGCAACTGTGGAAGAGAGTTTTCAAAGAGAAAGAGAGAGAAAGACTTACGAGTTCTCAAAGGGACGGTAAAGTTTGATTAAGATTGCAACCTTGTCATCCCCACGAGAGAGACTTTGCAGAAAAGAGGTTGATGCGAAGGCCTCCCAAGTAAGAAAAAATCTAAATAAGGGAATGAAATTGCCATAGGCTTCATATTAAGTTCAAGAAATGGCATTTGAGTCCCAAAATGAAACATTCGTAACGCCATCTCAAACACTATGCGGTGTGTTGAACCCACACTCGAACATGAAACACACCCTATATCAATGAATATCGCTACCAAGGTGATGTTGATGCGGACATGATTAAAGTCACAACCTTATCCCCCGACGGAGAGAGACTTTGCAGAAAAGAGGTTGATGCGAAGGCCTCCCAAGCAAGAAAAATCTAAATAAGGGAATGAAATTGCAGGCCATAGGCTTCATATTAAGTTCAAGAAATGGCGTTTTGAGTCCCAAAACGAAACATTGCAACGCCATCTCAAACACTATGGGGTGTTTAACCAACACTCAACATAGCCCCAAACACATATATCACAGTTATCGCCAAGGTGATGTTGATGCGACATGATTAAGGAGCGCAACCTTGTCGACCCGAGAGAGACTTTGCAGAAAAGAGGTTGATGCGAAGGCCTCCCAAGCAAGAAAAAATCTAAATAAGGGAATGAAATTGCGGCCATAGCTTCATATTAAGTTCAAGAAATGGCGTTGAGTCCCAAACGAAACATTTCACATCATCTCAAACACTATGGCGGTTTAACCCACACTCGGAACCCCAAACAGAGAAAATATTGAGTCCACGTAGCTTTTGCGGCGGACTCCAATCAACACGACGCTGTCCCGATTTTTTGCCCGATGATGATTAACGGAGCAAATGAGATAACGACGGCTCTCGGAGAGCCGATGGCGATAACGACGGCATAGGCCTCAGATTGACATTTCCTTTTTGCCCCGTCAATGAGGAATTTTAAAGAAATATATAGCATTTAGGGTTCTGGGAGTTTTTTTCTACGTGAGAGGAGATTGGAAAATTGATCTCTTTACAAAAGAACCATGAAGATGGAGAACGTTGAGGAAATAACAACCATTTTAGCCGAGGATGTATTAAATACAAATTCATAATGCTTCGCATTTTTTCTACGGTTTATTAGTGATATTATTCTTATCCGAAGAGAATATGTTCATTACTTCCAATTAGAAGCAATTTGGATGTTTTTTTGGAATATTTAATTTTGAGTGTTATTTTGTGCATCTGTGTACCTCTTTGGAGGGTAGACCCTTTGATCTTTTTTCCATTTTTTTGCCAACTGATTATGTTTTGTAACACTATAATGGAATCATTTGATGGCGCTTGGGTGATTTTGGGTGGTATTATGCATCACTCGTGTACCTCTTTGGAGGGTGATCCTTTTGATCTTTTTTTCCATTTATTTGCCAACTCCTTATGATTATGTCTAGGGCATTGCAAAGGAAGCATTTGATGGCGCTTGTGGGTTTCGGGTGGTTTAGATCTCAGACCTGTACCTCTTTGAGGGTACGCATCTGATCTTTTTCCATTTATTTCGTAAACTCCTTATGATTATGTCTGGCATTGCAAAGGAAGCATTTGATGGCGGTGGTTTTGGGTATTTAGTGCATCCAGACCTCAGGTACCTCTTTGAGGTACATTTGATCTTTTTTCCGTTTTTCGGCCAACTACTTATGATTATGTAGAACACTATAATGGAATCATTGGGGTGGTTTTGGGGTTTAGCACCAGACTGCGGTACCTCTTTGAGGGTGATTGTTTTTCTGCTTTTTTCACATTTTTTTTGACAATTTTATATGAATATGTTGAATATGCAAATGAAGCATTTGATGGCGCTTTGGGTGATTTTGGGTATTTTGCATACGTACTCGTGTACCTCTTTGAGGGTATGCATCTTTGATATTTTTTTCCATTTTTTTGCCAACTACTTATGATTATGTCTAACACTATAATGGAATCATTTGATGGCGCTTTGGGTGATTTTGGGTGGTATTATGACTGTTCTGGTACCTCTTTGAGGGTACGACCCCTTGATCTTTTTTTCCATTTATTTCGCCAACTCCTTATGATTATGTCTAGGCATTAAAGGAAGCATTTGATGGCGCTTGTGGTTTGGTGGTTTAGTGCATTCAGACCGTGTACCTCTTTGGAGGGTACATCTTTTGATCTTTTTTTTCCATTTATTTGCCAACTCTTATGATTATGTCTAGGACATTGAAAGGAAGCATTTGATGGAGGTGTGGTTTCTGGTGGTTTAGTGCATCTGCACTGTACTTTGAGGGTAGACCTTTGATCTTTTTTTTCCATTTATTGCCAATTCCTTGATTATGTTTAGAACATTGCAAAGGAAGCATTTGATGGCATTTGGTGGTTTAGATGGTTCAGACTGTACCTGTACCTCTTTGAAGGTACTGACCTCTTTTGATAATTTTTCCCATTTTATTTTGCCAAATCCTTATGATTATGTTTAGAACATTACAAATGAAGCATTTGATGGCGCTGGTTTCGGTGGTTTAGTGTGACCAGACTCTGTACCTCTTTGAGGGTACTGCACTTTTGATCTTTTTTCATTTATTCGTTAAACTCCTTATGATTATGTCTGAGCATCAGAAAGGAAGCATTTGATGGCGCGGGTGGGTATTTAGCATCCAGACTGTACCTCTTTGAGGGTACTGATCTTTTGATATTTTTCCAGTTTTTGCCAACCCTTATGATTATGTCTAAAATTATAATGGAATCATTTGATGGCGCTTTGATTTTGGGTATTATGCATCGTTCTGTACCTCTTTGAGGGTACGCATCTTTTGATCTTTTTTTTCCATTTATGCCAACTCCTTATGATTATGTAGGCATTGCAAAGGAAGCATTTGATGGCTTGTGGTTTCGGTGGTTTAGTGCATCCAGACTCGGTACCTCTTTGGAGGGTACAGACCCCTTTTGATCTTTTTTTCCATTTATTTCTGGCCAACTCCTTATGATTATGTCTAGGGCATTGCAAAGGAAGCATTTGATGGCAGTTTGTGTGGTTTCTGGGTGGGTATTTTCCATCCATATTTTCTAACATATTTTGTATCTGCTCGCTGTAAATGCATGACCCATATTTGGAGAAACTCCTTAGCACTGCTCGAATGAAACTGAGGTATATGTAATCAGATGTGACTATGCACATCAAATTGGCAGTGTTGAAAGGACCATACTAGTTATTGGCCAAACTCAAAGAAATTGAAATCAAAAGATTTCATGTGCAAAAGCTGGTCGAAGAAGTGCACCTAAAATTTAACAAAATTCCGAAAGTTGATACAAGAACCGGTTGTCCACCATGATTAGATTCTCTGTTGATTTGGAGGGGAATTGGACGATTAAGAAACATACAGAATGTCATAATCATTCTTTGGCCAAGCCTGCTGACCTACATCTTCTCGATCACATGATCGTTAATGATGGTGGTATGGAAGAGACAACGGCAGGGCCGGTATTAGAGCAACCGATGCATTCCTATCTAACCGAGAAAGTTGGTAGAATGTCTTCACAAAAGAGATGCTTCAATTTTATTCGAAAGAGAAAAGATCGAGGATTGCAATGGTGATAAGAACGCATTAATGCAACTTGTAAGGAAAGGCAAGTGATGGGATGTTTGCATGGGATGTACAAGTTGATGAGTCTGACTGCTTAGTAAGTTTTTTTAGCAATGGCATGTCTAGGATAGAATATGATTGTTTTGGGGATGTGATAATATTTGATACAAGCTATCGACTCAATAAATATAATCTTATTTGTGCCCCTCTTGTTGAGTAAATCATCACCGCAAAATGTATTATTTGGAGTAGCCTTTTATCGAAGAGACAAAGTCATTCACATGGCTATTCCAAACATTTCTTGTTGATGAATGAGCAGACATCCTATGAAAACCGATCAAGATCGTACAGCTATCGAAGCTTTGACACTCATCATAGGTTGTGCCAATGGCATATTTCAAAGAAAGCTCCTTCCAAGTTCATTGCTTCAATAGTAATAAGATAGTACAGGGCTTTTTATAAATGCATGAGTAAGTGTGACTCGTGAGGAAGAGTTTACGAGGCTTGTGCTAGAAGAAGGCAATTTGCATGATCATGGTTGGTTGTCCGAGCTTTATAAGATTAGATCCAAGTGGTCCACTGATTCAAGGACTCATTCTCAGAGCATCTTGTCAACGCAACGTAGTGAGTCCACAACAATGTATGCCACGGAATATCTAAACCAACGTTCGCTCACGATTGTTTCTTGGGGTTGGAAAAGCTTATGGAGACATGGCATCGAATGAAAATGACGAAGACTTCAAGTGTACCACATCGATTGTCAAGACACCAATTCTAAAACAAGTCGCTTTGTTCTATACAAGAAAGGTTTACTTATGTTTGAAGAGGAATTTTGCATGGTGTTGGAGGCCTATCGCAACTGCGATGACACCACATGGAGTATTTGGTAAGAAACTTAGAGAATAAAATGCATCCAAAACATGGAGTGTGCATTTCGACAGACTACCCTGTAACTTGTACATGCAAAAAATTTGAAATGATGGGAATTCTTTGTGCCCACAGAGTTCTTAGGAGGATGTTGTGCGCATTCCGATAAGTATCTTCTCATGCGGTGGTCTACTGAGCAAAGAGGGATATTTATATTGATAGTGCATACAGAAATTAAGAGATGTGGCAGATGGAAATGCTTGCATTATTTTTTGAACCACATAAGTCGATATGCATATCAAATAAGCATCGGCACGTGGAAATAAGAGAGTCGAGGACTATATGCGATCCTGCAAAACTATATGATGATGTCGACACTATAATAAGTGGGAATTCTCCTCCATCTTACAAAGCAATTAAGAATAAGAAGTTAACCACACAGATAAGGAAAAGGCATCTTAAATGATCCGCTCAAGCAACGTCAAAGGGTGTTTCCAATTCAAGGCTTAAGGATATTGGGAGAGATCCAAGAAAGCCAAGAGTAATTTTCCATTCATTATTAGTTTTAGTATTTTAAATATCATTAATCATACTTTTTTTTTTGTTGTAAACCAAACTAAAGTCGATAGCGCGAACGTGTTTCCTCGAAGTTGCAACACCTTTATCCTGCTATGCTGTTTTTCGTGAGGTAAGCATATAATATCACACATCGATGTAGAAAGTACCAACCGATACAATGTTCTACATGCAGAATTTAACTTGTCCACAATGAACCAATCAAAAGGGTACACTAAGCTCATGATGGATATTATTTCAGAAAACATTTTGATACATGACATTATCCAGTTTTCATTGTATTTAGCTAGAGATTTTGACAGGTCTTTCTGTCTTTTAAGCAATAGTGATTGAGTTATGTTGAGAAATTGTAATCATTAGATGTAATAAATACATAAAAATAGATAGTTTATTGCCTTTTTACAGTTTATTGTGCCTGATACTAGAAATAATGTTCATTACATGCTTGTTTGGGTGGATTCTGGCTTGTATTTTGCATCTGTACCCTGTGTACCTCTTTGGAGGGTACAGATTGTTTTTTGCAGTTTTTTCCAAATTTATGTTGCCAATTCCATACGATTATGTTTAGAACATTGCAAAGGAAGCATTTGATGGCGTTGTGATATTGGTTTAGTGCATCTCAGAATGTCTTTCTGGATTTTTTGCGCTTTTTTCCAAATTTATTTTGCCAATTTCATGATTATGTTTAACATTGCAAAGGAAGCATTGATGATATGGTGGATTTCGGGTGGTTTAGTGCATCTGTACCTCTTTGTATGTTTTTTGCGCTTTTTCCATTTTAATTTGCCAAATCCTTATGATTATGTTTAGGCCATCCAGGAATCATTTCATTGCAATTTGGGTGGTTAAGGATGGGTCTTTTGCATCTGCACTGTACCTCTTTGAGGGTACGATGGTTTTTGCGCTTTTTTTCCATTTTAATTTGCCAAATCCTTATGATTATGTTTAGGCCATCCCGGAGGAATCATTTCATGAATTTGGGTGGTTAAGGATATTCTTTTCCATCATTCCTGTGTACCTCTTTGGAGGGTACTAGTTTCTAGCTTTTTCCATTTTAATTTGTCAAATCCTTATGATTATGTTTAGCCATCGAGGAATCATTTCATTGCAATTTGGTAGGATGGTCTTTTCCATCTCAGACTGTGTACCTCTTTGAGGGTACGAAGGTTTTCTGATTTTTTCCATTTTAATTTGCCAAATCCTTATGATTATGTTTAGCCATCCCAGGAGAATCATTTGATGGCTGCGGATTTCTGTGAGTGCATTCAGATCCTGTACCTCTTTGAGGGTACAGATTTTTTGCGCTTTTTCCAAATTTATTTTGCCAATTCCTTATGATTATGTTTAGAACATTGCAAAGGAAGCATTTGATGGTGCTTTTGGTGGATTTTGGTTTAGATTCAGACTGTGTACCTCTTTGGAGGGTACAGATTGTTTTTTGCAGTTTTTTCCAAATTTATTTTGCCAATTCCTTATGATTATGTTTAGAACATTGCAAAGGAAGCATTTGATGGCAGTTTGGTGGATTGGTGGTTTAGTGCATCTCAGACTGTGGTACCTCTTTGAGGGTACAGATTGTTTTTCTTTTTTTTCCATTTTAATTTGCCAAATTTATGATTATGTTTAGGCCATCCTGAAATCATTTGATGGCGCTTGGGTGGTTAAGGATGGGTCTTTTCCATTCAGACTCGTGTACCTCTTTGGAGGGCAGATGGTTTTTATTTTGTCCATTTTAATTTGCCAAATCCTTATGATTATGTTTAGCCATCCCGGAGGAATCATTTCATAATTTGGGTGGTTAAGGATGGGTCTTTTCCATCTCACTCTCTTTGGAGGGTACGATGGTTTTCTAGTTTTTTTTCCATTTTAATTTGCCAAATTTATGATTATGTTTAGCCATCCCGAGGAATCATTTGATGGCTTGCGGTTAAGGATGGGTCTTTTCCATCTCTGCACTGCGTGTACCTCTTTGGAGGGTACAAATGGTTTTCTGCAGTTTTTTTCCATTTTAATTTGCCAAATCCTTATGATTATGTTTAGGCCATCCCAGAAGAATCATTTCATTGCAATTTGGGTGGTTAAGGATGGGTCTTTTCCACATTAATTCACTTCATAAATATGTTCAAAGTGAGAAAAAAATAAATGTTAAGCATAAAGCAACAATCTACCCTAATAAATAGAACTACTAATCAACATTTAGCTCACAATAAATATAAAAAATATATGTACTGAAAAAAAAAAACACTACTTAATTAAATCATCACAGATATACCTACATTGCATATCAATATATTTAATGTCATTAATCATAAATCAAAGAATGAGCCATTTATAGAGTGAAAAACCTTGGCATTCACTCCAAGAAAATTGAATATGCTGAATACAACACTACCTATGCACAATATTCAAGGAAAATATACAATGAACCAAATTTTATGGCAAGGAAATCACCCTTTATTGCATTCTTTATCAATACCTCAAAATCCTATATGAAACAAAATAATATTGTTCTCACTTGGATTTTAAGTCCTAAACAAAATGTGAGGCGAACTCATTCTAAATAAATTCATCTTCTTTGGCCAATCCTGGTGGTCACCCAATCCACTGGAGGTTTGCTGATTACTGCCTCCATGTATTTACAGACAAACATTCCGCATTCGACACTATTTTCTTGAACTGGTATCCCACTCACTATGTCGACATATTTACTGATCGCTTCAGAAGCTCGCAAAGATCTTCCACAAGTAATTTGATCTAAATAGCGACAAAATCAATAAGTTGGACAAAAAAAAAAGAGTTATGAGAATTGAGAAAAGTTCTTAGGAAGAATGCTCTTATGAGTGGGTTTGGGCAATGAGTCATAAAATGCCGTGCCTCGTTTAATATGCCCAACCAGGAGTGTCCAGTGCTGATTTTCTATAACTGGCAATATGATTAATTCAGACACACTGTCTGCAGTGATATGCTGGATAAACATTTTGCTCTCCATCTTCATCAACTGGCATAACTCGCAGAAAAGAAGAGAACGACATTACACATCCTTTTCATATAAGCAAGAATAATCGTAATACGAACATTCTCGCGGTGGAACATACCCAATGCAAGCATGATATGTACAAATATGGGACATACTGGCGAGCGAGTTCTTCTCACCAAAGTAGCAAGGCATCAATGTGCATCGAGATATTGATCCACAACAAGTCATCGACCGCCTCGCAACAATGATATTCCCAAATGTAATCACGCCCGCAAGTAAGTATTTTAAAGTGATCTTAACTAAACGAATAGGTTATTTTATGTATGAAGGACTGAATAAGTCTTGACTTACTTGTCCTCAACCGAGCACGATGTCAATAAGATCGAGCATCGGCTAGCAAAAAGAGCTCGGATGAGAACTCAACAACATGAAGTGCCTCGATGCAACGAAAATTATTCATGACCTAGTGATGAAAAGCTACATCCACTATGAATAAACAACCCTCGGTCATCAGATGATGATCCGACCGATGCTCCTCCACAACGACAATAGCGTGGGTCATCGAATTCTATTGGCTCATCTTTGCAAACCTATAACAAACTTTACCATGACGAGTCGATTAACTATGAGTGAAGGATCGATCTGAGATGATTCATACCTCACCGCCGCCACCACAACAATAGCTGGGTTCTACCTCTAGCCGCTTCTAAAACAACCAAGAAAATTTATCAAAACTATTTCAATTATCTCAAATCGAAAAGAAAGTAACTTAATACCTCACGGCCGGCTTTGAGGAGGCCACCACATGTTATTCTTGCTCGAGACTTCCGTAAGTGTGTGTGAAAGGGAATTTTCCTCTTCTTATCCACGAGCTTTAACTCCACCGATGCCGCCAATTGTTTGATCTGCCATGTGTAGTTGCACGAGAACTTCTCCACGGTCAAGTCAACGTGGGCTTCCTGAAGCATTAACAGTGGAAGCTCATTCCACAAGAGCTTCCTCTGTACCTCAGACACGCGGTGGCCTCCCCGCATTTCTGGTAGTGGCTAGAACATCCTCGATAGCAGCAACCCACAAACAGAGCCCATCCAACCTCTCGGTTACTGTTGCATGGAGAGACGATACTGTCTCTCTCAGGTCCTTCAAACCTGCAAACATCCTCTCCACCGCATGGTCTGGGGGTAGTAGCAGGTGCTTGAAACACCGACGGGAGAATATCGAGGAGAGCTATAAGGAGAGTCACTGCAGAATTGGACTTAAAACGGGACAACTATCTGCCCATGCAGTGATTGTCAATGGGGAGCTGACTGGGAGCCAATTCCTTCCAATAAGTCCTAATGAAAGGCGCACTTGGTAAGAGGATAAAAATTTTGAACACAAACAACATAAATAAATACATTCTTATATGAACTAAGTGATATTATTATATGTCACCGCCTCCCAAACCAAGGAAAGCATTTTTGGGAACTCTATTTTAGCCCATCGCAAAGATACGGGCTTTGCAGTTCGGGATGACGATTATGATGCTTATGTGCTCAACCATATCTACAATGAATATATTAAACAAGAACTTCAAGACATTTTATTTCACAGTAATGGAGATATAAAACATACCATCAAGAGTGACAAAGCCACTCATGTAACCAAATGCCTCGTCCAATCTTTGATGCAATAACATCAAATTGGGGACACTAGAAAGTCCCAAATGGCAGCCTGTACTCAAAGAATCTATATCATCTAAGCAATAATTCATGCCACCCTAAATTGTGGTATACAAAAAAATAGATTTGTAAGAAAACGATATACAATCGCACAAACCTCAGTAACGAGCCATCAATTCTCAAGTAATATGAGTCAAAACGACAAATGGGATTGCCATACAACCTTCACCCTCGTTTGGCATCCCTATCATCAATGCAACTTCATCGGGGTGAAAGGAATGCGCCACCCAAATGAAAGCTTGTTTTTATGTCCCAAGAAGACAAGAATCGATGTAATGGCAACCGAGTCTTGCTTGATGTGGAGTCAATGAATTGATGGAGATGAAGCTTCTTCAAAATGTTGGCTTCATCTGAAGCGGCCGTAATATTATCAACACATTTCTCACAAATAGGCTGCACCGATGTTATCCTTTTCCCAGACATGGTTAACTTCAGAAAAACAAGTAATTAGGTTAAAAAGAGGTCTGTACCCTCCGAAGAGGTACACAGGGTACAGATGCACTAAACCACCCAGATACCACCCAAACTGCCATCAAATGCTTCATTTGCAATATTCTGAACATATTCATATAAAATTGTCAAAAAAAAAAATCAAAACAATTGCTCCAAAGAGGTACACAGGGTACGATGCACTAAACCACCCAAAACCACACAAACCGCCATCAAATGCTTCCATTATAGTGTTCTATATAATCATAAGGTTGGCAAAAAAAATAAAAAAAGATCAAAAGGGTCTGTACTCCAAAGAGGTACACTGTGGTACGATGCACTAAACCACCCAGAAACCACACAAATTGCCATCAAATGCTTCCTTTGCAATGCCCTAGACATAATCATAAGGAGTTGGCAAAAATGGAAAAAAAGATCGGGGTCTCATTCTCCAAAGAGGTACACAGGGTACAGATGCAAAATACCCATCCTAAATCACCCAAACTGCCATCAAATGATTCCTTTGCAATGTTCTAAACATAATCATATGAAATTGGCAACATAAATTTGGAAAAATCAAAACAATCAGACCTCCAAAGAGGTACACTGTGGTACGATGCACTAAACCACCCAACCACCAAACCGCCATCAAATGATTTGCAAATTCTAAACATAATCATATGAAATTGGCAACATAAATTTGGAAAAACGAAAAAAAACAATATTTCCTCCAAAGAGGTACAGTACAGATGCACTAAACCACCCGATACCACAAACGCCATCAAATGCTTCCTTTGCAATGTTCTAAACATAATCATATGGAATTGGAAACATAAATTTGGAAAAAAAAAAACTATCGTATCTCCAAAGAGGTACACAGCGATGCACTAACCCACCCAAAACCACCCAACCGCCATCAAATGCTTCCTTTGCAATGCCTACATAATCATAAGGATTGGCAAAATAAAATGGAAAAATCAAAAATGGTCTGATTCTCCAAAGAGGTACAGTGGTACATGCATAATACCACCCAAATCACCCAAACGCCATCAAATGATTCCATTATAATGTTCTAAACATAATCATAAGGAGTTGGCAAAAAAATTGGAAAAAAGATCAAAAGATCTCAGAATTCTCCAAAGAGGTACAGGTAATGCAAAATACCCACCAAAATCACCCAAACCGCCATCAAATGCTTCCTTTCAATATAATGAACATAAACATAAGGAGTGGCAAAAAAAAATGAAAAAAAAGGTCAAAATGGTCTCACTCCAAAGAGAGAAACAGATACAAAATAACATATAAAAAACAACCAATCTTTCACTGGATAGTGAGAAGAACGAGTAAACCCTAAATTCATTCAAGTTGGAATGCATGTAAATACCTCATGTAGTCACCTACAATACCTCAATTTATGATTTGCTATACCAATGAGTGACGTCCGACGTCGCCGACAAATGAAGCTAAGGCGAGAAAAATCCTTCAGACTAAATGTCGAACGTAATGTGCTCTTCGCTTTGAACACTTACGGTCGGGCCGTGGAAATGTCAATACGCAGCCCGTTATGCGCCGTTAATACGCCATCGACGTCGTCGGGCTGAAAGCCGTCTCATATCTCGCTTAACCGCTAACCGCAAAATCACACGGCCGTGTTGATTGAGTCCACGAAACGGCAGACCGACGATATTTTCTCCCCAAACACACCCTATATCACGACTGTTATCTGGCTGCCAAGGTGATGTTGATGCCGGGACATGATTAAGGAGCTGCAACCTTGTCGTCCCGTCACAGTGAGAGAGACTTTTGCAGGAAAAGAGGTTGATGCGTGAAGGCCTCCCAAGCAAGAAAAAAAATCTAAATAAGGGAATGAAATTGCAGGCCGTAGGCTTCATATTAAGTTCAAGAAATGGCATTTTGAGTCCCAAAACGAAACATTCGTGGCCGAGCGCCATCTCAAACACTATTGCGGTGTGTTGTGAACCCACACCTCGGGCGGAACACAGCCCCAAACACACCCTATATCACGACTGTTATCTGGCTGCCAAGGTGATGTTGATGCCGAGACATGATTAAAGGTTATACTTAACCCGAGGAATGACTAATTGTATGGATATATACACAGCTTGTGAATACCCTTTCAAGCTCATCAAAATTTCTTCTTATTGGCATGCATGTGCATTAAACAAGGCTATTATAATACCAAATAGGATAGGTCGATCAGACAATGGAGATTATAGAGCTGTTGCTAATGATTAGCAGTACTGATCATATATAACCACTAGTATAATAAGATAGAGTTGTTGCTAATTCCTAAAAATTGAACGTTGGTTTGTTTTCAATATAGCAGTTGTTTAAACTGCTATAAAAAATATTTATTTATGGCCGTGTAATTAAATCCCGAAGACCTGTAACACAATAGCTATCAATCCGAGCTCCTTTTTCCTCTTTTCTTTCTCATTTTTTTTTACCATTGGCGGCGTACAACTCATTCGACCCCATTTATTCCATAACGAATAAGATAAAATGAAATTTTTCTTCACTGAAAAATCTTAGATAGAAAGCTTTTTTTTCATGTATTTCACCCCATATCTTTATTTGAAGATGTTCTTATCATAATGCGCTTGATTTATAATTAAATAACTTGAATTCTATTATTAAATTATATTCATTTTCTTCTTGACTGAAAACACAACCTTAGAAATTTTTATTGTATTAGTTGATATTTCAGTCTTAGGGATTTAAAATGCATGAGTTAATTTCCAAACTTAGATCTTGTTTTCTTGTTTGTACATTCAAAACATGTGTTTAAATCAATTTTAAATGTAATTAGTACCATTTAAAATAAAATTTAAATGTATTTAGAATTTAAGGAAAGTAATGGGGATAAAATAAATTGAGAATAAATGCTTTAATTCCTTGACCATTGAGTATGGGAAGCATTGGAAGTTTGTAGGTTAGTTTAATTTAGGAAATGACTAAAGGGGAGTTGTTTCAAATGTTTAATTAGTCTATTAATTAGAATGATTAATAATCAAATCTTTCTTTTGGTCATATATATTAGATGACTGAGAATGATATTATAGTTCATTTTGTCTCTTTGAAATAATTATAGTTTAATCATTAGTTACATTTATGTAACTATATAAAGTACATTTTTTGTCCTAGCCTAAATAATTTCAGAAATATATTGGAGAGATTAAAGGTACATAGATTTTATATCATATAGTGCAACTTCTAAGAGTAAACATTTATATCATTTTTTTATTACGTCAGAATTAACAAAATCAAACTATTAAAATAAATTAAGGATCACTTAGTCATCAAAGGAATGTTTTTGAGGTATGTTATATAAAATCAACAAAGAGATCAATAATCTATGGTTATGAATCTAATCATGATTATATATATATATATATATAAAGGAGACTCCAAAAAAAAAAAGAGGTTTTTTGGAATATGTTATATAAGGTTTACTTTAGTGAATGACTACTCTACAAAATATTCGATCTAATATGAGAAAAAGTATATAAAAGTTGTCAAAATAATATTAAAAAATTATTTAATTAAATAAGTGTATTTGCATTAATAGAATACTTATACACACACAACAAATATATATATATATATATATATATATATATATATATATATATATATATATATATATATATATATATATATATATATATATATATATATAAAGTCTAAAATTAATCAAAGTTATTATTTATAATGCATATTTATCAATTTGAGTGTTTAAAAGCATAGACAGCCATGCCATTTGACATGTTATTGAAACTATTTTTAAAGCACATATCCATGATATACTACTACTAAAAAATAATATATGATTAAAATATTAATGAAAGAGATTTGAAAACACTAATTGATGCATGTCCCTCTGATTGTGTTGTTTTAGATAGATAAATCCAATGAAGTAAATCTCAGAAAACATGAAACATCATAAAGGTTGCTTAATAAGAAACTTTGCTCACATTGAGTAACAAAGAAAAATGTTATACATAACATTGAAAAATTATTTGACACTCGACATTCTTCTTGTAGGTGATTGATATAACTAATTTAATGTGCTCGAACATATAACATATTGATTTGAAATAAAAGAAAAATTCCTTATGTCATGATCAAGCCTATGCCAAAAAAAAAAAATTTAATATATTAAATACTATATATAATATTTGGTGTATTATATTGAACCCCTTCAACTTTCCATCATATATTATATTGAAACAAAACTCCTTTATACAATCATCAATTATAAATAATAAGAAGATGTTGTAAATTGTTATTAATGTAGATCATCTTTTAGTGTGTATGTCTATATAGTTATAACATAGAGATTCATGCTTTGATGTCTTTGCCTAATAAAAGTTTATTTTGTTTGCAAGTGATGAGAATTAATAGTAATTTTTTTAGTATATGCAATGTTATCTTGCTATCTGTCATACTAAGTAAATAGGTTATACTTATTACGCACAAAAAAATTTAAATTTAATGACGCAGAAAGGAGATGAGATATGCTCAATCACGAGAAAAATAATAAACTATAGACCCATGAGCTATAAGGAAGGCTTTTGAAAGAAATAAAATAATTAAAATACAGATAAGTTATTATCCAGCTAATATGACCTTTCGTTGTAACTAACAGCCATAATTTAAAAATAAAATAAAACTCTTGTTCAATGACCACTAGCTAACGTGGTCCATTAAAGTAATTGACTCATAATGGGCTGTCGCTTTTTTCTAAAATGTTGAATATGGAACTATCTATAACTAAGGCGATTAATTTAGATTAGATTCAAATAGAAACAAACATATTGAGACGAATTATAAACTAATACTCGAATCAAACCTTTTGTCGAGCCAATCTGTAGCCAACCACAAATCGAATCGAACTAATTCAAGAACCGAACAAATTTTTTTATTATTTTTATGTGTGTCTATATATATATATATATATATATATCACAATAATATTATTTTTAAAATTAAATGTATTAAATTGTACATATAACTACAGCATTCATGATCTCTTTTGAAAATCATATTTTTCCTAATTTTATGGACTAAATTCAATTTTTAAAATTTTTTAATAATAATATTGTTTATTAAATTCAAGCTAGCTGGAAAAAAAATAAACTAACTCTGTTCAATTTTGAGCTAAAAAAGAGAGTAAAAGTTTCAATTTGAGTTTTAACTCAATAAAAAAACGAGTGAGCTGCTTGAAATCGATAATTTTTTATTAAGTATTTATTTGATTGGCTTGAAATAATTAATGGACTTAACAATTATTGGAAACTTTGAAATAATTGTTAAGCTATGTGAAAATTGTTTAATGCACTTAAGAAAAAAGAAATCTAGATACATAACACCTAATTTTAATGTATTTAAAATATATAATACCTAATATTTGATATTTATTATTATAATATTTTTTTAATATAATAGATACTTTATACTTTAAAAAATTAATGATGATGATATTTTGATGTAATATTAAAATCTATGTATTAGTTTATATAAATATCAAAATTTAGATGTTAGACATGTAAATATATAATTTTGTACTATGTATATAAATGGGTAAAAAAATAAGCCACTCTTTGACATCTTTTATTTTATTTAAATTTTGATTAGAAATAAAATATCTTTTGGCATCGATATTTTTATTTCATAATTTGTATTTTATATTATTTTTAAAAATATAACTGCTTTATATTTTTATTTTTATTTTCTTAAATTACATTATTTTTAAAACTATTCTCAAGGTTTTTTTAGCATTCATAAAAATAACTATTACTATTAATATAAATATTTTATTGCAAATTAACATATAAATAAAATAAAATAAAATAAATATAAAAAAAATCAACTCAAACAACCCCTTAGAAAATTTGGATTATATTATTCTATAATAATAAATTTCTATAGATAAACTATAAGAAGTAGAGATCACCTCAATAATAATGGCCTCTGCACCTACAATTGAAATAATCATTAAGTTTTAAGGTGCATTTTATTTTACAAGTTGTAATAGCCATTTTTTATATAATGAATTTGTAAATTTAAAAAGTTCAAGAAAAAATATTTATAATTCAAAAATTAATGTCTCACATCATTGTAATTGTGATTCAAAAGTTAAACAAGACTGTATATCTATTAATAAAAAGTAGAGTAATAGGAGAATGCATCCTGATTAGCATAAAAATATCAAAGAGAGAAGATTGAGCAATATTTATATACACCTTAAAAGTTAGCCCATGAAGAATACCATCTTCAAGCAATAAGAGACAATCAAGAAAAGTGATATTTAAAGCTTTGAAATAGTTTCTTGCAATAACCAAGTTCAACTGACTTAGGAATCAAAGAGAGAGAGAAAGATTGATGAGTTTTTCATAGGTACGATTGCAAAGTTCGACTAAGGAGTTGCAACTTCGTCGTCGTAAGAGAGATTTTTGTAGGAGAAGAGGTTGATGTGTAAAGGCCTCTTGAGTAAAAAAAAACCTAAATATCAAATAAATTGTAGATCTTAACATTCATATTGAGTTCACGAAATGATATTTTGAGTCTCTAAATTTTTGAAGGCAGTCTCAAATACTATTGAGTCTCACAAATGTAATTATTATCACCTCCAAATCATAATTTATCGTTATGGGGACAATATCAATTTAATTTTTTTTTTTAAAGTTACATAAAATATTTTTAAAAAATGTTAATCGCATGAATTTTAAAAATTTCGCGTTTAAATCCGCCGATCCTATTCACATTCACATCGAGAGTCACCCTATAAACTATCAACTATCAACATATTACAACCAAAAATTATAATCAATCATTCACACAATGAGTTTATAGTTCATTTATTCAAAAAATAAATAAAATGGTGAAGCATTCTCGATATGATTATTCGTCATTACTTCTCCAATAAATACCAAAACCATAGCCTCAAACCCTAGCCTCCCCAGCAGTGCAATCTGCAAGCAGAGGATATAGCATAGCCCAGGTATTATATCTCAAGGCCACCTCCGCCGGAAATGGAGCCTTCGCCGTCGCTGTGGGTTACATACTCGGCAATCGTCGCATTTTTCTTGGTTGTCATCGTCAAAACTATGAGTAACGACCGGCACCGGCGGCCGAATCTACCTCCTGGCCCTCGGAAGTGGCCGATCATCGGGAACCTGAACTTGATAGGCGCACTCCGGCACCGTTCCATTCACGAACTCTCCAAGAAATACGGCCCGGCCATGCACCTTCAATTTGGTTCCTTCCCAGTAGTGTGGGATCCTCTGTGACCATGGCCCGACTCTTTTTAATGACCACGACCTTGCCTTCGCTGGCCGCCTTAAGATCGCTGCCGGTAAGCACACGGCCTACAACTTCTCCAACAGCACGTGGTAGCCATATGGATCCTACTGGCGTCAGGCGCGTAAGATGTGTATCACCGAGCTCTTCAGCTCTCGAAGCCTCGACTCTTACGAACACATTCGCTCCGCCGAGCTGCGTGGGCTTCTGCGCCGCCTCTTCGACGCCACCGGCTATCCTTTCCTCCTTAAGGACCACCTATCTACACTTAGTCTTAACGTCGTCAGTCGCATAGTCCTAGGCCACCGCTACCTCGACCCCACAGCTGATGATCAGGCTGCGCCGCCACCGCCAGTGTCCCAGGAGGAGTTCAAGAGGATGCTGGACGAGCTGTTCCTCCTCAACGGTGTGCTGATCATCGGCGATTCCATCCCATGGCTAAATTTTCTTGACTTGCAGGGCTATATTCGTCGGATGAAGGCCATCGGCAAAAAATTCGATCGATTCTTGGAGCACGTTCTGGAAGAGCACATCACCCGACGAGTGAAGGAGGGAGAGAATTTTTCACCTAGGGATATTGTCGATGTCCTCATTCAATTCGCAGAGAATCCCACCCTCGACGTCAAGCTCAACAGGAACAGCCTCAAGGCTTTCTCTCAGGTAATTAATTTAGAGAATGACATACGCTTCAAAATTGTAGTTTGATTAAAGTCCAACTAATTAGATTAAAATGAGTCATTGATTTCAAGTTCAGGAAGACCCATAGCATTAATTATACGGGGGATTTACATACCTACCATTTAAAACATTACATATTACACCTTTATCACCTAAGCATATATATTTACAGCTTAGCCACTCTAAACATCGGATTCCCTCAAAATCCTCACTCCGTTTTATACCTAACCCCGTTCTCGTGCACATAACTCCGTCACGGATACTGTGAAGCCCATCTACTCTGTCAAAGCCGTCGTTGCTTCTATGATTTTTGTGGAGTTTCGATAGTACTTCCCTGATATGAGTGGGTAAGATTTTCTAAAGCCTTCCTTTCCTTCTCATGCTGCCGGTAAAAACTTTGGCGTAGAAAACTTCTTTTCCTTCTTTTCCTTCCTTGTAATACTATTGCAGTTTTATTTTTATTTTTGTTTTTTTTAAAGCTTAATACTGATGTAGTTAATTTTATATACTAATAAATTCATATTAAACTAATGATCGACTCTATGCAAGTTGCTGAAGATTTTGAGAGTAAAAGTAAATTAATAAACCTTGGGCAAATCATTGTGTAAATTACTAATTAGATTTAAAGATAAATTTATGCTTTGCTATCAAATATCGGAAAGAAGCTATTAAAAGAATTATTTTCTGCTCTGTCTTTTAATATTTTATTTATAATTTTGAGAGCTTCTAATTTCATGATAAAGTATACTTATTTAATATTATGTGAATTATTATAAAAATATAAATTGGGTTTGAAATTAATATTCTTTTCAGCAGAAATAAATTTCTTGAAATTTTGATTTACTATATTTTGTTAATTTTTAGTGATTTTTTTTTTTTGAGTTTTACGAATGAAGGAGTTCTAGTAGTTTGTCAAAAAATGAGCGCCAATCATCTGCTAGTGGGAGTGCCTTTAGGAATATCCAAGTATATTACAGATACAATTTATGAAGTATTATATATACATGCAGAAGTTGTGTAAATAGTGGAAAGAGATTCTATTGATGCCCACGAAATCGAACATATACTGATTGTCATTTTTTTCAATGGGTGGATGAAAATAAACTAACAATCAATGATATTTTGTTCTTGTTGCGTGCTCACCACGATATGATTAAAAAGAACTTTGAGGCTATCATACTTTATTTAAAGATTTTGGTTGGAGTCGTTGTTGTAGTCTTGATGTATTTTAAATTTGCTTAGTATATCTTTTGGGATTATCATGTATTTTGTAATGTGTTTTTTAGCTCTCAAAGTTTAGGGTGAAATTTGAAACTTATGAAATTATAGTTGTCGATCCATCATCAATGATGTATCCATCTATGTATTTTGATTTATATATTTCTAATGAATTAGTTGTGCTTCAAATTTTCTTCTCTAAGAATGTGTGTGTGTATATATTATGTAAGAATACATTGATCTTATACAAGTTGTCCAGTTGGTGTAGTTGAGTGTGCTTTATGAATTGATTGCCACAACAAAAGGCAAGGTCTTAAAGGGGATAAATCTCTAAACTGCCGCTCAAAGAGCTACAATAAGCCTAAAGAGATAAATCCCCTATCTATTACATCAAAAGAAAATGAAAAAATAAAAATAAAAATAAAAGCAAAGGAAAATACACCGAAAATGACCAGCTCAGCACTAGCACATGGTTAAATCTCTAATATACTATTCAATAGCAGGAATTAAGTCACATTTCCATATACTTGAGTTCATCTTATTTTTAGCTCTTTGCTCCATTATCATGCCTCTAATCATATCAGCGAAATTAACAACTGGTTTATCCTTGACCTCTCTGATCCATGAGTTAAATGATTCTGACATATTTTTAGTGTTAGCTTGATTTTTTATTTCAAGTAAGAATTGACATCTTGACCACTTATAGGGAAGACTTAATAGATAAGCATGCAATTGTGGGCAACTTTCAAATATTTTTTTTAGCTTAACATCATAATCATATTCGTGTATGCATTTGTGGCTAACCACACATCATTTTTAATTTTTTGACTGCCATAAAAAGTGATATTTTTTAATATTCTTCCAGAGATGATGCATACAAACCCCCTATATTTTGCATCTGGGAACATACATCTCATTGCCCTGGATAACCCCTTCTCCATATTTGAAATAAATGCCAACGTTCAACTTCATTGCCAAAAGATATAACTAAATTTCTCAAAAAATCATTCACATGATCTTTTACTCGATTTAACAATTGCAAATACTAATGTAAAAAGTCTATTATTACCATCCAAACCATTTGCTAAAAGCAACACACCCAAATACTTAGATTTTATGTGACATGCATCAAGATCCACGAGATGTCTGCAACCAGCGAGAAAGCCATCGATACATATCCTCAAAACTAACATAGAATTTTTCAAATGTGTAATCATTGCCATTATAATCAAAAGTGATATTAGAACTTGATTTCTTTTAACAAGCTCGCTCTTAATGTAGGAACCCACCTATAATTATCATCAATTGAACCAAATGTATTATCTCACTAATTGTCTTGATTGCCATAGCTTCATAGAAGGAAATGACAACCCATACTTATTTTCAAGTCCATCATTTGTTTGTTTTAGGTGGTACGCCCGATACTTTTTTTATTATATCTTGGATCTCATGAGTCACCCAACTAGATGTTGCTTGTTTGTTACCTACTTGATGCATGGACATGAATGCTAAGCTTCTATTTTCCTAACTTCAAATGTATGACCATCTATAACACGTAAGCTCTTACTCTCCATGGACAACCAATATAAGAACAAGTAGCGATAACTCTCCTTTTATCACTTGCTTTAATCTTCATCCAAAATTCTCGATAGCCATGGATCAAGAAATTGTCTTAAACTTCTAGAATTAACAAACTGATTCCCAACTTCTAATGATATATCATTGTCAATTTGAGTAGTAATCGCCAATCACTACATCCGTTAATATCATTTATATATTCACTACTACTATCAAAGCTCGAGTGATGGTACACTTCCATTTGACAAGGATTCATAAAATCTATATTGACAAAAACAAATATAAAGATAAGAACAACTTGTATAATAACAATTAGCAAAATATTCCATATTAAAGTCTCACCTCCACATATGTGTCATAAGTCGAAGCCCACAAGTCTAATTCAACGGACTTCGTGACAAAGGCGCAAATCGGCTCAAAATGCACCTGGACGCCACCAAAATGGTTGAAATGATCATCGACGAATGTACTTTCGCCATTATGCTCAAAAAATCTAATGATCAATCAATTAAGCTCGAGATTAATGTGTCGACACATATTAGAGTCGAGAACTGCGACGATATCCGAATGACTTAGTTTGCAAATTGATCATTGACTTTAAAACATCAAAATCTATCAAATGAGACTATCCGCGCTCAATTTAGACGAGTTTGTGCAAAAGTCGAATGATTTGAAATGATAATCGCAATGAAACATGGGCGTCCAAATTTACTCAAATGACCTCCGTCGATGAATACTTGTTGTCGTATTTGAATGTTGAAATTGAAGATATAAATATTGCATAACTTGATGATCAATGAGCAAACTCAAATATAATTAATCTGATGCATAATGAGGTCGGGGAGGGACGAGGATAAACAACCTCCATTCACATTAATCAAATCATGCGAAATATTGAAATCTATCAGTAAGATTGTTCACACTTAATTGGATGAGTTTTGAAAATTGAAGCAGCGGACGAAATGACTCAATTTGATCCATTTCGAATCAAATACGCCGATCATGAAGCGGACAACGCGTTGAAACATCGAATTATCTTTAAAAGATATATATTGACTATGTGCATTTACTGGTGTAAAATTCACATCAAAATCATTTAATCAACTTAAAATTAATTTAAAATTTATAAATTACTCTCCCATGCTCAACCGTTCCTCCCTATTTTAGTTTGACTAGAAAAAAAGAAAAGGAAAGAAAAGAAAAACTGCTCTCTCCCATTTTTGGCAACGGTTCCTCTCCTCTCTCCTACATTCCCTCTCTTCCTTGATTCCCACATTTTTCTCCTCTCTGCTTCTTCTCTCGTTGGAAAGAAAACTCCTCCTGCACAGGTCTGCCTCCTCTCTAAATCCGTCTAGCTCGGTGCGGCACCTGCGTTATGACTCGCCGGCTGCATGACTGCGCCCCAGAAAGCGCCTCCGGCGGCCACCCCGTTTCACCACCGCCGTTCCTGGCTCGCCAAAATCGGCGCCTCCTATTTCTGGCTGCGCGCTCCGCGCACCCGCACGCGCAATTCCACGACCCGTGCGTCCTGCGCAACGGCAACCCTCCCTCTTACTCGGCCCGCGCCGCCTCCGCGGCCACTCCATGTTCCGCTCCCGCCTGCGCAGTTCTTGCCTGCCACTTGCTACCGCGTGCTGTTCCAGGTGCAAATCAATCCCTCCGATCGCGTGCTCCTGTTTCGCCTTGACCTGCCAGTCCCCTTCCCGCTCCGCAGCCCACTCTGACCCGCACCCGCCTTCGCGGCCCACTCCAGCCGCCGCTCCGCGTTCCGCTGCTCCTGTCGGGGTAATTCCTCCGGTCCGCAAGAACAGCCTTGCCAGCCCACGCAACGAGCCTTTTCTCCCGCAGCCCGTCCGTCCTGCTGCACCTGCTGCACCTGCTGCACCTGCTGCATCTTACCAGCCCGTAGCCCTTTCCGCATGGCCCGCCTCCGCTGTTCGCACCAGCCCTCTCCGGCCCGCTGCACGCAGCCAGCCCGCGTAAGCCAGCCCATCTTCTTTCGCCTCGAAACCCTTCCACTTTGCCAAGGAAGAACGTCATCGAGAGGTCTTCTTCGATTCCGGTGTTGCATTCCTTTAGCCGTCATCGCTTTTGGTTCACTCTGATTGGGAAGAATCATCAATGGGATTTTCTTTCGATTCCGTGATCGCTTTTATTTCCGTTTTAAACCGCCGTCGGGAAGAACATCGTCAAGTGAATTATTCTTCGGTTTTTTGCATTCCTCGCTTTAACCCTTTCCGAGCAGAAACGTCGTCAGTGGCGAATTCTTCTTTCGATTTTCGGCGTTGCAATCCTTGCATAACCCATCCAATTTCGCCTCGCGTCGGAAGAACATCATCAAAGAGTCTTATTTCGATTTGGCGTCCACTCGCTTTATTCTTCCGGTTTTTTTGCTTTGCATGTCGAAGAACATCGTCGAGACAATTCTTCTTTCGGTTCTGCGTCTTATTCCTTGCCTTGTATTCCCAATTACATACCCAATATCTTTAGAGCATTGCAATGCGTAGAAAAATGCTCGTTGTGCTCAGAGGGCGATGAGATGAAAAATCTGTGGTGTCACAAGACGCTCGTTATCTTCGAGTGTGTCTAAAAGTAAGCCCGGCCTCATTAGATGTATCCCCTAGGCAAATGCTGCAAAATTTCGTAATTTCTGACTTAGAAAAAGAGGAAGGAATGATATATATTGCATTGTATGTCTTCTTTATGGTTTAAAGTGTCATGCTCAGAGACCTGACGAGATCTTTGTAGTATCATGAAAGCATTCGCTTGCACGTCGAGTAAACCAAAATACCTCCGATCTGACCACACGGATGTGGAGGCTAAAATGCGTCAAATCTTTTGACTTAGAAAAGGAGAGTGAAATGAACTGATTAAGAATCTAAGTAAGGAAACCCAGATTAATTTTAAACTAAAAGCGTCAAACAAGAAAAAAAAAAGGGGAGCCTTTAAAGAAAATTTTAGAAAAAATAGAGCATTAATTTAAAATCTAAGATAAATTTGGGGAGATAATATTAAACTCACTTTGGGAGGCTAATATTAAACTCACAAACTTTAATTGTAATTCTCATGACTTAAATTAAAACAATTCTATGACTTAAATTGAAGTAAAATGAGTTCTCTTTTCTTGAAATTTCTCAAAATTAAACAAGCTTGAAATTTGGGGACTAATTCTAAACTCATAATAAACTTGCAATAAACTCAAAATCTAAGGATGAATCCAAATTGAGTTTAATAACTCTTATATGAATATGGAGGTGATTACTATACCAGCTAATAAGCATGAGTGGGGCTAAAGTAATATCAAATCATAACTTATCAGCGATGTAAATTGAACATAATCAAGTTGAGAGAATTACAAAAACTCTACAAGTAAACTAAGTGCAAGTAATATTTTAAATTATAATCTAAATCAAAATGCCTTCTCATAGGATCTCAACTCTTTCATGGCGAAGAGACGATACTAAATCAAAATCTATAAAATCATAGGGCTTCCTTCAAAATCAAGGAATTTCATCCCCTTATGATTTTCAAAATCAATGATTTTATTAATTAGATGAAATTAGCTAAGCTATAAATACCTACATGTACTCAGACATATAGAGGTTTTAAGTGCAAATTTTAATGTCTAAAAAGGCTGCACAGGGTAAATTGGAATAAAAAAATTAAAAATAAAAAAAATCAATCTCATAATTCAAATATAAAATTACCTAAAATTACTATACACCCGCATGGGTCCCGACACTATGTTGAATGCTTAAATTCAAGTGTCTGAGGATGCTACGCGGTTTGCTTCCCAGTTAGTCTTAGGACTGGGTCTGGGTTAACAAAACCTAAAAACCTATAATAAGAGTTTCAAATCGTGAAATATAAGACATTGATTACATTGGGTGTGAGATCTAATCCTCTATTAGCGACTAAATAGAGTTTGACAAGATCTAAAGCTCTTAAATATATTCAAATTAATCAATTTTCCAAATCAAATTAAGTATCAATCAAACGCTTAAATGAAACTCTATCATTAAAATTTAAATCAAACTCAATCTATCCACCTTCCATAGCTTTATGTGATAAATTAAGAAAACTCTAGCTCATAAATGAGCCAATATCAAATCAAGTGTTACTGTTCTCTCAATCAATCTCATGTTAGTAAGGACATGGCGTGTCCTCTGTGGCTTAGCCAAGAGCTCCATAGGTGGCAGTTAGGGGATAGTCCTCATCAGTGGTTTGGCCCGTCAGGCTCTATTATATTACGATTACGACCGTAGCCGGTATGCTCCCCAATGACTCTGCCCTTTGAGTTGTGAATCATAGGGTATACTTGATAGAGCAAATAACCCTCTGTTAGCTAAGGCAGACTTAAGATTGGCTTCTTTGGCAAACATCGGCAGTTCTGGATTTCTTGACATAACCCATGTATTCGATGAGGATCCTTCATCGGTTGGTCGACTACATTCTCGACTAAGTACTAGGGACCGATGGTGATGACAAACTATGTGATCGCAGCGTCATTCCCCAACATCCGGTTTAAGTTGAAATGATGAATTTCATAATCTAAATTCAAACTCGTCTTTGCTACTATGTATGCATTTAATGATCTAATGACCTTTGAAAGTTCTCTCACACTTATTGAGAGGGATAATTAACTATAGGGGCTTGCACTTATAAGAAACTTGGAACATCTAAAGTCATCACCAAATGAGGGCAAATCTTTGGGTTGTGTCTTATCTACTATTCCATCTTCCTTCTAAAATTACACACTATTACTCTCAATTCAAAAATTTGTCGAGAGGTCGATTTTGAGCCCTGATTCTGGCGACTCTGCTGGGGACAAGATTCTCTTTCCATCTTTGGCTAGTCATATATGTGCTATAGTAGCAATATCATTTTTGAAAATTCAAAAAAAATAAAAAATGGTGATTTAAATGTGTAATAAATTCAATATGAGGCTCTATGTAGAATGAATTATTCCATAGAGTATATCTTTATTACACTATTATTTTATTTTATAGTGCATTTGCATCTTAAAAGTATGGGGTGAAATAATAATTGCTATTTACTAATCCCCATCTTTCACTTTTGCAGAATGGATCTAAAAGCACTCCTTTCACCGTTTAGCTAGGCCGTGGTGTGAACATTTGCCTAGCCAACACCGTCATCAACACAGGTGATGTTGGGGCTACTATTTAATTCGGTAGCTTGAATTTCTCGGCTATCGTAGCTGCAACTCCTAAAGTACCCACCCGTGGTATATTCGTCCGAGGCCATCCTGAAATACCTCAAGTTACTGAAGCTCCTACTAGCCATGTGTGCCAACCAGTTCAACACCCAACTGCTGTCAAGGAGTTCTCCCTACAGAGAACTTCAGTTTTCAAAAGGCTAAGTCAATCTGAAGCTCCCATGATGAAAAGAACTATTAGTGGGAAAACTGTGTCTTTAATACCTCATTAAAAGACTGCGAACCTTTATAGAAACGATCATGAAGCTTCCTCAAAGCAAATTAACCAGAAGATAGAGAAGAAGGAGAAACGGGGCAGATCCCCTTTGACGATCTAGTGAATAAAATATACCGCGAGTGAGTATCCACACAATAACTTTGACAACCTAAAGTGGGTAAAGAGGAATAGCTCTACTGGCAAAATAAATCAATCCTTCTAGAACCAATCACGTCAAACTCCACCACCACAGAGGAGACAACCTGATACACTGTCTGCTAGGATACATAAAGTTCTCAAAGTAGCCAAGGACAGAGGCCTAATGAAAAGAAGATTTTAGAGGCATGTGGTGAAGGAAAATACTGAGGCTCCACCAAGAAAGTTGCCATCTCTTCTAATAACTAGCCATTGAGCCCAGTACGATTTGCATGGTGAGCATCGGGGCGTGACACTTGGACCGTGTGTCTAAGAATCCGCTGCCGAAAGGTCCCGGTGAAAGGATAAGCAAATATAGAGGCTAAGGCCCCGTAATGAAACTTTAAGTAATATGAGAGGTGTGACATATGATACATATACTCAAAAATCCACTTCAAAATCAACTCATCAGAAGTGGATACCCAAAAGAAAGGATATCATTGATGAAAGATATGATGGTCGACACCTTGGAGAATCCTCTGGGATCCCATCATCGATCGTTCACCCTACAAGAGAAGGTTGGCGTTGTTGGTCCTTTAATAGAAGAAGTGGTTGTTCGCACATTGAACCGAGATCCCGAAACGTCGATGAAAAATTCATGTGTAAGAAGAAAATAATGAAAAGGACACTATGGAAGTGGTCTCGTATGGTCGAGATATAGATGAACCCTCGCCACACCATTCAACGTGAACTCGGAACGAACAATTCAACATTTATGAAGAAGAGTCTTCACAGAAGCAAATAGAGGATGGATCTTCGATCTTTCTTTAAGAAGAAGAAGAAGAAGAAGACCATAATAAGAAATATATGGGTGTCAAAGGCCGCTATATGGTGAAACCAGGAAATGATCAGTGTGGTACACACTTTTATAATCAACATCATTGTTCAGCCCTGTCAATAGTTGCCCCTCCAAATGCTCAAGGAGAAGGACAATCAAGTTCTTCCCTTGAAATTGAGAAAGGAGAAGAACATCAACAAGAAATAGAAGAAGAGTAAGAGCCTGTACTGATTGACGCTATGTCGCTAGCTAGAGAGCAAAGAGAAATGCAGCGTCAAATGGAGGTCAAAGATAAGGAGATTGCACAGCTCGGTACCAAAATGAATGATATGATGGTACAAATGAACATCATGATGGAGATGTTGCAGAAGAATATCACATCAAGTGCATCACTTGTCTTGTCTGCTAATCAACAGACATCTAATAATGCAACTTCTATACCACCAGCCACTGTGGTACCTCAAGCTTCTGTAAGTACATGCTACGCATGAAGCGAGGAATGAAGTTAACCCACTACCTCTCCATCCAATAATACAAAATCTGGCTAGAACACTTGGAACGGTAACAACTGTTCAGCTAGAAATGATTATCAATGGAAAGATAAAGACAATCATAGCCTCAGAGTAGGCGGAAAAGCTGGTGAGTAAGGGTCACCCTTACCCAGCTGAATATGATCAAGTATCGTACCCAAAAGGTTACTCAGTGCCGAAATTTAATACTTTCGACGGGCTTAGTAATCCAAAGCAACATCTAGCCCAATTTAAGGCTACTTATGCTAACAGGAGCGATGCACGCTTTTCCATTCGTTAGTAGCTTGACCTCAGCTGCTTTTGAATGGTATGCAGAATTGTTAAATGATTTAGTTAAAATCTTTGCTAAATTAGAAACTATATTCGTGAAGAGGTTCACTAGTGCAATCGAGAAAATCACAATCACTGGCCTTGCCTTGCTGAAAAGGAGGAAAGATGAGTCAGTGACAAAATTCATGAGTCGTTGGCGCAACCTAAGTATGAAGTGAGCAACAATTGAAGAAGAACATGCGATCCAATTGCTAATGGGCAATATGGATGATAAAATGACACCATTTATTGCATGGCGTCAATTGCAACATTCGGGACTTGCTCGATAAGGTGGCTAAATTTGAAAAGTTGAATAAGTTTGAATTCTATGCGGATAAAGCAAAGAGAAAGAACCTTGAGACTCAAGAAGAAATGAAATTCATGTAAACTTTCTATAGCTCAAATGGTGAAAAGGCGGGTGATATACAATGTGGATAAAGGGGTACAATGATGATAAGGGAAAGAAGCCTACTTATCTAATAGCCAAGATTGGTATTAAGAGGTAATGACAAGCCTCAGACTTTTTCAAGTGGTGGGGAGCATCCAAAACAAGCAACAAGAGATGATGAGCGAATGCGATCATCTCTTAAGAAAAAGATGAACAAAAAAATATTCTTTTAGAAGGGCGGTGCTAAATTATTTAGCTCAAAGCCGGTCTACAATTATTAGAAATTAAAAGGCCTGAAAAAGCTGATCACGCTAGCAATCCAAATTACCATCCCTATCATCGAATGATTAGTCATCCAATTGAAGATTGTTATGTCTTCAAAGATTGGCTAGAAAGGAAGTATCAGCGAGGTGAATTTATACTATCCAATAGTATTCTAGTCAACCCAAAAAGAAAGTCTATAAGGATGATTACCTCCTCTTTCGTATCATCCAACAAAGACAAACCGAAGTTGAAATAAATTTAGACTGAAGAATGGCAAATAGTAGTATCCAAAAAGACCGTGAAGATGCTGAAGCAGCTAAAAGATGTCCCTAGTGTTAAGTGGAAATCACCACTTGAACCTATATTGGACTTAAGAGAGATGCCTAAACTAAGTATTTGGGCTTCTCAGTGGCATTCTGATAAGGCTACTTCATCACAGCATGTGAAACAGTCTATTAGATGCATACCTCATAAATGAAAGAAGCCTAAAAAAAGAAAGATCAAGAAGAGAACTACAACTCAAAAGATCATTAACAATCTAGAGGAGTATCACCATTTAGGCCACAGACTTCATGACTAAACTTCGCATTGCTGAATCAGATGAAGAAGATAATGATGAATCTTGTCCAGTAGAGACATGCTGAATCATCTACGTGATGTCAGATATTCTTCAACATCGATTACTCCGAGATGACAAGGGTAGTCAGACAAACTCGACCAACCCATCAAAATTTTTATCAAGAAAGCAAGAAGAGCCTGAGGAACTAATGTTTCAATTTTGTTTAATGACTCGACAAGACAATAATAATTGGATGAAGATCACATATTTTCTTGTGGAGAAGAGTCGACTCATCAATATCATCATGTATGGAATGTATGACATTGAAAAATGAGTCTAACCCTTTTGGCCAATCTTCCAATAAGAAGAAAATTTGAAGAAATGACCTTTAGAGGAATCAGCAATATAAGGTGATTCAAGTTCAATTGAGAAGTGGTAAAGTCTTACCACCTTCATTAAAGAAGGGAAATACAAATAAAGACAAATGCAAACAAATTGAAGTAAATGAGGATATCATTCTCAAAAAATCTAGGATAAAGCCTAAATCAAGCGAGATGATAGATTATAATATTCAATCACATCGAGAAAGATCGAATAATTAAAATGGGCTCTCTTGATGTCAAAAGATCTCCGAGAAATTTTGATACATGCTCTCAAAGATCTGGAGAGTTATGAAGCTTACTTTGCTAAAAAATGCATGACTGAAGCATTGCAAACTCAAGATCTCCCAGTAATCATATTTGTTGAAGAAGATCTTATGTTGGGAACGACAGATCACAATCGTTCTCTATATGTTACTGCAGAGAGTGATGACATATTGATCAGCCGAATATTGATTGATCAAGGTTCTTCTATCAATCTTATGAGTTTAAAGATATTAAGAGGATTATCACTCGATATCCAACATCTTGGGAGAGACAAGTTGATGGTTCATGGATTCAATGAAAAGGAAAACTCTAGGTTCTTTTATTCTCCCACTCAAGTTCAAGGATTTATATACATAAGTCCAAGTTTCATGTAATCGATGCCGATACATCATTTAGAGCTCTGGCGTGGCTGCATGAGTATGGCATGGTCCCATCAACTATACATCAATGTATGAAGTATCTGAAAGATAGAGAAGAATTCATAATTCCTGGTAATCTACAACCATTCTCTATCATTGAAGCAAAGATCTATGAAGATACAAAATATTTCATCCTCAAAGAGCCTAAGCTAACATAACCTCTTGAAGCGGTAGCATCCACTTCAGGAACTAAAAAGAAATTTCACAAAGTGAAAGAGCAGAAGCAAAGTGGAAGAAAGAAGGCAATGCCGACTCTCCCTAAAGCACTGATTCTACAGTCAAGCAAATCAATTCCTTATTTGGGGAGTGACACAAGAAGAAGAAGATATGCCAAAAACCTAAGGGAACTTATAAACTCTCAAGAAAGGTAGGGTATAAAATAAGTGATTCGATTGACTATGATTTTGAATCTACTTATGAAAATAGAGTTCGATGATCATCAAGGAGGATAGCTCACTTAGCAGAGTGAGATGACTCACTCAAAATTATACCCATCCCTCAGTAGTGCTTCAAAGAAATCAGTCCACTGGGGTTCATAATATTGAAGAATTGATGACTTTCTATGTGCCTCTGTTGAGTGAGAGTGGTGGAATAGGAACTCTATTTTACAAATCAAGAGTCTTAACAAGATTTTGACACCAACATGAAAAATTATGATGAGGTAGTGCCAACAAGAATACTAATATACTATCCACATAAATTACAAAGAATGATGCATAAGCTTATAATTCATATGGGAACTACTAAACATAGGAATCAAGTCTTTAATAAGATGTGGAGCCAAAGAAGTCCTCAAGCATCATGAATAAGTGATAAGTTTATCACTAAAGGTCTTAGGTTCATCCGTAAATCTCATCAAAATAGAGCATGTTATAATATAATAGAAGCTGAGATCGAGACTCATAGTGATGAAGAAGATGATTCTTATGAAATTCTTCTTAAAAATGATGAAGAAGTAAGCCCACCTCAAGAACTTGAAGATGGTGGACAAATAAATTATGGATGAACTTAAAGAAGTCAACCTAGGAGAGGATGATCCTCCCCAATTTTCAAGTGCTTCTTTGATGAAAAAGTTGAAGAGCTAAAATGATACTTTGTGAATTCGGGATTGCTTTGTCGGATATATTCTGAAATGCCAGGCTTATCTCTTGATGTAGCAGTTCATAAACTAGTTATTAAACCAGATGCAACGCCTGCTAAGCAAGCTCCTAGGTGAATGAGATTGGAGATTGAACAAGGTAATTGAAACTAAAACTAATTGAAGCAGGCTTCATCCGAGAAGAAAAGTATGCAGATTGGATAACCAATATTGTCCCATTCAGAAAGAAGAATGACCAAATCCGTCTCTGCATTGACTTCTTGTACTTAAATAAGGCGTACTAAAAGATGACTTTCCAATATCAGAACTACTAGTGGATAACACTTTCAACTATGATATGTTCTCATTCATGGACGGATCATCGGGATACAACCAAATCAAAATGGCACTTTCAAAATACCTATTGGCATATCTAGACAATCATGCCCTTTGGTTGAAAAATCAGCTATATACCAAAGAGCCATGACACATATTTTGATGAGTTGATTCATCAAAAGGTGGAATGTTATGTCGACGATTTGGTGGTGAAAAGCTTGAATCATGAAAACCACTTCGAAGACTTGAGAACTGTACTTGAGAGAATCAGAAAATATGATCTCAAGATGGATCCTCTAAAATGTGCATTTGGGATATTCTACAGAAAATTCTTGGGGTACATTATACGTTATAGAGGTATTGAAATCGATCCTGCTAAAATCAAGGCAATTGTGGAGATGCCTCCACCAAAGAGTTTACGTCAGCTCCGTTCTTTATAAGGACAACTTGTACTCATCCGTTGATTTATATCAAACTTATCAAGATGCTATCAATCGTTTGTAAGGTTAATGAAGAATGATGCTCCATTCAAGTGGGACAAGGAGTGCCAAGAAGCCTTCAATAGTATTAAAAGCTACCTGTTAAATCCACCAATCATTGCAGCACTTACTCTTGGGAAGCCCCTCATTCTATACACAACTGCATTAGAAGTGTCTCTCGGAGCATTGTTGGCATAACACAATGAAGAAAATAAAGAGAATGCTCTTTATTATATCAGTCGGAGGCTGATTGGAGCATAAATGAGATACTCTCTGATAGAGAAGCACTATTTAGCATTGATCATTGCGGTCCAAAAGCTCCATCACTATATGTTATCTCACAAGATTACCCTCATTTCGAGGATCGATCCGCTTAAGTACTTGATGACAAGACCAAGGTTGATGTCGCTGCGAGATGGGCATTATTACTTATACAATTTGATATCAGATACATTCCATAGAAAGCAGTGAAGGGACAAGTCTTAGCAGATTTTTTTACTGCACATTCCATCCCCGCGGACTCTTCTCTTAATGACAATTTACCCGATGAGCAAATTATGCTCATTCATGAAAGAGAAAAATCAAAATTTGGGAAATATACTTTGATGGAGCTCAATCAAACAAGTCTAATATCTAAATTTCCCAAGAGCAAGAGCGAATCGATCATCTTCATAACTCAAGAAGGAGGGATAATGAGATGATCATAGGATTGAACGAGCTAAGAACTAATAATGAAGCTGAATATGAAGTATTGGTTGCAGGTTTGGAAGAAGCTATTTTCATAGGCATTTAAAACCTGCACAACTTATTATAAATCAAGTACTTAGCATTTATAGAATCAACAAGCTTGAGTTAGCTTTCATGCGAGTTTTCACACTAATGAAGCAAATACCAAATATCACACTAACTCGAGTCTCTCGATCTGAGAATAGCAAAGCCGATTGTTTGTCAAAATTAGCTAAGGAAATGACAAGTATGAATAGTGATTTATCATAATCAGCATATTTTCTCGATGAGTTCTAGAGCCAGGTTGCTCCTCATACTCCCCAAAATTAATAAGAAGTTGTACTAAGAAGAGCTAAGAATGACATTGCCTCAGAAAAGCAGTATGAAACATTTGTTGTAGAAGAGTCATGTGATTGGAGGCAAGCCTTCATCGACTACTTTAAAGAAGGCAAATTACCAAGTAATAAATCACTAGTAGCTCAAATCGAAAAGAGAATGCTACGCTATGCTTTCATCAATAACACTTTATATCGTAGATCCTTTGAACAAATGTGGCTACAATGCCTAGGTGTAGATGAAGCTAGCAAAGTGATGGTTGCAGTTCATGAAGGACTTTGTGGTACATCACCGTCCCAAGATGATAGTAAAAATCAAAAGGATGAGCTATTATTTTCTATGGTGAGAGACTCATTAATCACGCTAAGAAGTGTCATAAGTGTCAAATACATGAGAATCTCATCCATCAACCTCCAAATCCATTACACCCAACAATAGCATCCTAGCCATTCAATGTTAGATGTAATTGGACCAATTGATCCACCATCCGTCCTAGACATCGCTTCATCATAGCTGATCGACTATTTCTCTATGAGGCTACCCATCTAAAGAAGTTATTGTTGATCGAAAGTGATCAACTTTTTTACGCATGTGGTCATAGATTTGGAGTGCCACAATTATTTTGATGATGGCACAAAAGTGCAAATATTTATAGATTCATCGATCGACCCAAAATTAATTACTCTTCAATATATAATCCAAGAGCAAATGGTTTGGTGGAGGCCTTCAACAAGACATTAATCAAACTGCTCAAGAAGATCCTTACTAAAAATTAAAGAGAATGGCATACCAAGCTAGTAGAGGCACTATGGACGCATCAAACTACCTACAAGATGCCTAACTAAAGCTCCCTATTCATTGGTATTTGAACCGGCTACCGCTTGAAGTTGAGTTGCCTTCACTTCCATATCCAATACAATCTAACTGAAGATCAAAATGCTCGTCTGAGAATGGAGGAACTCGACGTGCTTGGTGAAGTTAGATTGCAAGCTCATCAAAATCGAAGTCTATCGAGCAAATATGTCCGTGGCTTTTCCATACCGCGGCAACCTCGAACATTCCAAAAGGAGAATTGGCCATGGTTTGAGAAGACCAATTTTCCCCAATCAAAAATTTGGTGGCAAATTCGAACTTAACTGGGAAGACCCTTTTGTCATTGAAAAATTATACAAAGGAGGGACATACCAACTCATCGACCTAAAGGGTGAAAGACCAATGCCGCCAATTAATGGTCGATACTTGAAAAAGTACTATACATGACGACCACATTCTCGAGGTATAATAGAAATCCTCCTGCAAGATAGGAGTCATTTTTTAAGTATATCTATTTATTTAGGTTGACATCGTGCTTCATGCCGAGATCTCTAAAGAAACATACTCCAGATAAAGAACTTTTCCATGAAAATTCCCTTGTTACACATGGGGCATTTTTAGATTTTTATATATAGATGAAATCAATGTTGTATGTTAAAATCCTCTTTAGAGTATATCAATTCAAATATTGATGTATTTGTTTATTTTCATTTTGAAAAATCTTCTAACTGTACTGTAGAAGTCCCCCTATAAGATAGGGGGGATTTTTTTGAGTTTATATGAAGTTTATTTGAGTTGACATCGTGCCATAAGATGAGATCCTCAAATATATTCTTATTCAGGTTGACATCGAGCTTTATGCTGAAATCCTTGGATATATCCATAATTGTTATTGTTAAGTTACAGAGTCTTGCAGGAACAAAATGAATCTATTTCTATGCATGAAAGGACAACCCTAAATGTCAAGAAATTATTGATTTGCCAAATTGAGAGATCAAAAGAACTCCCGATTTTGGAAGCTTCAATTAATTGAAGTTGGAGAAACATCAACCTCTATATCCAAAAAGACACGGATGAGTTCTAAAGGTCAAACTCAACAAGCCCACAAATGTCCGAAGCATCGCTCTTCTCACTCAACAAGCCACAAGAAAAGGCCAGAAAGAGCCCCATTCGTCGGTGACAAAACCGCCAACCCACTATACTAAGTCAAGAGTAGTTCTAAAGGTTGAACTCAACAAGCCCAAATATGATCGAGTTGCTGATGCTCTCCTCACTCAACAAGTTGAAGGCCATAGTGAAAGAGCCCATGTTCGTCCCAATGATGAAATGTCAATCTCAAACTAGATCCAACTTAGCATTACAAGAAACCGGATCCAAGAGATCTTTCTACTTGATCGATAGATCAAGATAACTGAGAAAACTCAATCATGGCTATCTCAAATCAATCTATATATTACCCGCAGGTGATATCTCAATTTATTATCAAATGATCTGATCAAGCTCTAAGCACAAATCAAAGCCAATCTCCTTATCAGGTCCGTCAAAGTAGAAAGCATAGGATCGATGAAACAATTCCATAGTTCAAACAAAGCTGATGGCTGAACTAAAGGAATTTCGTGGTTATTCAGTCTGTTAAAGCACATGTTGCAAGACTAATAACTCAATATTGATTTTATTTAAGCCGGAAGGCTGGGTCATCTGTATGTACCCTCCAACGAATCCATCAAAGTAGCAAGCACATGGTTCATGGAGTGCATACACTTCCTGGTAAGTCAATAGGGACAAATGTCCTTCATCATGTCCGCTGCTCAAAGCCAAGACAAAAGGAATTTCAAATCAAACATGGATAAATCGATTCCCTAGCGGAGTCCTTCATCAAAACAAGTAGACTAATTCCTCTATCAAACCCAACCAAGCATGAAGCAAGGATCGGAGGAGGCTCAAATATGACATAAAAGAAAGAGATCTTTAGCAAAGCCATCAAGCAGATAAGATGGTGCAAGAACTCTTATCTATCCGACAAATCAATTCGATAAATCAATCCGCCATTTAGCATGTCTTAAATAAGGCAGCATACTAATGATAAATCCCATCAAAGCTCCGTAAGCTATTGCAATCGAAGCTGAAATGATTTAAGTTCTATGGTCAGCCCAAAGGGTCAATCAGTTTTCAACAAATGTGACTCGCTCCATGTATGGATCATATTTGTTGGGGGGCATTTATTGACCTCCACATACTAAGTCGAGTCAAGCCCACAAGTCTAAATTGATGAACGAAGCGGCGCAAATCAGGCTCAAAATGCCTGACATCACCAAAATGATCGAAACGACCTCCGATCGACAAAGGAACTTTACTATTGTGTTCAAAATGTCAAAATCGATCAGAATATAAATATTGCAAAATCTAACGATCAATCGATGCCGAAGCTATTAATGTCGACAAGCATATCAAGATGAGAAGCGATGATATCCAATGATCTCGCTCAGAAAAAGTTGATGATTCCATTGGCTTCAAAATATCAAAATCTATCAAATGAGACTGTCCACGCTTAATTCAGACGAGTCTATGCAAATGTCAAATGATTTGAAATGATAATGCACAAATCGAGGCTGAAACGCACTCGACGTCACCAAAATCAACTCAAATGACTCCGATCGACGAATGGACTTCGCCGTCATGTTCAGAATGTCAAAATTGGTAAGGATATAAATATTGCACGACTTGATGATCAAATCAAGCTCGAAGTCATCAATGCTCCCGACGATATATAAGGAGGCAAGAGGATCAAACGATTCGCCAGACATTGATCATGCCATTGGCTTCAAAATATTCAAATATATCAAGTAATACTATTCACACTCAATTCTGACGAGTCTGTGCAAAAATTGAGCGGTCGAAAGAGGCGAAGCGCATTTTGAGCTGAAATGGACTCAATTTGATGCTTACTCGAACCAAATGGCCTCCGATCGCAAAACAGACAACGCCATTGCATTCAGAATATTGGAATTACCTTAAATTGATATATATATTGACTATGTGCATTTACCGGTGTGAAATCCACATTAAAACTATTTAATCAATTTAAAATTAATTTAAAATCCCTAAATTATCCTCCCCCATGCTCAACCTCTCCCCCTATTTTCGGTTTGGCTGGAAATAAAAAAAAGAAAAGGAAAGAAAAGAAAAATTGCTCCCTCTCATTTTTGGCAACGATTCCTCTCCTCTCTCCTGCATTCTCTCTCTTCCTTGATTCCCACATTTTTCTCCTCTCTGCTGCATTCCTTTCACGTTGAAAAGAAAAACTCCTCCTACATAGGTAAAAATTTGTCTTCCCTCTAAATCCCTCTCATCGCCGACAATAAATGGCACCGGCACTAAACCGCGTGCCTCCCACGGCCTTGGCCAGCCAGCCTCCGCAACCAGAAACTGTTCCACTGCGGGTCTGCTTCGCTCCAAAAATCTGGCGCACCCTCTCCTCCTCATCTGAATTCAAGACTCAGCTCCTTAACGGCCTCGGCTCTCCTCTCATGCTGTTTCCCTCAGCCCACAACCTGCTACCCTCTGGTGGCTCCCCCTTCCTGCTCACGCTTCTCCCCCGCTCATTTCCCTACATCAGCTACCCTCCTGCCCGCTGCTTTCACCCATTCCCGCCGAGTTTGCTTTTGCCCATCCATCAGGTTTCATGGAAATTTAAGCCATCAGATTTCTCTCAGTTCTTTTTTTCCACCACAACTTTTTAAATTGGGAAGAACATCATCAAGAGGCGAATCTTCTTCTTTTCCTGTCAGCCTCGCTATCCCGTCTTTTTCACTTCACCAATCGTGGGAAGAACATTGTCAGAATTCTTCTTTCGATTGCCAGATCCCTTTTAGTCTTCTATTTTGCTTCACCAAAACCGAACATTGTCAAGAGGCAAATTCTTCTTTCGATTTTCGGTGTCGCATTCCTCGTATTAGCCGCCCAATTTTCGCTTCCCGCGAACCGAGGAAGAACATCGTCAAGAGGTGAATTCTTCTTTCAGTTTTCAGCGTCGCATTCCTTGCATAACCTGTCCAATTTTTGTCTCACCGCAATCGGGGGAAGAACATCATTAAGAGGTGAATTCTTCTTTCAATTTTCGACGTCACACTCCTCGCTTTAGCCTTCCAGTTTTTGCTTTGTCGCAATCGGGGGAAGAACATCATCAAGAGGCGAATTCTTCTTTCGATTTTCAGCGTCGCACTCCTTGCTTTGCATTCCCAATTGCATACCCAACCTTGTTCCCTTGCCGAGCATTGCTGCACGCCGAAAAATGCATCAGAACATGTGTGATATATGAATGTGAATATATATATATATATATGCTTGTGTTTCTTTGCAGGTTTGAAGACCTCATTGTGCTCAAGAGGGCACGACGAGATGAAAAATCGGTTGTGGTGTCACAAGAGACCGCTCGCTATGCTCAAGTGGGCGTACCGAGTAACCCAACATTCGTTAGATGTCGCTCCCCTTAGACGAAATGCTGTTCGAAATTTCGTCTAATTTCTAGACATAGAAAAAAAAAGAGAGGAGGGGGGGTGAATATATATTGCATTGTATGTCTTCTTTCAGGTTTAAAAGCCTCGTCATGCTTAAGAGGGTGCAACAAGATGAAAAATTAGTTGTGTGTCGAAGATACATACCAATACGCACTGGTAAGCAATACATCCCCGATGCACCTACATTGGGATGACGCTGGGAGGCTGACAAAATTGCGTCAAATCTTTGACTTAGAAAAAAAGGGAGAGTGAAATGATCTGACTTAAGAATGCTAAGTAAGGAAACCTGCAGCTAATTTTAAACTAAAAGTGTCAAACAAGAAAAAAAGGGGGGGAGCCTTTAAAGAAAATTTTGGAAAGAATAGAACATTCATTTAAAATCTAAGTGAAATTTGGGGGAGGATAATATTAAACTCACAAACTTTAGGGAGGCTAATATTAAACTCACAAACTTTAATTGTAATTCTGGCTTAAATTAAAGCGATTCTCTATGGCTTAAATTGAAGTAAAGTGAGTTCTCTTTTCTTGCAAATTTCTCAAAATTAAACAAGCTTTAATTGAAATTTGTGGGAAGGGAGGGGGGACTAATGCTTAACTCATAATAAACTTGCAATAAACTCAAAATCTAAGAATGAATCCAAATTGAGTTTAATAACTCTTATAAGAATATGGAGGTGATTACTATGCTAGCTAATAAGCATGAGTGGGGCTAAAGCAATAAGCACTGAAATTGACATAACTTATCAAAAGTGCTGTAAATTGAACATAATCAAGTTGGGAGAATTAAAAAAACTCAACAAGTAAACTAAGTGTAAGTAATATTTTAAACTACAATCTAAATCAAAATACTTTCAACGACCAGAACCCTTTCATGAAGTCGATATTAAATCAAAATCTATAAAACCATGGGCTTCCTTCAACCAAAAATCAAGAAATTTCATCATAATTGTGATTTTAAAATCAATGATTTCATTAATTAGATGAAATTAGCTATAAATACCGCATGTATAGAGATTTCAAGTACAAATTTTAATGTCTGAAAAGACTGCGCTGGATAAATTGGAATAAACAAAAAATGAAAATACAAAATCAATCACATAATTAAAATATAAAATTACCTAAAATTACTACACACCGATTTCTACACTATGTCAATGCTTAAATTCAAGTGTTTGAGGATGTGGTTGTTTCCTTTTAGTCTTAGACTGGTCCTTAATAAAAAACCTAAAAAACCTATAATAAGAGTTTCAAACAAAAAATATGAGAAATTGATTCTCGCTGTGTGACAAGATCTTACCCTATTACAAGAAAGAAAGTGGTCGATGTGATATAAAGCTCTT
>CM038218.1:87119866-87255004 GCA_021442155.1 Cymbidium sinense | reverse complement strand
TCATCTCATTATCCCTCCTTCTTGAGTTATGAAGATGATGTTGATTCCTGCTCTTGCTCTTGGGAAATTTAGATATTAGACTTGTTTGATTGATGAGGCTCCATCAAAGTATATTTCCCAAATTTATGATTTTCTCTTTCATGAATGAGCATAATTTGCTCATCATAAATGTCATTAAGAGAAGAGTCGCAGGATGGAATGTGCAAAAAAAAAATCTAAGACTTGTCCCTTCCTTTCTACAAAATGTATGTGATATCAAATTGTATAAGTAATAATGCCCATCTGCCAAGACACATGCACTTGGTCTTGTCATCAAGTACTTGCGGATCGATCCTGATGAGGGTAATCTTGTGAGATAATATATAGTGATGGAGCTTTTGGACCGCAATGATCAATGCTAAATAGTGCTTCTCTATCAGAGAGTATCTCATTTATGCTCCAATCAGCCTCCGACTGATATAATAAAGAGCATTCTCTTTATTTTCTTCATTGTGTTATGCCAATGCTCCAGACACTTTCTAGTTGTGTATAGAATGAGGGGCTTCCCAAGAGTAAGCGCTGCAAGGATTGGTGGATTTAACAGGTAGCTTTTAATGCTATTGAAGGCTTCTTGGCACTCCTTGTCCCACTTGAATGGAGCATCATTCTTCATTAACCTTACAAATGGTTGATAGCATCTTGATAAGTTTGATATAAATCAACGGATGAATACAAGCTGTCCTTATAAAGAATGGAGCTGACGTAAACTCTTTGGTGGAGGCATCTCCACAATTGCCTTGATTTTAGCAGGATCGATTTCAATACCTCTATGACGTATAATATACCCCAGGAATTTTTTGGGTGATATCCCAAATGCACATTTTAGAGGATTCATCTTGATATCATATTTTTTGATTCTCTCAGATACAATTCTCAAGTCTTCGAAGTGGTTTTCATTCAAGCTTTTCACCACCAAATCGTCGACATAACATTCCACCTTTTGATGAATCAACTCATCAAAATATCATATGGCTCTTTGGTATATAGCTCCAGATTTTTCAGCCAAAGGGCATGATTGTCTAGCAATAGATACGATAATTTTGAAAGTGCCATTTTGATTTGGTTGTATCCCGATGATCCATCCATGAATGAGAACATATCATAGTTGGAAGTGTTATCCACTAGTAGTTCTGATATTGGAAGCGAAAAGTCATCTTTTAGGGCATACTTATTTAAGTACAAGAAGTCAATGCGACGGTTGGTCATTCTTCTTTCGGACAATATTGGTTATCCAATCGCATACTTTTCTTCGGATGAAGCCCTTCAATTAGTTTTAGTTTCTAATTACCTTGTTCTTCAATCTCCAATCTCATTCACCTAGGAGCTTGCTTAGCGCGTTGCATCAGTTTAATAACTAGTTTATGAAGCTACATCAAGGGATAAGCGCATTTCAATATATCCAAAAGCAATCCACAATTCACAAAGTATCATTTTTAGCTCTTCAACTTTTTCATCAGGCAGAAGGGCACTAACGAAAATTGGACGGGGATCATCCTCAGCCCTTAGGTTGACTTCTTTAAGTTCATCCATAATAGCTATTTGTCCACCATCTTCAAGTTCTTGGTGTGGCTTCTACTTCTTCATCATTTTAAGAAGAATTTCATAAGAATCATCTTCTTCATCACTATGAGTCTCGATCTCCTTCTATTATATTATAACATGCTCTATTTTGATGAGATTTATATGAACCTAAGACCTTTAGTGATAAACTTATCACTTATTCATGATGCTTGAGGACTTCTTTGGCTCCACATCTTATTAAAGACTTGATTCTATATTTAGTAGTTCCCATATGAATTATAAGCTTATGCATCATTCTTTGTAATTTATGTGGATAGTATATTGGTATTCTTGTTGGCACTACCTCATCATAATTTTCAAGTTGAGCAGGCTGCTCAAAATTGTCCTGTTAAGACTCTTCAGATTTGTAAAATAGAGTTCTATTCCACCACTCTCACTGGAGGCACATAGAATATCATCAATTCTTCAATATTATGAACCTCTGGGGATTTCTTTGAAGCACTACTAAGGGATGGGTATAATTTTGAGTGAGTCATCCGACTCCAAGTGAGCTATCCTCCTTGATGCATCATCGAACTCTATTTTCATAAGTAGATTCAAAATCATAGTAATCGAATCACTTATTATATACCTTTCTTGAGAGTTTATAAGTTCCCTTAGGTTTGGATATATCTTCTTCTTGTCACTCCCCAAATAAGGAATTGATTTGCTTGACCTAGGTGTAGAATCGAGTGCTTTAGGGAGAGTCGGCATTGCCTTCTTTCTTCCTCCTTGCTTTTGCTCTTTCACTTTGTGAAATTTCTTTTAGTTCCTAAAGTGGATGCTACTTCAAGAGGCTCTCTTAGGCTCTTTGAGGATAAAATATTTTGCATCTTCATAGATCTTTGCTTCATTGATGGAGAATGGTTATAGGTTACCGTGAATTCTTCTTTATCTTTGATACTTCATACATTGATGTATAGTTGATGGGACCATGTCATACTCATGTAGCCACACCCAGCCCAAGAGAGCTCTAAATGATGTATCGGAGTCGATTACATGAAACTTGGCTTCTGTATATAAATCCTTGAACTTGAGTGGGAGAATAAAAGAACCTAGAGTTTTGCCCTTTTCATTGAATTCATGAACCATCAACTTGTCTCTCCCAAGATGTTGGATATCGAGTGATAATCCTCTTAATACCTTTAAACTCATAAGATTGATAGAAGAACCTTGATCAATCAATATTATCAATATGTCACTCTCTGTAGTAACATATAGAGAACGGTTGTGATCTGCCATTCCCAACATAAGATCTTCTTCAAAAAATATGATTACTGGGAGATCTTGAGTTTACAATGCTTCAGTCATGCATTTTTTAGCAAAGTAAGCTTCATAACTCTCCGGATCTTTGAGAGCATGTATCAAAGTTTCTCGGAGATCTTTTGACATCAAGAGAGCCTCGTACACACTTAATTATTCAGGGATCTTTCTCAGATGTGATTGAATATTATAATCTATCATCTCGCTTGATTTAGGCTTTATCCTAGATTTTTTGAGAATGATATCCTCATTTACTTCAATTTGTTTGCATTTGTCTTTATTTGTATTTCCCTTCTTTAATGAAGGTGGTAAGACTTTACCACTTCTCAATTGAACTTGAATCACCTTATATTGCTCAGATTCCTCTAAAAGGTCATTTCTTCAAATTTTCTTCTTATTCTGGAAGATTGGCCAAAAGGGTTAGACTCATTTTTCAATGTCATACATTCCATACATGATGATATTGATGAGTCTGACTCTTCTCCATCAAGAAAACATAGATCTTCATCTGAACTATTATTATCATGTTTAGTCATTAAACAAAATTGAAACTTTAGTTTCTCAGGCTCTTCTTGCTTTCTTGATAAAAATTTTGATGGGTTGGTCGAGTTTATACCCTTGTCATCTCAGTAATCGATGTTGAAGAATATCGACATCACGTAGATGATTATCTCTCTTGGACAAGATTCATCATTATCTTCTTCATCATTCAATGCAGTTTAGTCATGAAGTCTGTGGCCTAAATGGTGATACTCCTCTAGATTGTTAATGATCTTTTGAGTTGTAGTTCTCTTCTTGATCTTTCTTTTCTTAGGCTTCTTTCATTTATGAGGTATGCATCTAATAGACTATTTCTCATGATGTGATGAAGTAGCCTTATCAGAATGCCACTGAGAAGCCCAAATACTTAGTTTAGGCATCTCTCTTAAGTCCAATATAGGTTCAAGTGGTGATTTCCACTTAACACTAGGGACATCTTTTAGTTGCTTCAGCATCTTCACGGTCTTTTTGGAAACTACTGTTTGCCATTCTTCAGTCTGAATTTATTTCAACTTCTGTTTGTCTTTGTTGGATGATGTACGAAGAGGAGATCATCATCTTATAGACTTTCTTTTGGGTTGACTAGAATTATTGGATAGTATAAATTCACCTCGATACTTCCTTTCTAGCCAATCTTTGAAGACATAACAATCTTCAATTGGATGACTAATCATTCGATGATAGGATGTAATTTGGATTCTTGATCACTTTTCGTGCCTTTTAATTTCTAATAATTGTAGACCGGCTTTTAGCTTGTAGAAATAATTTAGCCGAGTCCCTTCTAAAGAATATTTTTGTTCATCTTTTCTTAAGAGATGGTCGCATTCTCATCATCTCTTGTTGCTTGTTTGGATGCTCCCCACCACTTGAAAAAGTCAGGTTTGTCATTACCTCTTAATACCAATCTTGGCTAGGATTAGATAAGTAGGCTTCTTTCCTTATCTTTATTGTACACCAGCTGCTTTCCTTTATCCACATTGTATATCACCCACTTTTCACCATTTGAGCTATAGAAAGCGGCATGAATTTCATTTCTTCTTGAGTCTGAAGGTTTGTTTCTCTTTGCTTTATCTTCAGACTTAGGGCGATTCAACTTTTCAAATTTAACCACCTTATCGAGCAAGTCCTGGAATGTTGCAATTGACGTCATGCACAGAAATGGTGTCATTTTATCATCCATATTGCCCATTAGCAATTGGATCGCATGTTCTTCTTCCAATTGTTGCTCGCACTTCATACTTAGGTTGCGCCAACGACTCATGAATTTTGTCACTGACTCATCTTTCCTCCTTTTCAGCAAGGCAAGGCCAGTGATTGTGATTTTCTCGATTGCACTAGTGAACCTCTTCACGAATATAGTTTCTAATTTAGCAAAGATTTTAACTAAATCATTTAACAATTCTGCATACCATTCAAAGCGGTGAGGTCAATACCGCGAATTGAGAAAAGCATCGCTCCCTGTAAGCATAAGTAGCCTTAAATTGGGCGGATGTTGCTTTGGATTACCAAGCGAAAAGTATTAAATTTTGGCGAGTAACCTTTTGGGTGCGACAGATCATATTCAATGGGTAAGGGTGACCCTTACTCACCGACTTTTCGCTACTCAGGCTATGATTGTCTTTATCTTTTCATTGATAATCATTTATTTGAGCGTTATTACCGTTCCAAGTGTTCTAGGATTTTATTATTGGATGGAGAGGTAGTGGGTTAACCTTCCTCGCTTCATGCTATGTACTTCTGAGCTTGAGGTACCATGGTGGTGGTATAGAAGTTGCATTATTGATGTCGTTGATTAGCCAAAAAAGTGATGCACTTGATGTGATATTCTTCTACAACATCTCCATCATGATGTTCATTTGTACCATCATATCATTCATTTTGGTACCAAGCTGTGCAATCTCCTTATCTTTGACCTCCATTTGACGCTGCATTTCTCTTTGCTCTCTAGCTAGCGACATAGCGTCAATCAGTACAGGCTCTTCCTCTTCTTCTATTTCTTGTTGCTGTTCTGCTCCTTTTCATTTCAAGGGAAGAACTTGATCCTTCTCCTTGAGCATTTGGAGGCAACGTATTGTATACAATGATGTTGATTATAAAAGTGTACAGATCATTTCCGGTTTCACCATATACGACTTTGACACCCATGATATCTTTTCTTATGGTCTTCTTCTTCTTCTTCTTCAGAAAGATCAAGATCCATCCTCTATTTGCTTCTATGAAGACTCTTCTTCATAAATGTTGAATTGTTCGTTCCGAGTTCCGCGTTCTGATGATGGTCGGCGGAGGGTTCATCTATATCTCTGACCATACAGACAACTTCCACTTCCATAGTGTCCTTTTCATTATTTTCTTCTTACACATGAATTTTTCATCGACGTTTCCAGTGGATCTCTGGTTCAATGTGCGGAACAACCACTTCTTCTATTAAAGGACCACGAACAACGTCAACCTTCTCTTGTAGGGGTGAAACTGATCGATGATGGGATCCCCTAGAGGATTCTCCAAGGTGTCGACCATCATATCTTTCATCAGTGATATCCTTTCTTTTGGGTATCCACTTCTGATGAGTTGATTTTGAAGTGGATTTTTGAGTATATATATCATATGTCACACCTCTCATATTACTTAAAGTTTCATTACGGGGCCTTAGCCTCTATATTTGCTTATCCTTTCACCAGGACCTTTTGGCAGCGGATTCTTAGACACACGGTCCAAGTGTCACGCCCCGATGCTCACCATGCAAACTGTACTGGGCTCAATGGCTAGTTAAAGAGATGACAACTTTCTTGGTGGAGCCTCAGTATTTTCCTTCACCATATGCCTCTAAAATCTTCTTTTCATTAGGCCGTCTACTTTGAGAACTTTATGTATCTGAGACGGTGTATCAGGTTGTCTCCTCTGTGGTGGTGGAGCTTGACGTGATTGGTTCTAGAAGGATTGATTTATTTTGCCAGTAGAGCTATTCCTCTTTACCCACTTTAGGTTGTCAAAGTTATTGTGGGTAGGATACTCACTTCTGGCGGTAGTATCACTTATTCACTAGATCATTCAAAGGGGATCTGTCGAGCCCTCAGCTCAACGTTTCTCCTTCTTCTCTATCTTCTGGTTAATTTGCTTCCTGACGAGGAAGCTTCATGATGCTTTGGGTATAAAGGTTCGGTCATAGCATGAGGTATTAAAGACACTTTTCCCACTAATAGTTCTTTTCATCATGGGAGCTTGATTGACTTAGCCTTTTGAAAAGTTCTGGAGAACTCCTTGATGAGTTGGTGTTGAACGGTTGGCACACATGGCTAGTAGGAGCTTGATAACTTGAGGTATTTGGATGGCCTCGATGAATATACCATGGTGGGTACTTTAGAGTTGCATCGCGAGAAATTCAAGCTACCAATTAAATGGTAGCCCCAACATCACTGTTGATGATGTTGGTGAGCAAATGTTCACCACTAGCGGTGAAAGGAGTGCTTTTAGATCCATTCAAAAGTGAAAGATGGGGATTAGTAAATAGCAATTATTATTTCACCCCATACTTTTAAGATGCAAATGCTATAAATAAAATAATAGTGTAATAAAGATATACTCTATGGAATAATTCATTCTACATAGAGCCTCATATTGAATTTATTACACATTTAAATCACCATTTTTTATTTTTTTTTTATTTTTCAAAAATGATATTGCTACTATAGCACATATATGACTAGCCAAAGATGGAAAGAGAATCTTGTCCCAGTGCCAGAAATCATGCTCAAAATTCATCGACCTCTCGACAAATTTTTGAATTGAAGAGAGTGTGATTAGTATGTGTGTAATTTTAGAAGGAAGATGGAATAGTAGATAAGACACAACCCAAAGATTTCCCTCATTTGGTGATGACTTTAGATCGAGTTCCAGGTTTCTTATAAGTGCAAGCCCTATAGTTAATTATCCCTCTCAATAAGTGAGAGAGAACTTTCGATTAAGGTTAGTCATTAGATCATTAAATGCATGGCATATAGTAGCGACGTAGAGTTTGAATTTAGATTATGAAATTCATCATTTCAACTTAAAGGATGGTTGGGGAATGATGGCGTGCGTCTAGATCACATAGTTCCGTCATCAGGGCCATGTCCCTAGTCTACTTAGTCGAGGAGAATGTAGTCGACCAACGGCGAAGGATCCTCATCAATACATGGGTTATGTTTAGAAATCCTTGTAGACTGGGATGTTTGCAAAGCCAATCTTAAGTCGCCTTAGAGAGTTATTTGCTCTATCAAGTATACCCTATGATTCACAACTCAAAGGCGAGAGTCATTGGGAGCATCTGCTACGGTGTCGTAATATAATAATGTGCCAAACCACGTCGAGGACTCTAATCTGCGCTTCTTTATGGAGCCTCTTGGCTAAACCACGGTCGAGGACGGGCCATGTCCTTACTAACATGAGATTGATTGAGAGTGAACATATCATAACACTTGATTTGACATTGGCTCATTTATGAGCTAGAGTTTTCTTAATTTATCACCCCGATAAATGTTTGGAAGGTGGATAGATTGAGTTTGATTTAAATTTTAATGATAGAGTTTCATTTAAGGTTTGATTGATACTTAATTTGATTTGAAAAATTGATTAATTTGAATATATTTAAGAGCTTTAGATCTTGTCAACTCTATTTAGCTGCTAATAGAGGATTAGATCTACTGTCACCTAACAGAATCAATGTCTCAGATATTTCGCTGATTTGAAACTCTTATTATAGGTTTTTAGGTTTTGTTAACCCGGACCAGTCCCAATAGCGGAAGCAAACCGTAGCATCCTCGACACTTGAATTTAAGCATTCAACATGGGGCATCTTGTATAGTAATTTTAGGTAATTTTATATTTGAATTATGAGATTGATTTTTTTATTTTTAATTTTTTTATTCCAATTTATCAGTACCTTTTAGACATTAAAATTTGCACCTCTATATGTCCAGTACATGTAGTATTTATACTAGCTAATTTCATCTAATTAATAAAATCATTGATTTTGAAAATCATAATTAGATGAAATTCTTGATTTTGGTTGAAGGAAGCCCATGATTTTATAGATTTTGATTTAGTATCGTCTTACATCTGCTTGCGCAAGAGTTGTGATCCCATGAGAAGGCATTTTGATTTAGATTATAATTTAAAATATTACTTGCATAGTTTACTTGTAGAGTTTTGTAATTCTCTCAACTTGATTATGTTCAATTTACATCGCTGATAAGTTATGCTATTTCAATTATTATTACTTTAGCCCTCGCTTATTGGTATAGTAATCACCTCCATATTCGTATAAGAGTTATTAAACTCAATTTGGATTCATCCTTAGATTTTGAGTTTATTGCAAGTTTATTATGAGTTTAGAATTAGTCCCCCCAAATTCCAATTAAAGCTTGTTTAATTTTGAGAAATTTGCAAGAAAAGAGAACTCATTTTACTTCAATTTAAGTCATAGAGAATCATTTTAATTTAAGTCATAGAGAATTATAATTAAAGTTTGTGAGTTTAATATTAGCCTCTCCAAAGTTTGTGAGTTTAATATTGGCCTCCCCTAAATTTTACTTAGATTTTAAATTAATGCTCTATTTTTTCTAAAATTTTCTTTAAAGGCTCCCCCTTTTTTTTTCTTGTTTGACGCTTTTAGTTTAAAATTAATTGCAGGTTTCCTTACTTAGCATTCTTAAATCAGTTCATTTCACTCTCTCCTTTTTTCTAAGTCAAAGATTTGATAATTTTATTACTCCCCGTCATCCGTGTAGATCAGATTTTGGCTTTTCTGCATACTAGCGTGCTTAATGAGCTTCATCTTCATAAAGAAGACATACAATATATATTCATCCCCTCTTCTCTTTTTTCTGTTAAATTCGAAATTTTGGTAGCATTTTTGCGACATAATAGTCTTCATTCCACTCTTGAGCATAACGGCGGTGTCTTTGTGACACCACGATTTTCATCTCTCACTCGAAGAGCTTCAGCCACTTTTATATATATATATATATATATATATATATATATATATATATATATATATATATATATATATATATATATATATCATATTCATGACAGAAGAAGGTTGGGTATGTAAGATTGGGTATGCTGAATACAAGGAATGAATCGCAGAAAGCGAAGAATAATTGTCTCTTGACAATGTTCTTCGATTGCGAAAGCAAAATTGGAAGAATAAAGCGAGTGGGATCTTAGAATTTTACCTCTTGATGATGTTCTTCCCGATTGCGTGGTGAAATTGATGGGTTATGCAGGATTGCGTAAAAATCGAAGAAGAATTAAAACGATGTTCTTTCTTCCTGTGAAGTGAAATGTAAAGCGAGGAATCGCGAAAACGAAGAATAATTCACCTCTTGACGATGTTCTTTTGAGGCAACGGAAGGCTAAAGCGAGAGTGCGATGCGGAAATCGAAGAAAATCCTCATTGATGATATTCTTCCCCAATTGTAGTGAACAAACGGGATGGATGCTAAAAGCGAATCTGCGCCGAAAGAAGAATTCTCTCGACGATGTTCTTCCTTCTGTAAGCAAAAGTGGAAGGGTTTATGCGAAGAAAGGTTGTGATGGGCTGGCTACTGGCTGGGCTGCTGGCCGGGAGAGGCTGCGAACAGAGGCGGCCACGGAAAGGCTACAGGGCATAAGATGCAGCAGTGCAACAGGACGGACGGCTGCGGGAGAAAACTCGCGTGGGCTGGCAGGCTGTTCTTGGACCGGAGGAATTACCGACAGGAGCAGCGGAACCTGGAGCAGCGGAGTGGAACCGCAGGCGTGCAGGTCAGAGTGGGCTGCGGAGCAGGAAGGGGACTGGCAGGTCAGGCCGGCGAAACGGCTGGAGTACGCGATCGGAGGGATTGCTTGATTTTGCAGGCTCTGGAAATAGCATGCGGTAGTGCGAAGTGGCAGGCCGAAGGAATTGCGCAGGCGGGAGCGGCGGAACATGGAGTGGGCTGCGGAGGCAGGTGCGGGCCGGAGTGGGTCGCAGAGCGGGAGGGCGCTGCGGGCTCGTTGCGCAGGATGCACGGGTCGTGTGGAACGCGTGCAGCCAGTGCGGAGCACGCAACAGCAGTGGGAGCCAGAGGATTGCGCCGATTTTGCGAGCTACAGGAACGGGCGGTGGTGAAACGGGCTTTGTGGGCCGCCGGAGGCTCGGCGCAGTTTCATGAGCCACAGAAGGCGCAGCTGCGAGTTTGGTACCTGGGTGCCGTTTGCAGCCGAGCTAAGACGGGATTTAGAGAGGAGGCAGATTTTACCTGTGCAGGAGGAGTTTTCTTTCCAACGTGAGAGGAATGCAGCAGAGAGGAGAAAAACATGGGAATCAAGGAAGAGAGGGAATGTAGGAGAGAGGAGAGGAACCGTTGCCAAAAATGGGAGAGAGCAGTTTTTCTTTTCTTTCCTTTCCTTTTTTTTTTTATTTCCAGCCAAACTGAAAATAGGGGGAACGGTTGAGCATGAGGAGGGTAATTTATAAATTTTAAATTAATTTTAAGTTGATTAAATGATTTTGATGTGAATTTTACAGTAAATACATATATATATTAAAGATAATTGATGTTCAAGCTTGGCGTTGTCCGTTTATCATTTTGATTAGTCGGCGTCAAATTGAGTTCATTTCATCAAAATGCGTCGTCGCTTTGACGCTCAATTTTCCGCAGACTCTTTAAGTGTGAACAATCTTACTTGATAGATTTCAATTTGAAGCTAATGATTTGATTAATTTTGTGAATGGAGGTTGTTTTATCCTCGTCAGTGCCTCCCGACCTCATTATGCGTACAGGCGCATTAATGACACGAGTGCTTGCTCGGTTGATCATCAAGTTATGCAATATTTATATACTGACCAATTTCAACATTCTGAACATGACAGCGAAGTACATTCATCGATCGGAGGTCATTTGAGTAAATTTTGGTGACGTCCAGTGTGTTTCAGCCTCAATTTGCGCATTATCATTTCAAATCATTCGACTTTTGCACAAACTCGTCTAAATTGAGCGCGGATAGTCTCATTTGATAGATTTTGATGTTTTAAAGCCAATGACATGATCAATTTTGCAAACGGAAGTCATTCGGATATCGTCGCAGGTTCTCGACTCTAATATGTGTGTCGACACATTAATAGCTCGAGAGCTTAATTGATTGATCATTAGATTTTGCAGTATTTATATTCTGATCGATTTCGCCATTTTGAACGCAATGACGAAGTACATTCGTCGATCGTAGGTCATTTCAACCATTTTCGGTGACGTCCAGTGCATTTTGAGCCCCGATTTGCGCACTGTCACTTCTGAAGTCCGTTGAATTAGACTTGTGGGCTTGACTCGACTTATGGCACATATGTGGAGGTCAACAGACTTTAATATGGAATATTTTGCTAATTGTTATTATACAAGTTGTTCTTATCTTTATATTTGTTTTTGTCAATATAGATTTTATGAATCCTTGTCAAATGGAAGTGTACCATCACTCGAGCTTTGATAGTAGTAGTGAATATATAAATGATATTACGGATGTAGTGATTGGCGATACCTACTCAAATTGACAATGATATATCATTAGAAGTTGGGGAATCGGTTTGTTAATTCTACAAGTTTAAGACAATTTCTTCGATCCATGGCTATCACTGAGAATTTTCGGATGAAGATTAAAGCAAGTGATAAAAGGAGAGTTATCGCTACTTGTTCTTATATTGGTTGTCCATGGAGAGTAAGAGCTTCTGTGTCTATAGATGGTCATACATTTGAAGTTAGGAAAATAGAAGCTTCGCATTCATGTCCATGCATCAATAGAGCCGGTAACAAACAAGCAACATCTAGTTGGGTGACTCATGAGATCCAAGATATAATAAAAAAAGTATCCAGACGTACCACCTAAACAAACAAATGATGGACTTGAAAATAAGTATGGGTTGTCATTTCCTTCTATGAAGCTATGGCGATCAAGACAATTAGTACGAGATAATACATTTGGTTCAATTGATGATAATTATAGGTGGGTTCCTACATTAAGAGCAGAGCTTGTTAAAAGAAATCCAAGTTCTAATATCACTTTTGATTATAATGGCAATGATTACACATTTGAAAAATTCTATGTTAGTTTCAGGATATGTATCGATGGCTTTCTCGCTGGTTGCAGACATCTCGTGGATCTTGATGCATGTCACATAAAATCTAAGTATTTGGGTGTGTTGCTTTTAGCAAATGGTTTGGATGGTAATAATAGACTTTTTACATTAGTATTTGCAATTGTTAAATCTGAGTCAAAAAGATCATGTGAATGATTTTTTGAGAAATTTAGTTATATCTTTTGGCAATGAAGTTGAACCGTTGGCATTTATTTCAAATATGGAGAAGGGGTTATCCAGGGCAATGAGATGTATGTTCCCAGATGCAAAATATAGGGGGTTTGTATGCATCATCTCTGGAAGAATATTAAAAAATATCACTTTTTATGGCAGTCAAAAAATTAAAAATGATGTGTGGTTAGCCACAAATGCATACGGAATATGATTATGATGTTAAGCTAAAAAAATATTTGAAAGTTGCCCACAATTGCATGCTTATCTATTAAGTCTTCCCTGTAAGTAGTCAAGATGTCAATTCTTACTTGAAATAAAAAAATCAAGCTAACACTAAAAATATGTCAGAATCATTTAACTCATGGATCGGAGAGGCCAGGGATGAACCAGTTGTTAATTTTGTTGATATGATTAGAGGCATGATAATGGAGCAAAGAGCTAAAAATAAGATGAACTCAAGTATATGAAAATGAGACTTAATTCCTGCTATTGAATAGTATATTAGAGATTTAACCATGTGCTAGTCGATGGTCATTTTCTGTATTTTCCTTTGCTTTTATTTTTATTTTTATTTTTCATTTTCTTTTGATGTAATAGATAGGGATTTATCTCTTTAGGCTTGTAGCTCTTTGAGTGTTTAGAGATTTATCCCCTTTAAAGACCTTGTACCCCTTTTGTTGTGGCAATCAATTCATAAAGCACACTCAACTACACCAACCTGGACAACTTGTATAAGATCAATGTATTCTTACATAATATATACACACACATTCTTAGAGAAGAAAATTTGAAGCACAACTAATTCATTAGAAATATATAAATCAAAATACATAGATGGATACATCATTGATGATGGATACTGACAGCAACTATAATTTCATAAGTTTCAAATTTCACCCTAAACTTTGAGAGCTAAAAAAACACATTACAAAATACATGATAATTCCAAAAGATATACTAAGCAAATTTAAAATACATCAAAACTACAACAACGACTCTAACCAAAATCTTTAAATAAAGTATGATAGCCTCAAAGTTCTTTTTAATCATATCGTGGTGAGCACGCAACAAGAACAAAATATCATTGATTGTTAGTTCATTTTCATCCACCCATTGAAAAAAATGACAATCAGTATATGTTCGATTTCGTGGGCATCGATAGAATCTCTTTCCACTATTTACACAACTTCTGCATGTATATATAATACTTCGTAAATTGTATCTGCAATATACTTGGATATTCCTAAAGGCACTCCCACTAGCAGATGATTGGCTCGAGCTCATTTTTTGACAAACTACTAGAACTCCTTCATTCGTAAAACTCAAAAAAAAAAAATCACTAAAAAATTAACAAAATATAGTAAATCAAAATTTCAAGAAATTTATTTCTGCTGAAAAGAATATTAATTTCAAACCCAATTTATATTTTTATAATAATTCACATAATATTAAATAAGTATATTTTATCATGAAATTAGAAGCTCTCAAAATTATAAATAAAATATTAAAAGACAGAGCAGAAAATAATTCTTTTAATAGCTTCTTTCCGATATTTGATAGCAAAACATAAATTTATCTTTAAATCTAATTAGTAATTTACACAATGATTTGCCCAAGGTTTATTAATTTACTTTTACTCTCAAAATCTTCAGCAACTTGCATAGAGTCGATCATTAGTTTAATATGAATTTATTAGTATATAAAATTAACTACATCAGTATTAAGCTTTAAAAAAACAAAAAATAAAAATAAAAACTGCAATAGTATTACAAGGAAAAGAAGGAAAAGAAGTTTTTCTACGCCAAAGTTTTTTACCGGCAGCATGAGAAGGAAAGGAAGGCTTTAGAAAATCTTACCCACTCATATCAGGGAAGCAAAGACTATCGAAACTCCACAAAAATCATAGAAGCAACGACGACCTTGATAGAGTAGATGGGCTTCACAGTGTCCGTGACAGAGTTATGTGCACGAGAACGGGGTTAGGTATAAAAAAGGAGAGTGAGGATTTTGAGGGAATCCGATGTTTAGAATGACTAAGCTGTAAATATATATGCTTAGGTGATAAAGGTGTAATATGTAATGTTTTAAATGGTAGGTATGTAAATCCCCCGTATAATTAATGCTATGGGTCTTCCTGAACTTGAAATCAATGACTCATTTTAATCTAATTAGTTGGACTTTAATCAAACTACAATTTTGAAGCGTATGTCATTCTCTAAATTAATTACCTGAGAGAAAGCCTTGAGGCTGTTCCTGTTGAGCTTGACGTCGAGGGTGGGATTCTCTGCGAATTGAATGAGGACATCGACAATATCCCTAGGTGAAAATTCTCTCCCTCCTTCACTCGTCGGGTGATGTGCTCTTCCAGAACGTGCTCCAAGAATCGATCGAATTTTTGCCGATGGCCTTCATCCGACGAATATAGCCCTGCAAGTCAAGAAAATTTAGCCATGGGATGGAATCGCCGATGATCAGCACACCGTTGAGGAGGAACAGCTCGTCCAGCATCCTCTTGAACTCCTCCTGGGACACTGGCGGTGGCGGCGCAACCTGGTCAGCAGCTGTGGGGTCGAGGTAGCGGCGGCCTAGGACTATGCGACTGACGACGTTAAGACTAAGTGTAGATAGGTGGTCCTTAAGGAGGAAAGGATAGCTGGTGGCGTCGAAGAGGCGGCGCAGAAGCCCACGCAGCTCGGCGGAGCGAATGTGTTCGTAAGAGTCGAGGCTTCGAGAGCTGAAGAGCTCGGTGATACACATCTTACGCGCCTGACGCCAGTAGGATCCATATGGCTACCACGTGCTGTTGGAGAAGTTGTAGGCCGTGTGCTTACCGGCAGCGATCTTAAGGCGGCCAGCGAAGGCAAGGTCGTGGTCATTAAAAAGAGTCGGGCCATGGTCACAGAGGATCCCACTACTGGGAAGGAACCAAATTGAAGGTGCATGGCCGGGCCGTATTTCTTGGAGAGTTCGTGAATGGAACGGTGCCGGAGTGCGCCTATCAAGTTCAGGTTCCCGATGATCGGCCACTTCCGAGGGCCAGGAGGTAGATTCGGCCGCCGGTGCCGGTCGTTACTCATAGTTTTGACGATGACAACCAAGAAAAATGCGACGATTGCCGAGTATGTAACCCACAGCGACGGCGAAGGCTCCATTTCCGGCGGAGGTGGCCTTGAGATAGATATAATACCTGGGCTATGCTATATCCTCTGCTTGCAGATTGCACTGCTGGGGAGGTTAGGGTTTGAGGCTATGGTTTTGGTATTTATTGGAGAAGTAATGACGAATAATCATATCGAGAATGCTTCACCATTTTATTTATTTTTTGAATAAATGAACTATAAACTCATTGTGTGAATGATTGATTATAATTTTTGGTTGTAATATGTTGATAGTTGATAGTTTATAGGGTGACTCTTGATGTGAATGTGAATAGGATCGGCGGATTTAAACGCGAAATTTTTAAAATTCATGCGATTAACATTTTTTAAAAATATTTTATGTAACTTTAAAAAAAAAATTAAATTGATATTGTCCCCATAACGATAAATTATGATTTGGAGGTGATAATAATTACATTTGTGAGACTCAATAGTATTTGAGACTGCCTTCAAAATTTAGAGACTCAAAATATCATTTCGTGAACTCAATATGAATGTTAAGATCTACAATTTCGCTCTGATATTTAGGTTTTTTTTTTACTCAAGAGGCCTTTACACATCAACCTCTTCTCCTACAAAAATCTCTCTTACGACGACGAAGTTGCAACTCCTTAGTCGAACTTTGCATCATTACCTATGAAAACTCATCAATCTTTCTCTCTCTCTTTGATTCCTAAGTCAGTTGAACTTGGTTATTGCAAGAAACTATTTCAAAGCTTTAAATATCACTTTTCTTGATTGTCTCTTATTGCTTGAAGATGGTATTCTTCATGGGCTAACTTTTAAGGTGTATATAAATATTGCTCAATCTTCTCTCTTTGATATTTTTATGCTAATCAGGATGCATTCTCCTATTACTCTACTTTTTATTAATAGATATACAGTCTTGTTTAACTTTTGAATCACAATTACAATGATGTGAGACATTAATTTTTGAATTATAAATATTTTTTCTTGAACTTTTAAATTTACAAATTCATTATATAAAAAAATGGCTATTACAACTTGTAAAATAAAATGCACCTTAAAACTTAATGATTATTTCAATTGTAGGTGCAGAGGCCATTATTATTGAGGTGATCTCTACTTCTTATAGTTTATCTATAGAAATTTATTATTATAGAATAATATAATCCAAATTTTCTAAGGGGTTGTTTGAGTTGATTTTTTATATTTATTTTATTTTATTTTATTTATATGTTAATTTGCAATAAAATATTTATATTAATAGTAATAGTTATTTTTATGAATGCTAAAAAACCTTGAGAATAGTTTTAAAATAATGTAATTTAAGAAAATAAAAATAAAAAATAAAAGTTATATTTTAAAAATAATATAAAATACAAATTATGAAATAAAAATATCGATGCCAAAAGATATTTTATTTCTAATCAAAATTTAAATAAAATAAAAGATGTCAAAGAGTGGCTTATTTTTTTACCCATTTATATACATAGTACAAAATTATATATTTACATGTCTAACATCTAAATTTTGATATTTATATAAACTAATACATAGATTTTTAATATTACATCAAAAATATCATCATCATTAATTTTTTAAAGTATAAAGTATCTATTATATTAAAAAAATATTATAATAATAAATATCAAATATTAGGTATTATATATTTTAAATACATTAAAATTAGGTGTTATGTATCTAGATTTCTTTTTTCTTAAGTGCATTAAACAATTTTCACATAGCTTAACAATTATTTCAAAATTTCCAATAATTGTTAAGTCCATTAACAATTATTTCAAGCCAATCGGCTTAAAATAGGCTTGTGGCTAAAATTATTCGATTTCAAGCAAGCTCAGCTCATTTTTTGATTGAGTTCGAGCCAACTCAAATTGAAACTTTTACTCTCTTTTAGCTCAAAATTGAACAGAGTTAGTTTATTTTTTTTCCAGCTAGCTTGAATTTAATAAAAAATTTTATTATTAAAAAATTTTAAAAATTGAATTTAGTCCATAAAATTAGGAAAAATATGATTTTCAAAAGAGATCATGAATGCTGTAGTTATATGTACAATTTAATACATTTAATTTTAAAAATAATATTATTATATATATATATATATAGACACACATAAAAATAATAAAAAAATTTGTTCGATTCTTGAATTAGTTCGATTCGATTTGTGGTTGGCTACAGATTGGCTCGACAAAAGATTTGATTCGAGTATTAGTTTATAATTCGTCTCAATATGTTTGTTTCTATTTGAATCTAATCTAAATTAATCGCCTTAGTTATAGATAGTTCCATATTCAACATTTTAGAAAAAAGCGACAACCTATTATGAGTCAAGTACTTTAATGGACCACGTTAGCTAGTGGTCATTGAACAAGATTTTTATTTTATTTTTAAATTAGGGCTGTTAGTTACAACGATAGGTCATATTAGCTGGATAATAACTTATCTGTATTTTAATTATTTTATTTCTTTCAAAAGCCTTCATTATAGCTCATGGGTCTATAGTTTATTATTTTTCTCGTGATTGAGCATATCTCATCTCCTTTCTGCGTCATTAAATTTAAATTTTTTTGTGCGTAATAAGTATAACGTATTTACTTAGAATGACAGATAGCAAGATAATATTGCATATACTAAAAAAATTACTATTAATTCTCATCACTTGCAAACAAAATAAACTTTTATTAGGCAAAGACATCAAAGCATGAATCTCTATGTTATAACTATATAAACATACACACTAAAAGATGATCTACATTAATAACAATTTACAACATCTTCTTATTATTTATAATTGATGATAGTATAAAGGAGTTTTGTTTCAATAAAATATATGATGGACAGTTGAAGGGGGTTCAATATAATACACCAAATGTTATATATAGTATTTAATATATTAAATTTTTTTTTTTTTTGGCATAGTGAGCGCTTGATCATGACATCAAGGAATTTTTTGCTTTATTTCAAATCAATATGTTATATGTTCGAGCACATTAAATTAGTTATATCAATCACCTACAAGAAGAATGTCGAGTGTCAAATAATTTTTCAATGTTATATAACATTTTTCTTTGTTACTCAATGTGAGCAAAGTTTCTTATTAAGCAACCTTTATGATGTTTCATGTTTTCTGAGATTTACTTCATTGGATTTATCTATCTAAAACAACACAATCAGAGGGACATGCATCAATTAGTGTTTCAAATCTCTTTCATTAATATTTTAATCATATATTATTTTTTAGTAGTATATCATGGATATGTGCTTTAAAAATAGTTTCAATAACATGTCAAATGGCATGGCTGTCTATGCTTTTAAACACTCAAATTGATAAATATGCATTATAAATAATAACTTTGATTAATTTAGACTTTATATATATATATATATATATATATATATATATAATCATGATTAGATTCATAACCATAGATTATTGATCCTCTCTTTTTGATTTTATATAACATACCTCAAAAAACATTCCTTTGATGACTAAGTGGTCCTTAATTTATTTTAATAGTTTGATTTTGTTAATTCTGACGTAATATATATATAAAAAAATGATATAAATGTTTACTCTTAGAAGTTGCATATATGATATATAAATCTATGTACCTTTAATCTCTCAATATATTTCTGAAATTATTTAGGCTAGGACAAAAAAAATTATTTTATATAGTTACATAAATGTAACTAATGATTAAACTATAATTATTTCAAGAGACAAAATGAACTATAATATCATTCTCACTCATCTAATATATGACCAAAAGAAAGATTTGATTATTAATCATTCTAATTAATAGGCTAATTAAACATTTGAAACAACTCCCCTTTAGTCATTTCCTAAATTAAACTAACCTACAAACTTCCAATGCTTCCCATACTCATCAATCGTCAAGGAATTAAAGCATTTATTCTCACTTTATTTTATCCCCATTACTTTCCTTAAATTCTAAATACATTTAAATTTTATTTTAAATGGTACTAATTACATTTAAAATTGATTTAAACATATGTTTTGAATGTACAAACAAGAAAACAAGATCTAAGTTTGGAAATTAACTCATGCATTTTAAATCCCTAAGACTGAAACATCAACTAATACAATAAAAATTTCTAAGGTTGTGTTTTCAGTCAAGAAGAAAATGAATATAATTTAATAATAGAATTCCAAGTTATTTAATTATAAATCAAGCGCATTATGATAAGAACATCTTCAAATAAAGATATGGGGTGAAATACATGAAAAAAAAAGCTTTCTATCTAAGATTTTTCAGTGAAGAAAAATTTCATTTTATCTTATTCGTTATGGAATAAATGGGGTCGAATGAGTTGTACGCCGCCAATGGTAAATAAAAATGAAAAGAAAAGAGGAAAAAGGAGCTCGGATTGATAGCTATTGTGTTACAGGTCTTCGGGATTTAATTACACGGCCATAAATAAATATTTTTTATAGCAGTTTAAACAACTGCTATATTGAAAACAAACCAATATTCAATTTATAGGAATTAGCAACAGCTCTATAATCTCCATCGTCTGATCGACCTATGCTATTTGGTATTATAATAGCCAATAAGAAGAAATTTTGATGAGCTTGAAAGGGTATTCACAAGCTGTGTATATATCCATACAATTAGTCATTCCTTGGGTTAAGTATAACCTTTAATCATGTCTCGGCATCAACATCACCTTGGCAGCCAGATAACAGTCGTGATATAGGGTGTGTTTGGGGCTGTGTTCCGCCCGAGGTGTGGGTTCGCAACACACCGCAATAGTGTTTGAGATGGCGTTCGGCCACGAATGTTTCGTTTTGGGACTCAAAACGCCATTTCTTGAACTTAATATGAAGCCTACGGCCTGCAATTTCATTCCCTTATTTAGATTTTTTTTCTTACTTGGGAGGCCTTCACGCATCAACCTCTTTTCCTGCAGAAGTCTCTCTCACTGTGACGGGACGACAAGGTTGCAGCTCCTCAATCGAACTTTGCAACCGTCCCTTTGAGAACTCGTAAGTCTTTCTCTCTCTTTCTCTTTGAAAACTCTCTTCCACAGTTGCTTGTAGGTCGACCTGCTCATCCCATCTTCTCGCCCCTTGCTGCTCAATAAAACAAATTTACTTGGCAGAGAGGGAATTTATAAGCTCTATTTATATAAATAATTTGTACACCAGGTAAGTATTATCTGGTGGATGCAATTATCCAATGCAAATGAAGTTTTTTGAAGCCATTCACATCTCAAATTTTGAAAGAGATAGTCAAGTGATTGTGGTAAAAAGAATTGTTTAACAATCGATAATCATTATTATGTGATGTTATTGAAAGGGCTTATGATGTTTGGAAGAAGAAGTGGGTGATTTTAAGGGACATGCTTATATATTCTTTCAATAAACATGTTAAAATAGTAGTTACTACAATGACTTTATATAATTATACACGCCATCTTTCAAAAATGACATTGAATTCAATAGTGTAGAGAGAGATCACATGTATGTTCTACATTAATCTTATGCATACAGAGTTGGTCAATCAATGATAAATATCAAAGATGTGGAAGCCCATTAGACTCAAGACGATGAAGGTGTTGAGATGATGGTGGAGCTAAGGGAACAGATCACAAATGCTTTAATTGATGAGTGAAATTTCATTAAGTAATTCTTGTGATATGAGTACATCTATTATATTGTTAAAACTATCTATTTTAAATGAATTTGTAACTTCTACTTTTTTTTGGTAAGTTTATAACTCATTATGTAAGAAATATATTATATGAATTCTTATTCTTTTCTTGCTTGAATATTAATATTGATTTTAAAAATAAAAGGAGGAAGATAATATCAATTTGGCCTTCATATTCAAGACATTGCTAATTATACAAAAATTGTTATTTAGAAACAATTAATTATAATGATCACTAAATTCTGAATTCTACAAGTACATTCATTAATAGATGCATATAAGAGAATTTTAGCCTTTTATTCATATGCAACCAGATAATTTTTTAAACAGAGGTATTACCTCAACAACAGGAGCTTTATGACAGCTAATTCCTCTGATAGCAACTTCACAGTTGCAGTTTCCCCAAACACACTTATAATTATCATGATGAGTGATGAAAGAGATGAAGCCATTAGTGTGTTTTCTCAGACCACCCTTCTTCTCCATTAATGATCCTTAAAGAGTTGCTCTGAGCAATGCTTCCATCCTTGTGTGTTCTAGCCATTAATCACGTGTTGCTAAATATTGAAATCATTTGAATTTCTAGCATCTCTCACAACTTCATGACAAATTTAAAATATATGCAATGCAAAAGTATAACCTATCAAAACACGGGACATAAGTCCCACACTAAAACACCCAATCCAGAGAACCACCATAAAGGAAAGCCCCAGAGAGGCATACTAGCCTCCACAAGAAAATGCCACTTAAGCAACAACACAAACAAATATAGCCCACATAGTACACAACATAAACAACACATTCTCAATCTAAACCTCATGGAATACACATATCCATACCACCATGAGCATTCTTCCAACTATTAAGAGAAGAAATAGAGTGGCTAGGCCTTAAACTTCCATCTACTAGCTTAAACACAACTCTAGCTTTGACCTTCAAGATATTATAAAGAAGATTCCTTTTTTTGAAAAGCTGCGATTGCTCACACCATAATGAGTAAACAACAACAACACAATAGAAAGAGGGCCTCCTCAAGGCACATGCTCTAGTTAGGATGATCCCTTGAAGTTTGAGAGTGGGTTGAAAAGAAGAATGCACCATTTGGAAGAAGGGTTAATTATATTAGGGGATAAAAAAAAAAGAAGGTGAGAATGCTATTCCAAAGCGGAAAAACAGAACTAACATTGAGACCCGGGTCCAAGCCCTCTAGAGCTAAGCAAATCATAAGTTTTTAACCCACCCAATCTAGCCATCTAGTAGAAAATTGCATAATTTTAAGCATAACCTTTGAACCAAATCTCATTTGCCCAGTCCATGAGAGGAATTTGATGCGATTTTAAAATAGTTCCATTAGAAATAACCTTCTCACCTTCCCACTTTATGGAGTCAACCAAGGAGATGGTACAAAAAGATTGGTGCAAGCAGAACTTTTCAAAAGCGGTTCAAGAATGGCCAAACCCCCGCATGAAGTAATTAATAGTAGCCTCAGAGGATAGACCTCCAGAACCAAGGACCACAAATCTCCACAATTGATTTCCCCTGACACCAAGGGTCAAAAAATAAGGAAAAAGAATAGCCATCCCCCACAGAGAAGGAGAAACATCTTTAAACCAGAGGCAAGGAATTGCAAACCTCCATAATGAGAGGAGCAAGTAGACTTATTCAGGATAGGCCATATTTATTCAAACACCATGAGGCAAAGCTAGAAGATGGGTTTAACAACTTTCCAAGAGCTTTAATCTTGCACATAATATTTAGAGTACTAGATGATAACATGCCCCCTTTTATTTTTGGAAGTCATCGACCAGAAGATGCATCTTTTTTAACAACATCTCCATCATTTTTGTCAAATATGTGATTTTCTTGAATACACTTAGGAATAGATAGTGCCATCATACAGTAGGAAAGAAAGCCATTAATAGAGGAGCGAATGAGTTGAAACCTACCATCATACGATAGCCATTTAGACTTCCAACCCGCAAGCCAAGAGGTAAGTTTGTCCATTAGAGGGGAAAAATAAGAGGATTTGAGAGGCCCGACCACTAAGGGTAACCCACGATAAGGGAAAGGGAAATCCCCTTTTTCCATATTCAACAGAGCACTAAACCGTTCAGCCTCCTCAAAAGCCACTGAGAAATAAATTTGAGATTTGACATAATTCGTTTCAAGCCCCAAGAGAGTAGAAAAGGTTTTTAAAACTTCATTGAGAGCAATTGCTATTTTTAGATCCACCTTCCCAACAATTAGAATATCATTTGTGAAGAGAAGATGAGAAATAAAGCTTTTAAGTCGGGAGGGTATATTCAAGACAACATACGCTCTAGAAGGCAAGAGAATATATCCATTGCAATAAGTGAAAAGGAAGAGGACCATATCTAAGCCCATTGAAGGTGAAAGTGGCCATGAATTTGACCATTTAGCCAATAGAGAAGGGGAACATTAGAAAATACAAGCATTAATCAACAAAATCATAGGAAGGCCTTTAGATCAACCTTTGTATAAGAGCTTTCCATTGATGCAATCAAGCCTTTTAAGGTTAATTTTCACTGCTTTGAGCACCTTTTCTTGAAATCAGAACATATATCATTAGCCATAGCTATATTTTCTATATCTCTCTCCTTTATAAGCGGATTAGGCTAGATGAACTATAAATGGGAGGACAATTTTAAGCCTATTTGCAAGAACTTGTAATGAATTTATAGTATTGCATAAGATATTTTGTAGTCAATAATGTTGTTGAATGTTTGATTTTGGAATTAAGGTTATGGCACTATGTTTGAAGCAATCAAGTTTCTTTGTTTTGAAGAAGTGATGAGCGTTAGAATGTTTCCCAATTAAGTCCCAACATTAAGAAAAATTTGGAGGTGAACCCATGGGCAGGGTCTTGTCCACTTTGACTTGAGAGTGTTGCTATAATTTCTTGATAGAGATGGGTGCCTCAGACTCGATGCATGGGTAGTAAGATGTACCTCAGGTATCCATACAAGAAGACATAGAAGATTGAGCTTTATTAAAAGGAGAGTAGTATTTGCAAATTTAGGAGCAATTTCACTTGGTTGATGATAACTCCCCTTTCCACCAAACATTCTCATCAAGTTAGAGTTCCGTTGATGAGCGGTGATTTTAAATCATCATTGGGGTAAGCGGAGATCTTAGCTCTTTGTTTAACCCATAGACTCTCTTTCTTTGCTATATCAGAATATTTTGAATTGACCTCCTGAAGGTAGTAGAGGTAGGTGGAATTAGTAGGTTCCTCCTCCAGTAAGGACAAGAAGTTTTCCTGATCCCGTTTTAATAGTTGCAATTGTTGGATGAGAGGGAAGAATCCCATTTATGAGCTGGAGGGCCACTTTCACTAATTTGAGTTTTAAAGAGCACCACCATGGGGTCCCCATTTATAAGCGGGACCAAGCACTTTAACCATCAGAAATTAGGTAGAGAATCAATGATTGCAAACATGAATCTATGGGCATTTTGTACTTGGTCAAGCATGAAGATAATTAGGGGAGAGTGATCAGAAGATAATGGAGAAGGAACCTTGTAATATGAGGAGGGAAAGACATCCAGCCAGTATGAATTACAAAGAGCTTTGTCAATTTTAGTTTTGATAAGAAAATCAATTCTCTGATTTGACCAGGTGAAATAAAGCCCCGAGCTTGGTAGTTCCATTAAACCAGCATCATTAACACATTCCTTGAATTCAGATAACCTATTTTGGGGAATAGGGTTCCCACCAACTTTCTCAAATGAGTAGAACCGGTTGAAATCTAATCAAGAGCATTCATAGAATTAGCTATACTCTAATGGCCATAGGTCTTGTCTCTCTCTATTGACATTGTGCATAAACCCAAGTGACAAAGACTTGCTGCAAATTAGGGGTAGAAACAACTCCATGGATCATTTGTCTTTGGTATAAGAGGATAAATTACCTTTGGGTTCCATTTTAGCCAAATGCACCCACTCGAACTGTGGGAGAAGTTATTGCAGTTGCTTTTAGATTTCAGCATACAAAGCCTCCTTTCAGAGATAGGGTCATTTAACAGATCACTGTTTAACTTGGTTTCCAAAAAATATATCATGTCCAAGCGAAAGTCCTTAATAATCCTCAAACAGTCCGCGTGTCACACTTGCTAGAGTCCTCTCACATTCCAACAACCAAGTTTTGGAAAAGACATTTGACAAGGTTAGTGATTTTTCCCCTTCTTCTTGGCCTTATGGCCTAAGAAGGAGAGATTAGATGGAGATTTAGAGGCTTCCTTTTCACGATTTTTTTCTTAGGTCTTAAGGAGGGTCTTGGTTTTAAGAGGTTAGTCTTAGAGGGAGCTAGAGGCGACGGTAGTGATTGAGTAGGTGGGATTTAAGGTGGTCAGTTCAACAATTGAAGCCTCCATAATCAAGGCGTATCGACGATCACGAAGAGGGAGACCTAGATTGATTGAGGTCATTAAAGAGAGGAAGGGTTTTGGGGAGGCCGTAGAAGAATCATGGATCTCATGGGTGGGAGATTCTTGGGTGCCTTGGGAGGGAGGAGGGGCAAGCTCCTTCTCAAGTCTGCAACTCCAGGCGGGTAGATCTAGCGGGATATGGGTTTCCTGCTTCAGCTCCTACCTCTAGTTGGAAGATGGAGGTTTGGATTGACAGGGCAATTTAGTGGACCATGTGAGAAAGAGTTGCATTTTGAGCAAGGCTTCGTAAATGATCGGTTGTTCAAAGTTCAGCCATTTAAGTTAATCGAGCGATTAGGAGAATGGGGATGGGTTTACGAACACGATCACGGTGAAAATAACTCGATCAAGCTCTGGTGAGTTATCGCCGAGAGGAACCCCGATTTTACCACCGAGAAAACCTTCTTCTTCCACAAAGGAAAATTCGGGAGCTTAATCCACAGAGGGATCTCAGAAAAGTTCTCCTTCACTGGTCAAAAATCCCATGACCAAGCCTTAAATATGAAGAAGTGCCATTTAGAAAGCGCAGCCATGGTCGGACAAATCAGTCCTTCTTACGAAAACACGAAGAAAAAATCCCATCAAGTGTTAGAAGATCATTTGCCCAAGCTCACTTCCTCTTCTGACAAGTGGAGGCATAGTAAAGTAGTTTTCGATCCGTGACCCAGAGATAGTTCCCAATCCTTTTGCCACTGTAGATCAATCTGAGAAAGCCTCTTGGGAGGTATGTATGAGAGAGAAGCCTTTCCATTCATGTGCAATTTAAAGGTCCTTTCAATTACATGAGGAAGTTGTCATGGGATTAATATGGGGGTTAGCTCTGTAAGAGGAAGGCGAATCCAAACCAGAGCTAGACGAAGGAGCTCATGTGAGGGGAGGAAAGAGGGAGGAAGAAAGGTGGTTTCAAGGGAAAGTGGGAGAGGAAAACACCCACTGAGAATGGCCCCAGAGGGCCTCCGACATAGAGCCGGAGGCCAAACAATAGAAAGTCCAACCAACCTCTGTGAGCAAAGGATGAACAAACACAGTGGAAGAAACCAAGTGAGCAAAGCATTAAAGACCACCCTGAAAGGCATTAACCCTCCTCCACCAAGGTTTAGGTTTTCGTTTGCTTTTTTCTTCAGGACAACCCACATGCATACTTCACTATCCTATAAACCTATAATTCAAAGCAGAAGCATATTTTTAGCGAGATATACTTTAAAATACAAATAAATTATGATTATTAAATATAAAATTAACTTAATTTTCTATGTTGGCATATATAAATCTTTTTTATATATGCCAATATATAAATCCATTTATTCAATTAATTTAATTATTTATTTATTTTTTGGCCAACAAATCTCTCTCTCCTCTCTCTCTCTCTCATTTTGTTTGACTAGCAAAGGAATTGGAAAATTATTATTTTTTTCTAAAAGAGGTCTAGATTTGAAGTTTTTTATGACACCGAATAGAGAAGATGCGTGTAAGGCACTTGTGGTGTTTCTTTTTTGATGTATGGGGGGACACCATGCAGATCGTAGGGGGTACTTATTGAAGTGACCGAGTATGATATTGATGTATGATTTACTATCTTGGAAGATAGTGACATCACCATTCAATGGACATAATCACCTAATAAGGACTCCTATGATGGGTCTTCGAATGTACCAAAGATTTTTCTCCTAGTTTATATGGATGAATAAATCACAATTTATATTAAATCGGGATATAAAATTCCCTATGGAGGCAAGCCTTCATGGTTAATTACATCTTAAAGAAGGTGAATACCTTAGGAATACTCCTGATTAAAGTAAACAATCATTACCTCCAAAAATTTTGAAGTTAGACTATTAAATGATTGGTTGTATTTGGAAAATCAATTAAGAAAGTTTAAGAAAAAGATTTATTTTTGGAAGACAGAGAAAATAGGTAGGAAATTCTTATGATACTAGAAGATCTAGTGAGCATTCTAATCTATCCTATAGTTGGGCTTTATATATTTAAATTTAAAGAGAGTTATTTTTTTAGAGTTAAAATTTTATTAGATTACTAGGGCTTATAATCCAACAACACAAGATTGTGAAAATGCCTCCTAAGAGGTGAGAATTTATACTTATAGCTCTAAGAAAACATTTACCTTGGGTCATAAATCTAGGAAGCTTTAGCATAAGCTAAAGCATGACCTAAATCTAAGCGAAGATGGGCATAATGTTTACTTTCACATGATAAATCACCCCATTGTTGGGCTTACAACCGCACAGGTGGCTATGGCTAACTCCTATGATTTTAAAATATGTAGTCCAGTCTTATGAATTGCAATATAGTTGGACTATTATTTATTTAGAAAGAGAATAAAATCCTTATATTCACTCCCTAAGAGACTAGAGCATGAGTAATATGAATAATGACTTAGCCTAATTTTAAGTTTTATTTAATTTTGACACTTAAGATTTGACAATGACTTTAAGATTTTGATGCCTATATGCATGATGAAATAAGATTATTGGCTAAATCAATGAGAAATGGGTATTTTTCACCACAAGGGATGCCCTCACAGTTCATGCATTCCCCTATCATGCAAGGATGAAAATCTCCTATTTTTTTAAGAATGAAATAATATAATTCATGTTATGAAATATTTAACCATTCATCTAGAGGTTTCTAAATCTTTTAATTATCTTATTTAATTAAGGCTTTATGATGAGGTTATGAGTTACAAAAATTTTAGTTATGAGTTATAGTTGGGTAGAAAATTTATTTTTTCTAAGAACTAATGGCATCCAGACATTAAAGCATTAATAATAAACTAAGAAAAAATATGACATTTCTACTACATAATTTAAACATAATCAAATAATTTTATAACTATCATTAAAAGAATAATCGTATTGGTGGTTTATACAAGAAGAGAAAAGATGGGTAGCCGAGCTCTACTCTTATAAAATTCAAAATTATAAAATAATAATTATAATTTATAAATGCTATTGGGGTTCTTCTTTCTTCATTCCTTCATATCTTTTTGTATCTCTATTTGATTTGATTTTTTCCACTTCAAAGGCATCACATGGCTTCTCAAAACAAAGCCTTCTAGCCAATGTTCATCCTAAACCCCCATAGCATTAAACCTAATTCATAATGCATAATTACATTAAAAATAAAAAAAATAAATCTAACTACACATGCAAAATAAGCATTAGCTAAACACACATACAATCTCAAGCAATTATATATATGATTTGAACTTAGCACCCTGCACATGGGTAACCAAGCCCACTCTTAACTTATTTGCTTAGAGTTTAAATAGCAAGGATAACATTGATATTTATTTTTAAGCACCCTTTAAGCATAATCCCCTACAAAAAAAATATGATTAGGCTAATATCAGCCTAACATCCAGTCTACGAAGCATACACCCTAACATCTAGTCTAAAATATCACATTATACACAACCCTAACATAGAGCTAGAAGTGGTGACTTAATTCTAATGTGTGTGTGAAGGGTTCTGTAGTGTGTCTTACTAAGCATTAGAGTTGTATTTTCTAATTTTGGAAATGTTCAATTTAACATGAAAGATTAGTTTAATTTAAAATTGTTTAGTTGATTTAAGAATTTTAATTTGTGTTTTCTTTTATTTCATATGATTACACTTAGCAAATAAATGTTATGAAGAGAAGAAAGAGGATTGCCCTCTTTCATCCCTACCTTCCTTTTTAAAGCATGTTAATTTGATTTACTTCTCTTTAGTGAATGGCTTATTAAATGATTTAATTAATCTAAGTTTAAGTTTACCTTAAATGATCCTATTCAATATGAAAGACATCTTAAGATTAACTTGATTGAACTACTATCACATGACATATATTAAACCATTCCTTTTCATCACATATAACATGCTTATGATTAAATCATAAGTGTATCTATACATGCAACATATTTTAGAACACTTAAATGATGAATGTATGTATACATTTAAAATGTATATTTTTATTGATTGAATTATTTAATGTGTAAATTTAAAGCTCCATCAAAATTCTTATGCTAAAGTACATAATAATAAAATTAAACATGTACATTATTAAACCAGAAGTAATCAAATGATCTCCTTGGGGCTTAAAACCTCGTGTTCAGTCGACTATATACTCATTTGTATTCAAATATATATAAATTTGCATACATGAACATAAGAAAAAAAAGCTCCAAATCACATGATTAAATAATTCAATCACTTGAACAATTATTGATGCATGCATTTTTAATATAAAAGAGGGATTCAATTCTTTAATCATATGTACACACACATGTATAAAAATGTAAACAAGTAAGTGACATTATTAAACCAGGAAAGTGAGGTAATCAAATGACCTTCTTGGAGATACTTAAAGCCTCATATTTCGGGATGTCTAGACTATACATTTGTTTGTTTAGATACATATGAATGTATAAATAACTAAGATAATGAAAATCATGCAAAACTTGTATTTTGTTTAATTGAATTATTATTTATATGGATTAAAGCTCTATTTAAATTCAAATGTTAAAATACATAAGAATAAAAGCAAATGGGTATGTGCCATTATTAAACCAAAGAAGTGAGGCAATTAAATGACTTTCTTGGGAGTACTTAAAGTCTCGTATTTTCAGGATGTTTAGACTATATACCCATTATCATTCAAACTTATGTAAATCAACATGCGAATAAAGAAAAGAGACTTTACTTCATATACTTTAAACTATAAGCACATACATTTCCTATGTATTTATAACTATCATTACTACACATGTCATAATTTATTTATAAGCTTTTGAAATATACATTTGGATTTATTAATGATAATAGCCACACATATATTAAATTAGATCAACACGTGCAAGCTTTACATAAAAGAAAACCATTTGGTTTAATTTAACTTTGAAAAGATGAATGCATAATTTCAAATGACGTATACCATTTAACATGATTGGAAAAAATAAATAAACATAAACATATGATTTCATGTAATTAAATTATTTCTAAGGATAATCATATCAAATAAAATATTTTAAGATTAACCAAAACTTCTTTAATGTCATTTTTAATTTCATATTTTGATTTGATTTAAAGATGTGAGAAGAGATTTGATGATCCTAACCCATTCCCACATTTGTTAATTAAATTGATTTAATGAAATGTGATTAAGTTGATTTTATATGTTAATTATTTTGTAATATGCATTAAATCTATTAATTAACCCTTCCCTATATTACCTTAACATAATTACTCAAATAATTATGAGTCAATATGATATGCACATACATTATAAATTAAATCAACAATGATTCTAGGAAATAAAATGGCCCATAATTAATGATTAATTAAGTTAAGAAACTTAATTAAGTACTCTTATAATTCTCCCACACATATGAGTTAACTATAATTTCTTTTGGATTTCCTTAGATTGTTGAACACCTAAGGGTATACTCTAGATTTAATTAATGATTATGATTTTAATTTAATTAATTAAGCCATTTGATTAATTAATTAAACCAATTGATTAATTAGTTGAAAAAAAGAGAAATGAACTTAGGGAAATAGATTAGGGAGGAGGCCTCAATCCCATTCCATAGGTTCATTCAATGTTGGATAGTGATTAACCACTTAATTAATTGACATTTTATTGTTCATGTGATTAATTAATGATTAATTAACTTAGAAGGGTAATTAAAGCTTAACTATTCAATTTCCCCAATTAACTGAGCAATAAATTTCAAGAAAATTATGGGAGGCAGAGGTCATCCTATTGAATTAACCTATAAACTTTGAGATTAATTACTTAAGTAATTAAAAAATAATTAAGCTAATTATTTTTTAATTAAATCTTAATTAAGCTCAAATTATAATTTAAAATTAATTAAGAGTATTTTTAATAAATTCTCCTCTGAAAGTCCTTTGAAATAAGTATTTATTTATATTTTTATGATTTTTCTATAATTAGTTATGATTTTAGAAAATTTCAGCCATTAAAACACATTAATTAGGCCTAATTAACCTCCAAATCCGTGTACATGGCATGAGATTGGTTATTTAAATTGTCACCATCAATGCTGAGTCAATTGGCGGTGGAATGTGCTTTCTCATGCACCGTCCGATCAAATATCGGACGACCACGATTAATCTCGCAATGCTGAAGGATTAAAATGGATAATTCTATCAGATTTAATCATGACAGTTTGTTCCAATCACGTGGAACGGATGTGTTGATCCTTGTATATAATCCACGAAATTGAATGAGTATGATAACAATGACAAATTCCAAACTAATATGAGTTAAATCAAAAGGCTTCAGTTCTCATCGAAGCCCATTAGAAGGCATCCGGTCATGAAATAGATGGCAATGAGCTCATATTAAAATTATTCTTAAGAGACATTTAAATTGCTAAAAATTGCCAAGAGAGAATCAACATAAATCATTCGCATGTGAGTGCAATAATACATAATTAGAGACGTATACTAACAATGAATTCATTGAAAAGCAACATACATATCATTAAAAAAAATGATAAAGAGAAGTGTTAGATAAGTGATTCAAGAAAACTTGATTAAATTAAAATCAACATAACTTGAATTATATTAACAAAAAAAAAAGAAATGAAAGATAAATTAAATTAAAATGTACAAATAATTAATTAAAATTATGCATGCATATATATATATATATATATATATATATATATATATATATATATATATATATATATATATATATATATATATATATATATATATATATATATATATATATATATATATATATATATATATATATGAAAATATTTAAGATATAAATAATTAATTTTAATATATAATATTGCACTAGCTTTACATTATTGACATTAACAATATATATTGTTTAAATTCAAAATGAACTAAATCAAAATAAAAAAAATATATAATAATTTTTGTATTTACTATTAATTAGATATCTGAACTATAATAAAATATAAAACTTATCACTATTATAATTTTATCTTGGTATTAGTATTAATTTTATTAGTTTATATATGTATAATTCGAACAAATGAGCATATATCATTTTAAAAGAAATCATAAATAATAAAAAATGAAATTAAAAAAAGAATCTCACATTTGCCTTTTTCTAGCATCATCAATATTCTTCAATTAACAAATAACTCATTGCTCATTTGTATTTTTCACGTGTATTTATATATATGCAAAATAATGTTTATTAAATAATTATCTTGAACTATTTTATTGTAATATATTGTGAAAACATCTATTTAATTAACTCCACGTGACAAGAGAACTATTATATATATATATATATATATATATATATGTTGATAACAACTCTATCTCATCATATTTCTTTTTTTTTTTTTTTTTTATATATAATATTATATAATTATATATGATTTTTATTGTAATATTGTGTATACACTTTTATACTGAATAAAATATATAAATATAAATATATATTGAGACAACCTACCTCATCATGCTTTCTTCATGCTTTACTCTAGCTGCAATTCACATCACTCCATTTATGCTCATACCACTGCAGGTCATCCTCGTGCCAACCCATGTGAGGTTTTAGAGGAAATAGTAAAATAAAATGTGATAAAATAAAATAAAATAAAATAAAATACAACCCAGCAGGCAATTTCTTTCTCTTTTCACTGCTTTTCCTTTTCTAAAAACCCCTCCAACACGAGAGCTCCTTCATTCTATCCTCACAACTAAAAGCAAACCGGCTCGTTTCCCTCCTCCCGCTCCATCTCTGCTACAGGCCGAACAGGTTGCTACTAGACTTTTCCTTCTCTTCTCCAAATCCTGCACAGCATGTAACTCTCCTCCTCTATCCCGACCCCTCATTCGTTCTCTTCTCGATGACACAATTAGCAGCCCCCATAGTCTTTTCTTCTCCTCCTCGCCCAACTGTACTACTCCACGCTGCAACTTGTCTTCTCCACCTCAAAACCGACAACCTCATAGCAGATTCAACCTCCACTTTTCCTCTTAGCCTTGACTATTGCAAGCAGCAAGCTCTTGCCGCTATTTATCTCTGGTAAACAAAAACTCCCAATCCGCAAACATTCTTACTTCTCCATCATTACTTATTTCCCTTAGAGTTGCACAAACTGCAACCCCTTCTTCAGGTTGACTGCTTACAAAAACTTCAAAATCTCCCCTTCTCTCCATAAAAACTACTGCAAAGCTGAAAATCAACCCCTACACTCTTGGTCTTCATCTTGTTTGTCTCAGAATCCACAAGCAGCCTTCACCGCCTCCTTTTCTAACCTGCTAGCACCCTTTTCATCTCACCTGGATGAACTCACCGGCAAACCACCATGCTAACCTCGCCTTGACCTCATGCAATGCATACTGGTTTTGTCTTCCCTTTTGATCTTCCTCTTCTTAGCCCTCTTCACTTCTCCAACACCATAGCCCCATCATTCTCTTCACGCAACTAAAAGCCACAAGGCTCCTTGGCTCTCCTCTCCAAATAAAATTGAAATCACAACAGCCCATTGACATCTACATCTCCTCCATTCTTCATCCTTGGGCATTACAGCTCTCCTTCCTCACCAAGCCCATTCCCATCTCAAGTTCCTACACTCCAAGCCTGTGACTACTCTTCATTGCCAGCAATATGCACTCCTACATCTCATGTGTATTCTAACGGGATTATTTTTTAAATATACACTTATTCCTCTTTTAAGAAAAAAATATTTTTATAAAAAAATAGTTATTGTCATGCTTGTCAATGATCATCAATCGTCCGTTTGAAGTCAAGTGACGCAATTAAAAAAAGACCATGGTTTTTATTTTATTTTTTGTTTTTTTTGCTTTCAGTAAAAAAAAGAAGAGGTTTTATTAAATAAAATATTTAATAATTAAATATTTATATATTTAGTTATTAATTAATTTATTAATATATATATAATTAAATATATAATTTAAAAATATTTTAATATATAATTTAGAAATTTATTTAATAATAAATTAATATAATTATTTAAAATATATAGATTAACTTTTTGTTATATATAATTCAAAATAATTAAAATATATAAATAAAATAATTTTTAATAAATAAATAAAGAAATAAATAAATTATATAAATATTTTATAAATTATATAAAATAAAGAGTAATTATATATATATATATAAAAAAATATATATATATAAATATATATAAAAAAAAAGGAAGTATTTTAAAATATAAAATATAAGTTATATAAATAATTTAAAAATATTTAAAATATATAAATAAATAATTAGTTTATGTATATTAAAATATATATATATATATTTAAAAATTTATTTATTTAAAATATATAATTTTAAATAAATAAATAAATAATTTAAATTATAAATACTTGATATTTTATATTTATAAAATGTTAGTTATTTATATGTATATTTATTTGTTATATAAAGCCAATTATATAAATTTTATAAATTTTATAAATAAATATTATGTATATATTTTATATTTATTTGTTATTATATCTTTAAATTATATAAAATATTTTTAAGCTATATAAATAATTTAAAATATTTAAAATATATAATTTAAAATAATATAAATTATTTTAATTATATAATATATATATATATATATATATATATATATATATATATATATTTTATTTATATAAGTCACATAACAATAATAATAATGCAAAAATATAAAAAAATAAAATATAAAATAAATAAATAATATAAATATTTTTAATAAATAAATAAAGAAAGGAATAAATAAAATTATATATTTTAAATATTTTAAATAATTATATTAATTAAAAAAATTAATAAAATTCTCTCTCTCTCTCTCTCTCTCTCTCTCTCTCTCTCTCTTGTAAGAAAGAAAAAAAACAATATTCTTGTTTAAGAGAAGATCATATTGTGGTACTAGTTATCGACTATATTTCATAAAAATTTTGGATCTAAATTTTTAAAGTTAATACGTATTTTAAAATAATCTATTCTAACCTATGATTTTCATGTGATACAACTTGACCGTATCTTTCTCTTTTTTCTTTAAAAAAAGAAAGAAAATAATAACAAAAAAAAATATTGTTGCTTCATGTGCTTTAAATTTGTAGATCATCAACCCATTATTATAGTCATTGAAAGTATAACACAAAAAAAAAAGAGCAATGTCAACATATATGTCTATATATATTTTGTTATGCATTGAAAGATCTCTTATGCTCGTAATGATGAGTTAAGATGTTATTTTGGAAATAATAGGTTGAAGATCATGACCATATGTCAAGACATACTATGCTCATGAGAGATGGGAATGATACCCGATGGCTCTCTCTTGAGGATATGTCATTTATATTTTGAATTTAAATTAATTCAAGAACATAAGTATGACCAAACATAATTTAAATAAAAAAAAATTTGAGCAAGATTTTACAAACTAAAAAGTATAATAATACTAGGTAAAAAAGAAGAAGATTTACAAAATCGAATTTTGAAAAATAACTTACTAGGAGACTTAGAACCTTATTCTAAGATCAGTCTTCAAAACATAAATATAACTAAATAGATTTGAATGAAAATGAACATACGTGATATTTATAGGCAGAAAAGATCTCTTTGGGGATCCAATAAAATAAGTTATATAAAAATGAATTTTACCGCCCAAATAAGGCTAAAATTTTTGAAAGAGCATCTTGCTAGGAATCTAAAAATGGAATTGAGCTAAAAGTAATATGTTCATTTCTAATCTCATCAAATCACAATTCACATATCTAAGTGGACGAGAAGGCATTAAGCTTCATAAATATGCCCCTACATGGTAATATTCTTGCAAATATTGTGTCAAAAGTCTATATATGAATACTTAATGGAATAGAGCATGCATTTTGAAGTAATGTCACACTTGATTCAAATGCTTGAAATATTTAAATGCTTGAATGGATTAAATTCATTGCACAAATTGCAAAACAAACTCTCCTCAAATCAAGTATTTAGATTTTGTACTAGCACTCAAATTAGATAATTTATGCATATATTATATGACTATTAAAATATGCACAAGTCCTTCAAAAGATGCTAAAAAGCTTAAAAATATCCAATGATAATATTATAAAAATTTCAACTTAGTAAAAGTTGAGAAGTTAATTCTGTCATATATTCATAAAAGATAAACCTAAACTTATTGACACGACTTCTCAAGTCTCCAGTGAAAAGTCAAAGGATCCTCTATGAGCTAGTGTTGGAGGGGATAAATTTTGAAAATTTAGTCCCGATCTTTTGTAGAAAAGAGAAAGAGTTGACATGGTTTATTAGTGAACAATAGTCATGTGATCTTAGCTATCAATACTAAGGCTTAAATGATTAATCTTTATACATTTAAATTAAAATCAATTATAAAATGATCAAATATTCAAGTAAATATAATTTAAATGAAATTAATTATTTAAATTTAGTAAAATCCATCAATTGGACCATTTTGGGAGTGTGACAAATTAAGAAAACTTTATTCATAAAAGGATGTCAAATCATACATAACTACTTTTTTACTCAAATAATTTTATTTTGGGTCTGTCCTCATCATTGGTTTTCATAAAATGACATAAATGATAGTTAGCTCTGATGGTCTTATCGTAAATGACACCACTAAATTACATTCGATCCCTATGTTCCTTGGCTTTGCTCTTGAGTGAACTATATAATGTATTTTTGGTGGACAAAAAAGCCTTATATGTTAATGAGGTGAACTTAAACTTATCTCTTAGATAAAACCGAGTCTACAATATTTTCTTGGATGGTAAACCCATAATGGGGAAGGATCCTTTAGTTGAGATGGACCTCCTTTATTAAGTAAATTTGAGGGACCATGATAGGGATGGAACCATGGGATCTTGATTGGGCATCATTAACCATGGTTTAAGTTAAAATGTTGAATTTCATAAATCCTAAATTCATAACTCATGTTGATTATATTTTACATTGCGATCTAATGATGAATGAGTTCTTTCTCACTATTGGGAGTAATTAACTATGTGCTTGTGTCATGAGCAGAATGAGATCTAAAGTCCGAATGAGGATGAAATATCGGTAGTGTCTATATCATTCCATGGTCAAAAATTTGGTATTTAAATGATACTCATTAATTGGGAGGATAGTGGCAAATTGGCGAGCCAATGGTTGATCCTCATCTTCGATCAATAGAAAATAGACATTGATGGTTTTTTATTTAAATCAATTCAAGCTTACAGATATAATCTAAATCGTCCCACAGAAGAAGGTCAACGATGGTATAAGTGCGAGATGCAAGTTTTCTTAAAGCTCCAACACATTTTACTTAGCTCAATTTAGGATATTTAGCTCAAGAGGTGTCAAATCGTTGAAGAAGCTTTGTCAATAGAGATGAGGCATTGAGACAAGCTCAATTTGGGTGATAGCTCAATGCCAACTTGAGGTGTTGGTATTTGATTGAAGTTTCATTTGGAGAGCTTGGGAGAAATTGTTTTTTTATTACCTCAAGGATGGTGTGTGCAAAGTAATTACACTTTGGTGGAGAAATGAGAAATGAGAATCAATTAGATGATCCATTTGGCTTGAAGAAAATTGATAATGGGAATTGGGAATGGGCAGGAGCTTGAAGGTCTTGAGCTCATCTTGGGTAGCTAAGTCTGAGAAATCAAGTGTGAGGATTGACTTGGGATTATATACCCTCATTTCCTTGGATTGATGACTTAGGCTATTTTGGCTTCTTCTTGATCATTTGTTTAGGTTGTGGATGTTTGAGTGAATGAGGTAGCTTATTTGGATTTGGTGAGGTGTGGATGGTTGAAGGAAGGTAATGGTGGTTTGTTTAATGATGAGTGATTTCATTTCTTCATGAGTCAAGGCATCCAACCACCATTGGTTAGGTTTGATGTCTTAGATTTAGGTGGACTAATGGGAGTGAGTGGTCAAGAATGAAATGACCACTTACATGTGATTTGTCATGTGATAATTAGTCTAAGGTTGATAGTCATTTAGGAGACTTGATTTGGGAAGTTTTAAAATGAGTCAAGAGTATTTAAATTTAGTGATTTGAGTTCATTTGGTTTGATTTGGCTCAATTTAATTCACTTAGGTCAAATTGGGTTAGGTTGAGTTAAGCTTGCCAATTGGTCAAATTAGGTTAAACCAAGGGTTGGGTTAAGTTCATATGATCATTTGGAGTGTATTTTCATTGGTTTGATTGATTTGGTTTGATTTAGTTTTGGTTCATTTGAGTTCATTTGGGTCAAATGGGTCAATGACCAATTTATTGATATAAAATCATGCTTAATTTGAATTTGGTTGTCATTTGGAATATGTTGTGGCTTTGAAGTTTAATTTAGACTTGGTATTTTAGGTTGGTTTGAACTTTTTTAGGTCAAGTTGATTCAATAGGTCATTTAAATTAAGTGATGGTGGATTGAGGCTTTATCAAGTTCAATGAGAATTTGGAATGAACTTGAGCCATTGGTTTAATCAATTTGATTTAGGTTTAGATTTGACACATTTTGGCCATTTAGGTCAATGGGTTGATTTAGTCATTGAAGGTCAATTCATGTTTAAGTGTTCATTTGGGTTGGTATGAATGGTTTAGATGAGTTTTTTACTAGTTTAAGTTCATATGGTTAAAGGGTTGACTTGGTCAAATAAATTGACTTGTTTGACCCAATTTATAGTGATCAACTAGGATGATCAAATCATGCCATGAAGTTTGGTGGCAATTCACTGGTTTGGCATGGATTTTAGTTAGCTTGATTTTGGGTTAAGTTTGATTTAGTTAAGTTTATATGGATTTGGGATTGATATAAATCCAATACATAGTTTGGGTTCAAATGAGTTTTGGTTCATTTGAACATTTTAAGTAAAATGGGCAAAGTTGGGTTTGACTTGGGTTAATTTTGATTTGGATTGATGATTGTAGGTTTTATTTATATTTTGTATGCTGATTGAAGGCATGATTGATTTGTGATAAAATCAATTAAATTTGGTTTGAATTTGAATGGCATTTGGCTAAGTCCATGAAATTGGCTTAAAGGGTTTAGATTTGAATTTTAATTTAGTTTGATTTATTTTTTGATGATTTAAATGTATATTTTTATATTTGTAAAGATGATTAAGACATAATGATTCATGAAAATCAATTGGGTAGTGGTCTAGATTTGGCTAAGCTCATGAAGGTTGACTCATGTGGCTTAAGGGTTTGATTTAATTTGATTTAGTTTGATTTATTTTTGATCATTTGAATATAGATTTGATTTATGTTTAGGGAATGATTGAAGATATAGATTGATTATGAAATCAATTGATTTTGGATTTATTTATTATTTGGCTAATACATGATTCAAAGGATTTAGGAAAAATTTTATGTTTGGATTTGATCATGAGCTTCCATCATTTAGCTTGGAATTTGAATTTGGTGGATTTAGATTTGAATTTGAGTTTGATTATATAGATTTGATATGTACATGGATTGGATTTGGGTTGTAGGGTAGGAATTTATCCCAATTCCCTAAGGCATAGAATCTCATGATTAACCCTTTTAAGTCTCACTTTTAAGTGTTCACCTAAGTGCTAGAAGTGTCTTATCCAAAGTTTTATTCTAAGACTCTAAGTCAAGTTGGGAAGATTGAAACTCACTCCAAAAGTCAAGTCACAAAGGACCCCAAGGTGTGGTGTATGATGGTACACCATTCAATCAATTGACCACTCAATATGTCAAGGATTGCATGTGCTAACTAAATTATCTAATCCTAAGAATGGTAGATAGAATCACGATCTTTATGTAACTCAAATGCAACATAAGAGAAAAAGGATTTGGTTAGAAGTTCATGTCAAGGACATGAAAGAAGATCCATTATTCACACATACATTGGACATGACATGTGAAACCTATGCCAAACATAAAAGGAGGAATGTCTTTATATGGATTTGAGTTGATTTAGAATATGATTTGTGAAGAAGATCTAGGGATAAGAATCTATAATCAGAGGATCAAAATCGAATTATAATTTATTTTGTCTTAATTGATATGGAGGCATATCTACTAATATGGGCTTGTTGATAATTTGTGAACCTTCCAAAGCTTTGGACTATCCACTAATAACTTGATTGGATTTCTTTGATTTGCTTGATTGGTTTGATATGACTCCATTGGGAAGGATGCTTTTGAATAGAGGGCTATTGACCTTACTTTTGGAGTGAGTTCTCAACTTTCTCATCATAAATGTAGGACTCTTATAGACACTAAGAGCTCCCTAGTCTTAAGACACTTCTAGTGATTAGGTGAACACTTAACCTGCTAAGACTTGAAGGGTTTAGCAATATAGATTATTCCTTTCTTAGGAAAACTTTCTATGCCTAAACCCAAAAACTTCTCAAACCAAACCTCAAATTCAACTTAAATATCAAATCTAAATCCAAATTCAAAACCAAATCCTTGAAACCCACAACCAAATCCAAATTCAGAACCCTTGCTAGGCCCTTTTATTTCATCATATGGACTTAGACTTAACCAAATTCAAATCAATCTCGATTCAATTGATTTTCTCAAATATCAATTCAATCTCTCAATTATTGACCCAATCCATTCTAAATTCTAAACCAAATAATTCAATCCTCAAATCAAATCCAAGTCCAAATTCGTTCTTAAGCCTTATGATCCACTCTCATAAGCTTAGCCAAATTTCCACCTAAAATATTCCAAACTTGATTGATTTCTTTATAAATAAATTATTCATTCATTTATATTCATAAATATAAATGAAATCCATACCTAAATGACCAAAACCAAATTAAACTAAATCAAACCAAGCCAAATCACCTCTTAAGCCCTATGGACCTATCTCCATAAGCTTAATCAAATCTCATATAAATCAACCTAAAATCATTTGGTTTCTTTATAAACCAATTACTCCTTCATTTATATTCATAAATATAAATGAAATCCACCCTCCAATGACCAAAAATAGATCAAACTAAACCAATTCCCTACTTAAGCCCTTTTGACTTACATCCATAAGCTTGGACAAATTTGCTTCCAAGTCACTCCAAACTCAAATGATTTTCTCATGAATCATTTATATTTTTATTTATACCCCCAAATATAAATGAAATATAAATTCACATAGCCAAAACTAAGTCCAAAATCAAACCAAAATTGAATTCAAGCCTTTTAGCCAATTTCTTTGACTTGGCTAAATCCTATTCAAATTAAGCTAAAACTAATGGATTTTCTCATGAATCAATCATTCCTTCAATCATTTAGCCAAATATAAACATAAACTACAATTATCAAACCAAACTCAATTCAACCCAAATCAAGCCCAAGTTAACCTTTTTGACTTGAAAACTTCAAATGAGCCAAAATCCATTAGATTCTAAATTGATTATAGTTGGATTTATATTTCAATCATAGGCTCATGTATGAGTTCAACTAAACTTGAATCAAGCCAAAATCAAACTAATTGACCCATTTAGGTCCACTTGACCCAAAGTAACCTAAAAGACCCTTTTTGATCCAAGTTCTAATCGAAACCTAATTGGATTGAACTAACGCCATCCAAACCTCATATCATAATCAACAATCACCCTAGGATGATCAACGACCTTGAATTGGGTCAAACCAAGTCAACTTGGTCCTTTGGCCAAGTCAACCTTTAACCCAAATAAAATCTAAACTAGCCAAAACCCACCATATACCAAATTGATTGAAACCATTGATCCAAACCAACTCATAATCAATGATTGAACATGACCAAACCCTTGAGCCAAACCAAGTCCAATTGACCATTTGACCTAAGTTGACCCAAATTGGCCTAAAAAGCCAAAATGGGTCAAATCATGATCTAACTAAAATTGATTGCAACCAATGGCTCAAGTTCATTCCAAATCAATTATTGAGCTTGAACAAAGCCATAATTAAGCCCAATTTGACCAATTGGTCAACTTGACCCAACCTAGCCCAAATTGACCTAAAAGTCCAAATTGGCCAAAATCCAAGTTAAACCAAAATTGATTGTAACCAATAGCTCAAGTTCATTACAAATCAATTATTGAACTTGACCAAAGCCACAACTGAGCCCAATTTGACCAATTGGTCAACTTGACCCAACCTAGCCCAAATTGACCTAAAAGGTCAAATTGGCCAAAATTCAAATTAAATCCAAATTAAATCAAACTAAAGCCTACAATCATTTTAAATTGACTAATTAAACATGAACCAACACCTGACCTAACCCAATTTGGTCAAATTGGTCAAATTGGTCAACTTGACCCATTTGACCTATTTAATTTCAAATGAAGTAAAATCAAACCTAAGCCAAATTGATTGAAACCACTTGAACTAAAACTCTCCAAATCATGATTTGAACCTAACTCAAGCCTTGGTTTGACCCAATTTAACTAATTAGTCAACCCAACCCAACATGAACCCATATGAACCCATTTGACCATATGAAGCCAAAACCCATAAAACCAACCCATGGGACTTTGATGACTGACCAAATCCAACCCAAATTGGCCCTAGGTAAACCCACAGTCTACCCAAAAGTAAAGTGGACCCCACTCAAGGGGATTAGCCATTGGACAAACATCTTTGCAATGGATTCCATCCCCATTTGGTAAAGTCCACTCTCCCATCACTTGGGCAGCCATCCAATTACCAAATGAAGCATGCCTATGGTTCCTAGCCCACCATAAACACACTAGGGCTTTCCATGGACCAAAGCACCTCCCATACAAACTGAGCACCCTATGGATTAAGGAAACAAATCTCCCTTATATCAGAATTTGAGCCACCTCCCACACCTTTCCCAAGTCCTAGCGAGCCACGTGGACCTGATGAAGACAGTTTCAGCAGTTTGACGATGGCTGGCCGATGAGAAAATAAGATTGAATCCTGTTTGTCCACCTCAGTAATTGAGGGGATATACCCCTTCAATTCAAATATAAATTCATTCATTCATTTTAGTCTGAGCCTTAGAGACTAAAAATGAAACTCCTCAGCTATTTTCCAAAGCCCCCAAGCTCTCCCATTTTTCCTCTCTTGATTTTACATCAAGCCGAAATAGGGGAGATCAATTCCAAACCCCATTTGATTAATCCTCCACCAAACTTCAATCAAACTTTCACACAGCTTCCTTGAACCTAGTCAAAGCCATACAAATCATTTCCCATGCTCCAAAGTAATCAAAAGTGGAAGTTTGATCAAGACCGAATGCCAAATAGGATGATCTTGGTCTCCAAGAAAATCTACCCGAAATCAAGGCCCAAGCTTCACAACAGGGTTTCATCTCTACTAGATGAAGCTGCCTCCATCAATCCCACCACCAGTCTTGAGCTTCAACGAGGTAATTCCTCAAAACTGTAGTCTAGGTGATTTCAGGTTTGGTCTTTTATGAAAGAAATTTTCATTGCATGTGATCTTAGTCATTGGATGTGTTCCTCTTCTTCCCTTGATGGTGTCAGATCATTTTGGAATTAATCCAAGCTTTGGTGAGCTCGGATTGAATGGAGAAAGACGGATGACATCCGTTCGCCATCACTCCGAAGAGAAAGATCACGCCTCCGCACATGATCAAAATAGACAAATGTGATTAGATCGCTAGATCCCTAATTATTCTCTCTAAACCGTGAGATTATTATGGCGACGATCTTAGATCATAATGGTCCATGAGAGTCCCGGTTGACCGCACGTGATAAATAATCAATCGCTGCTATGTGGAAAATGTCACAATAATAATGGTCAATGGGATTAGGGCTTTAATTAGGGTTAATTAATATATTTTTAAGGCTAAAACTTCCTAAATTAGGGAAAATCCAAAAATTGCAAATGAGGGCTTGTTTTAAAGGTATTTCAGAGAGCAAGCCATTAAAATAATCCATAATTAATTTTGAACAATAATTTTGGCTTAATTAAGTTTTAATTAAAAATTTAATTAGCTTAATTACTCCTTAATTAATTATCTAACTAATTTCAAACTTTTTGAGGATGTTTAAAGGGATGACCTCTACCTCTCCTATTTTTCTTAGAATTTATTTGTTGATTAATTAGGAAATTAAGCTCTAATTATATTATTAACTTAATTGTGATTAAACATATGAATAGTAATTAATTATTTGGACTCTAACCACTGTTAGTAAGGAGACTTAAGGGAAGTGCCTCCCTCCTAATCCTTTCTCTAATTTTCCCTCTCTTTTCAACTAAAGTCCTAATTATTAATTATAACTAATTATAAATTTAATTAGTAAAATTGGAATTCAAATCATTTTAAATTATGCTTAATCTAGTGGATGGATTATAGAAATAGGTGGGGACCTCTTTTCCCACCTTTTCCCTAAAGCCCATCTCATTTCAAGATAATTGTTAATTTTGGTTAGTCTCTTTTTAGGAGAGATGGATTAATGAATTATTGGTTTAATGGATTTGAAAAATCTAATTAGATCTAAATTTCCTCTTAATCCATCATGGGTAGAGCTTTAGGTGTTCGAGAACCTAAAGAAGTTTAATGAAATTATGATAAGCTCACATGTGTGAGAAAATTATGAAAGTACTTAAAGTGAGTTCCTTAAGTTTAATTATTAAATAATCATGAGCTAATTGCATTAGGCCCCTTTCATTTTATAGGGGCATTGCTATTTACTTTTCAATTTATTTGCATATCATATTAGCTCATTTATTTAATCAATTATCTTAAGGTAACATAGGTAAGGGTTAATTAATTGATTTAATCCATGCTTAACTTAATAAATCCATAAAAATAATTTAATTGCTTCTTAATTAAATCAAATTAACTTACACATATGGGAAATGGGATTAGGATTAGCAAACACCTGTTTCTCATCTCTCTTAAGCCAAGTTAAATATGATTTCAAAAATGGCATTAAGGAACTTTGGTTTATTTTAAATAAGCTAATTAATGTGACTGTCCATAGGAATTAGTTGGATTGAATGAAATTACATACTTGTATTTTTTTTATTTCTTTCCAATCATATTAAAATGTTGCATGCTACTTGATTCATGCATTCATTTCTTTCAAAAAATCAATTAAAATAAATGGTTTCCTTTAAGTCAAACTTCCATGTGTTGATTTAATTAAAAATATGTGTGGCTATTATCACTATTAAATCTTAAATGTATTTTCAAAAGCTTATTAATAAATAATAATATATGTTGTGACATTAGTTATACATACATAGGAGGTGCATGTGAATATAAGCTTAGTGTATGAACTGAAGTTCCTTTCTTTCATTCATATGTTGATTTGCATAAGTACGAATGTTAGTGGGTATATTAGTCTAGACATTCCTGGGACGCATGGCTTTAAGTAGCCCCAAGGAGGTTCTTTCCTCACTCCCCTAATGCAAAACAATGGTGATGTACCCGTTTGATTTCATTCTTATGCATTTTGACATTAGAATTTGGACATAGCTTTAATTCATTCACACAAATAAATAAATTAAATTAATTCTACTTTTGTATGATTCCCATTCTTATAGTTGCTTACACATCCACATATATTTAAGAATAGTGGGTATATCTAGTTTAGACATTCCGAGGATGCATGGCTTTAAGTAGCCCTAAGGAGGTTCCTACCTCAGTCCCCTGGTGCAAAATAATGGTGAAGTGCTTGCTTAGAAGTTTCATACATTTGAATGTGTATTTAGCTAATGAATGAGAATTCTCTTTTTCTATGAAAATCATTTATGCATCTTGCATTTGAGTGTGCAAAAAAAAAAAAAACATATTGTATGCATAGATATGTTTAGGACTTAATCATATGCATGTTATATATGATGGAATGAAATGAATAAACATGTGTTGTGTGATAGTAATTAACTCTAATTAATCTTAAGATGCCTCTCTTATTAAATAAATTTTTTTAAAGTGAACCAAACATTGGATTAATTAAAATATGTAATAAGACATTCACTAAAGAGAATTAAATAATTAACTTGCTTTAGATGTGGCTTAAGGTAGGATAAAAGAGAATGATCCTCTCTTCTCTTCTCTTTATAACACTTACTTGTTAAGTGTAAATCAAGTAAAATAAAAGAAAATATTAAGTAAAACTAATAAATCAATTAAGCCATTTAAAGTGAAATCATCTTTCAAATTAAATCGTTTCTTACTTAGAAAATTATAACAAAGCCTAGTTAAGACATACCACACAAGCCTTTATACACACACCTTAGATTAAGTCACCACTTTTAGCTTTATGTTAGGGCGGTGCATAGTTTGATGTATGTTTTATTTTATGATGTATTATTATAGATTGGATGTTAAGGTGTATGCCCAGATGTTAGGTGATTATCTATATCTATCTCAGGAGATTGCTTAAGAGGTGATTAAAATAAATATAAAGGTTCTCGGTTGCTTAACCCTTAAGCATAAGAATAAGTTAGGAGGGTGTTGGTTACCCATGTATAGGGTGCTAAGTCCAAGTTATATATAACAGTTATATGGTTAGCTAACACTTATTTTATAGGTGTAGTTAGATTTACTTTTCTATTTTTGATGTAATAATGCATTAGGAATTAAGATTAGTGTTATGGAGGATTAGGATGAAGGTTAGAAGGCTTTGAGTAGAGGCCCTGATGCTTTTGAAGCAAACAAATCCAAACAAAGGAGGAAAGAAGTGGAAACCTGAAGATATGAAGAAAGAATACCCCCCATAGTATTTATTTATTTATAATTATAATTATTTTTTCATATACTGGGTTGTATAAGGGTAGAGTTTGGCTACCCATTCTTCTTTTCGGGTTGTACGATGGTACCTGACTGCATTGACATATTATTTGTTTATGTTGGGTTTATAAATTGTTTGATGTTTCATTTACAATTGCATTTAGACATATAAAAATCTATAACCTTTGTCAAAATAAAGAGTCAAAAATCAAATAAAAATTGAAAATATTTACACTAAATTAAGTCAATGTTCATACCACTCATGCTCTAGTCTTGTAGGGAGTGAGTTTAAGGATTTTAGCCTCTTTCTAAATAAAAATAATCTAACCATCTTGTAAAATCATATGACTTGACCACATGATTTTAAAACATAGAAGGAGTTAACTGGCTGCCACTCTAGAAGGTTATAAGTCCAACAGTTGGGTGGTTTACCCTCTCTTATGGAGGTAAACCATATACCCATTTTCTCTTAGATTTAGGACGTGCTTTGGCCCTCGCTAAAGCTCCATCGACTTATGATATGAGGTTATTATTTCCCTCGGGCTACAAGCATAAATCCTCACCTCTTAGGCATTTGCACAATCTTGTATTGTGGGATTATAAGTCCTATTTTCTAATAAAATTTCAACTCAAATATATAATTATCTTCAATTTTAAACATATAAAGCCCAATTATAGGATAGATTGGAATGCTCACTAGGTTTGATCATGAGAATTTCATCTCTCTCTTTGGCTTTGATAATAAGTCTTTCCTTTTTGTTCTATTGATTTTCTAAACATAGCCAATTTATTGATAGTCCTATCTTTGAAGTCTTTGAAGACAATAATTGCCTACTTTAATCAAGAGTTTTCCTAAGGAATTCACCTTCCTTAGGATATAATTAACTATGCGGGGTTGCCCATATAGGGAACTTTAGAACCCGATTTAAATAAACCCTTTTTTATTCATGCATATAAAGTATGAGAAAAATCTCTGGTATATTCGAAGACCCATCATGCCTTAGGAGTCCTTGATTAGGTCCATTGTAGGGTAGTGATTTCTATCTTTTGAAATAGTGTACTATTCCTTGATGTCATACCTGATCACCTCAAAAAGTACACCCTAAGATCTATGTGGTGTCCCTATACACATACAAATAAAAAATAAACACCACAAGGGCATATTCATTGGGGATGTGAACTCGATTAGATGTGATGAATTTGATTCATGAACCCTATCAGTGTGTGATGCATCGCACTAAGAAGGGGATGTGTTGGCCTAGGATTATCACAGATTTATCAATCCAAAGAGATAGTCTACTAGCCACAAGGTAAGACTATCTGACCTAAGGGGTTGCCTTTCAATGTGCAACTACTTTGTTAGGAAGAAAGCACAACAGGCTTACATCTTCTAAAGTAGGGACCTGCCACTGGGGTGATCTATCGATGGGACAACAAATCGAATCTGACCTAGGGCGACTATTGAGCGAATGCCGCTGAGGACTTATGTTAGCTCAAAAATATTCAAGATTAATTTCATTTGATTTCTTTTAGTTTGTTTTCATTTGTTTTTATTTCATTTGATGGATCCAATTGGTGTGTGATGGACTGCACTAAGAAGGGGCTATGTTGGCCTGGGCCTACCTCAGATTTATTGATCCAAAAATGGTAGTTTACAGGCCGAAGGGTAGGACTATCTGACCTACGGGGTTGCCTTTCGGTGTGCAATGATTGTGCTAGGAAGAAAGCATAGCAGACTTACATCTTCCAGAGAAGAGAATAGTCATTGGGGTGATCCGTTGGTAGCACAACAGATCAAACCTGACCTAGGGCTGCCCGTCGGTGTGCATCATGTTGGAAAGAATGTGTAGCAGACTTACATCTTTCAAAGCAAGACGATCGTCAGGGTAGCCTGTTGGTGGCACAACAAGTTGGACTCGACCTAAGGGCGACTACTGAGAGAGTGTCGTTGGGGACTTATCTCAACCCAAGAGTAGTCAGACGATTCCTATAGGGTGTTTTGCTGATACTTCCCTAAAGATAAGATAACAAATTTGGGTATGTTAAGTAAAGTTCCAAATGTGTTTTGAAAATTTTAAAATATGATTGTTAATTTTTTTATCTTGGATTTGGAAACCTCACTTAGCAAATTTGAGTGTGCTAAATGAAGTTCAAAATATGTATTTGAAAAAATTTTGGATTTTAGATTTGGAGACTTCACTTAACAAATTTGGGTATGTTAAATGAAGTTAAAAATGTGTTTTGAAAATTTTTAGATTTTGGATTTGGAGACTTCACTTAACAAATTTGGGTATGTTAAATGAAGTTCTGAAATGTGTTTTTGAAAATTTTGATTTTGGAATTTGGAAACTTCACTTAGCAAATTTGAGTATGCTAAATGAAGTTCCAAAAATTATTTGAAAATTTTGATTTTGGATTTGGAGACTTCACTTAACAAATTTGGGTATGTTAAATGAAGTTCCAAAATGTGTTTTGAAATTTTTTTGGATTTTTGATTTGGAGACTTCACTTAACAAATTTAAGTATGTTAAATGAAGTTTCAAATGTGTTTGTAAAACTTTTTGATTTTAGATTTTGGAAAATTTACTTAGAAAATTTGAGTATGCTAAATGAAGTTTCAAAAATGTGTTTGAAGATTTTTGGTTTTGGATTTGGAGACTTTACTTAGCGAATTTGGGTATGCTAAAGGAAGTTCCAAATGTGTTTTGAATTTTAAAAGTATGATTGTTTAAGTTTTAATTTTCAAAAATAGGACTCCCATTCTACAAATTTGGGTATGTAGGAATGGAAATCAATCTCATTTTTGAAATGTGAAATTTTTTATTTTCTGTGTGATTATTGCTTTTTGAAAGAGAGGAACTCCAACTTAATCATATGCGGGATATGTTTAAGTGAGATTTCCTAAATAATATTATTTTTATTTGGGAATAAAATCTTCACTTAATAAATTTAAGTATATTAAATGAAGATATTCATATGCGCATTTTGAAATGTTTAATTTTGTTTAAAAATGAAATTTCGTTCAATAGGTGTGAGTGTATTGAATAGAAAAAAATTCATGTGTGCTTTTTGAAAACTTTATGATTATGATTGTGATTTTTGGAAAAGATGATTGCTCATTTTATTTTGGAAATGAAATCTTCATCAAAATAAATTGAAGGAAGATGTTCATTTGTGCTCTTTTTCTGGGAAAATATTGTTGGTTTTATTTTTGAAAATCCATACATGTAATAATTATGAGAATTGTTAAATGAGGGTGATAAAGTTTTGTGGAAATTATTTTATTAAGTGTATTTTTGAAAAAGGTGCTTTTTGAAAAGCAAAGTTCTTTATGGAAGATTTATTTTATCTTTATTATTTTAGGATGAACCTTTCCTTATCATAAGAATGATAAAGGGGGAAGTCTTTAATAATGTTTTCTTTTTTATTTAGATCTTTTCATTTTTACCCATTGGAGAACCCAACAGGTGTTTCAAGACCAACAAGAAATGCAGTCCTAAAACCTAAAGATGTTGGCTAGCTCAACTTAAGGATGAAATAAGCTAAGTGCTAATGGAAAGAAGGATAGTCTCGAATTCATACCGAAGTACAAACCCACTATCAATACTCAAAGACAACGATCATCTACCAAAGATGGAGAGAGGAACCATCCCCAGCGGAGTCGCCAGAAAAATCTATGGAGAAAAAATTTCTATATTAGGGAGTCACCTTTCAAATCTGTTGGTGAGAAATGAGAGATGAGATAATATAGAAATTCATCTTTCTAGGACGCCATGCAGATCCACATATGAGCTTATTCAGGTGATCAGGTACGTCATCAATGAATAGTATACTATTCGAAAGATAGAAGTCACTACCCTTTAATGGACCTAATCACCTCAATAAGGACTCCTAAGGATGATGAGTCTACATATGTACCAAAAATTCTTCCCTGACTTTACATGAAAAAGTAAAGCAGGGTTTATTTTAAACCGGTTGTTAAGTTCTCTGCAAGCCCCATAGTAATTACATCCTAAGGAATGGGATTCCTTAGGAAAACTCGATTAAGTAAATGATCATTGTCATTGAAGATTTCAATAGGAAGGACTATCAATCGATTCATTTTGAAAGATCAAATGGGATTGATCAAAAGGGAGTTATTAACGAAGCCAAGGAAGATAAGTAGGAGGTGCCCATGATGCTAGGAAACCTAGTGAGCTTCTCAAACTATCCTACAGTTGGACTTTACATTTTTGAAATTGATTTAGTTTATTTGAGTTATATTTTTATTAGAAATTTAGGACTTATGATTCCTTAATACAAGATTAATGAAATGCCTAAGAGATGAGGAATTATGCTTATGGCTCACAAAGAAGAGAAGCAATCTCAAAACCTAAATCTAGGGAGCTTTGACGAGGGCCAAAAGCCCAACCTAAATCTAAGGCGAAAATGGGTAATTAGTTTGTCTCCACAAGAGAGGACAAACCACTCGACAGCTTGGACTTACAACCATCTGAGGGTGGCCGCCAACTAACTCATCCTATGATTTTAAATACATGTAGGCAAGTCTTTATACTTATGCAAGATAGTGAGGCTATTATTTATTTAGAAAGAGACTAAGTCCTTAAACTCACTCCCTAAAGAGACTAGATCATGTAAAAGGCATGCTTCAAATGACCTAAATCTAATGTAATTAAAATTTCATTTTTTTGGACAATTATTATGACTCAGGCTAATAGGATTCATATGACTAATGGAGAAATCAAGTTATTGGCCAAAATTATTGAGAAGGGAGGAGGTATGTTTCCACTGTGGCTCTCAAAGGTCAAGCCAAGATTCTCTAATGAAGGTGAAAGCCATCCAATCAAGAGTGAAATAAGATGCATTTAGACATGATATTACAAAAGAAATGCTCATCCAGCTAAGGGGTTGCTAATTCTTTTATCTTGATTTTAAACCTAAGCATTAGGTGAGGTTATGAGTTGTTTAATTTTTTTTTTTTGAGTTGTTAAGTTGAGTAAAAGATTTATTTTTCTCTAAAGAGCCTAATCCACATCTAGGCCATACATAAAGCAAGGAAGAAACTAGGAAAATCATGCCACTTAATGCAACAGCTAAACAAATCATCAATCAATTTATAAAGCTAATCATAAAAAGAATAAGAGGTCATTGTGGTCGGGCACCACCACACAAACCTAAAATATCAAATTAGGTAGTCGATCTCTACCCTTATACAACCTGGATTACAAATAAATTAAATTACAATTAAGAAAGGAATTCATTGTTATCTTCTTTCTTCTTTTCTTCTTTCTTCTATTGGTTCCTTCCTTTGGATGGTTGGAAGGTGGATGCTCCAAGGCTTCACGTGGTACATAAGATAGGATCTTATGACCAATGTTCATCCTAATCTCCATAATAATCATTCCAAAATCCTAATTGCATAAATTTACTTGAAAAAGAAAAGTGGAAATCTAACTAACACCTGCAAAATAAATGTTAGCTAAAATAAATCACACAAATTCCAAGCATGTGTATTGGACTTATCACCCCACACATGGGTGATAAAATCCACCTAGCCTATGGATTATGCTTAGGGGTATAAAGCACCTAAGCAAACACATTTATATTTTTATTTTATGATAGTGCCCTTTAAGCACAATCCCCTGTAGAAAAGAATAGTTAGACTAAGAGCATCCTACCATTCATTCTATGAGCATACACCCTAACATCCAGTCTAAAATATATATCACAAAACAAAATAAAACATCAAACCATGCACTCACCTAACCTAAAGCTAGAAGTGGTGACTTAGGCTAATGTGTGTGCTTTGAAGGTTTGTGTGATATGCTTAGCTATAGTTTTAAGTTAGAGTTTTTTAAGTGTGAAAGCATGTTCAACTTAGAGGGTTTCATTTAAGTTGTTTAATTATTTTGGGTTGATTTTATTTCATGTTTTGATTTGGTTTAAGTGAATCCTACATTTAATTACTAAGTTAGAAGAGGGAAAGAGAAGAAACTTCTTTCCTTCCCTAACCTAAGTAATTTCTAAAGTAGATTCACATTTTAATTTTGTTTAGTGAATGTTTTGATTAAGTCTTTTAATTAATCCTAAGTTTAGATAAACTCTAAACAAACCTATTAAAAAGAAATACATTTTAAGATTAAAGAAAATGAACCAAATTCACAAAACACCCATTACTTCATTTCTTTCCCCAACATGTATAACATGCATATGAATGAATCCTAAGCATATCTATAATCACAAATGAAAATATTTAACATACTTTATGATGCATGCTAAGTAATCCATTTAAGGGAATTTAGAAGTTGAATATGCATGATTTTCTTTTAAGTAGAAAAGGGTTTCTTTATCCAAATTTTGACATACATACATGAAAGTAAGAAAGGCATAAGTGAGTACAACGCCATTGTTAACCAGAGGTGTAAGGTACAAGACCTACTTAGGGCTACTTAAAGCCTCGCAACATCGAGGTTGTCGAGAATAATATATCACTTTTCTTAATTACAAACATGTGTATAAAACAAATGAAATGGAAAAGAAAAATGCAAAAGTTATATTAATTGATTTTATTTTTGTTTATGCAATTTATGTGTCCAAGCATAGGTAACCTTCCTTAAGTGGTAGCATAGGAATGAATAGGATGTGGAATTAAGTAAGTGTTAGGTTCTTTTCAAATGAACCATACAACTTACAAACTCCTATTCAAAACTATGCTAACATAAGAGAGAAGGGAAACTTATATTAAGAACACCCTTATATCCTTCACATGCAAGCTTACAATTAGAATATAAGTAGTATACTTTCAGATTTGATAATTGATTTATATGTTTTGTAAATAATTTAAATTTAGTAGTGATAATAGGCACTCATATTTCTACTTTAGCCAGCACATGCAAATTTGACATAAAGTAAACAATTTCATTTTAAACTTGAATTTGAAAAATATGAATTCATGAAACCACATGACATACAAATTTAACATGTTGGGGGAAAGAATCAAAGCAATGAAAGAATGTAAACACATTCACTTCAATTAAATCCTAAATACATTCTTATGGAATAAGAAAGTTTAAAATAAATCAAAGTGAGTTCAATGTGATTTTTGTTTGAGTTTGATTTAATTTTGAAAAGGTGATTTAAGTTTGTTGTTTCTATCCCATTCCCACATGTGTTTGATATTTTTATATCATTTTTAAGTGATTAGATCTATTTTTATGTATTAGTTAGGTTAAGGTATGTATTAAGAAAGTTAATTAACCCTTACCTACACCACCTTAGAATAATTAACCAAATAATTATGAGCCAATAAGATGACATAAAAACTCATAAGGAATTTAAATTTGCAATGCACCTAATAAGAAAAAGGCCTAATGCAATTTGGCTTTCAATGAATAGTTAATTAAGCTAAGGGGTTTAGCTTAAGTAATTCCAAAACACACTCTTCATACATATGAATTGGGTTTTGATTCCCTTAACTAAACTTAGGCTATTAAACACCTAAGCATCTGCCCAAAGTAGATTAATTAAGTTATGGAAGTTTTTAGAATTTTTAGAAACTTAATTAAGGGGATGATTATTGAGTTAACCATTAATTAAGAGAAGATAAAGGAGAGAAAAGGATATTTAGGGAATGGCTTAAGGGAAATGCCCCAAAATTATTCCATAAACCTCCTATCTACTGGATCTAATCTTAATCAACTCTAATCATGTATTGAAACCACTAATAATACCTTAATCATGCTTAATTAGATTAAGGGAGTAATTAAGAAATCTATATGCAATTCCCCTAATTAAGCCTTTAATAAATCCCAAGAAAATTAGGGGAGGCAAAGGTCATCCCCTAAAACATACCCAAGAAATTTAGGATTAATCACATGCTTAATTAAAAGGTAATTAGCTAAATAAAGTTTCCAAAAAAAAACCTAAAATCAGATAAAATCATAATTCAAAACCAATTGAAATTAATTTTAAAATATTTTTGATTGAATTATCTTTCCATAGAAATTTATTTCATATTTTTCTAAATTTTATTGAGGGAGATATGAATTTTAGAAGATCCCTAGATTAATTTGAATTAATTAAAGCATTTTGCTTACACGCTCCTTACACGATTCACTTAAATGTCAAATCCACAAAGGTGGCCGACTGCCAACACGCTCATGATTTAAAATGGATAAGGGATTTTCTAAATGTAAAATTATCTCACCCATCCAAAATGTGTGGGATGGATAGCCGTGAGATTCATCCCTTCCAAAGCCAGAATGTGTGTTCTGTGGGCAAGATCCGAGCTCGATTGAGCTTAGATTAGGCTAGAATTTGGCCCACACCTTCATCATGCAATTACCAATACATCCAATGGCTAAGATCCTATGAAATTAAAGTTCACTTTACAAAGAACCAAGGAACATAAGAATTGAGCTCAAAAAATGACTAACCTAGCCGGAGGTGATCACTGGCACTCGATTCCCTTAGAGGAGCTTCGTTTAGTTGAGATGAAGCCTTGCTAAAGTTTTGAGCACTTGAGGTTGAGTGGATTGCTCTATGGACCAACTCCTCCTTAGCTAGCTTGCAGCCTTGATTGAGCTAGGTCTCCCCTTGCCTTGGGAACTCCAATGGAAGCTTGGGTGCACTGATAGCTCCATGAAGTGCAAAGGCAATTGGGTGGAAATTGAGTATGAGAAAGTTTTCCTCCCATTTTCACTGTTCAAAAACTGAGGATGGGAAAATGGCTAGAGCTCAAGGGATCACTCTCTGTTGGCTCCTTACTATCTCTAGTGCTCAATCGAATTTGTGGCTTTTGAATTCCAATTGAATTAGTGGGAGTATATCTCCCTCTTGAAGGATTGGACGGTCGTTCATCCACTTTCCATTTTTGATCAATGGAGCTTAGGCAGTGGGTTGTTTGAGCTATTAGGAGTGTGCACATGGTCGGTTTGAGCCAAGGAGTGGATTGCTAACCTCTTATGTGCTTGAATTTGAGTGGGAGAGGGAGTTTGAATTTGAAGTTTTGACCCATGGGGTCTGTGTCTGGGGCCAATTGCTACCCAAACCCATTGGGTTGGTGCACCACTCTTCACTAGGTCCCCTGAGCTATTAGGAAAGCATCAAGTCATGAAGAGGGTATGACTAAATTACCCATGGATTTGTTCTATGGCCTAGGGGTAGGATGGTCATTCTGCTGATTTTCAATTTGGATATGTTGGGTATGTGGAGAAAGTAGGTTTGGCTAAGTTTCATGAGATTTGGAATTCATTTGATAAGGTTTGGCCCATGTTGACCCATTTAGGTCAAAATGGGTCAACTCAAGTTGACCAACTGGTCAAATTGGGTCAAACCAAGGGTTAGGTCAAGTTCATATGACCATTTGAAATGTTTTGGTGGCTTTGGTTTGATTCAATTTGGTATTGTTTTGAATTTGGCTCATATGACTTCATTTAGGTCAAATGGGTCAAGTTTACCTATTTGACCCATTTGACCTATTTGGGGTAGATCAAGGATAGGTTTAGGTTTGGTTAGTCATATGGAGTGAATTGGTATCTTTGTTTCCAATCAATTTTGGCTATGTTCAATTTTGGCTCAACATGATCCCTTTAGGTCAAGTTGGGACTAAGGTCAATTGGGCTAGGTTAGGTCTAGTTGGCCAATTGAGGCTTTGGATAAGTTCCACAAGTGATTTGGAATGAACTTGACCCATTGGTTTGGATCAATTTGGCTTAGATCAAGTTTTGACACATTTTGACTTTTTAGGTCAAGTAGGGTCAACTTGAGTCAAGTGGCCAATTTTAGCTAGCTCAAATGTTAGCTCAAGTTCAAACATAGGTCCTGAATGAACTTAGATCAATGGTTTCAATTAATTTGGCCTATGGTGGAATTTGGCTATGTTAGGTTTTATTTTAGGCTAAGTATTGACTTGGTCAGCCCTTAGGTTTGACTTGGTTTGACCCAATTTGATTAATTGATCATCCCATGATGATTGTTGATCATGGTGAGAGGCATAGATGAGTTTGGTTCAATCTAATTTGGTTAAGATTAGAATTTAGTTCATAAGGGTACTTTAGGTAACTTTGGTTCAAGTGAGCCTAAGTGGGTCAAATGGCTTGGTCAAAGCTTGATTTGAGTTTGATTGATCTTGTATATGGACTTATGATTGAAATATAAATCCATTTGCAAGTGGTTTGAAGTCAAATGGGTTTTGATTCACTTGACAATTTCATATTCAAAGGTGAACATGAAAGGATTTTGATTTTTTGACTTTTTGATTGTTTGATTGGAGTTTGTATTTATATATGGGTTCATGATTGTGGGTTGATTGAATAGAGAGAAAATCAAGAGTTTGGCTTGATTTGAAGTTGATTTGGCTAAGTTCAAGATTTTGACTTGAAAGGCTTAGATTGGATTTTGAGTGGATTTAAGTTTGATTTTGAATTGATTTTGTTTTATATTTCATTTATATATGTTAATATAAATGAGAATATAAATTGATCATGAGAAAATTTCAAGGATTTGAAGTGGTTTAATCATTTGGGCTAAGTCCATTAAGAAGGATTTAAAGACTTAGAAAAATTTTAAGTTTGAAGTTTTGAAGTTTTTGAATTTTGAATTTGGTTTGATTGATTTATATTTATGTTTCATTTATATATGTGAATATAAATGAGGATATAAATGAGTTATGAGAAAATCCCATTAATTTGAGATGTTTTGATCAAGATTTAGGCTAAGTCCATTAATGGAGAATTGATGACTTAAGAAAGATTTTAAATTGGGAATTTAATTTGAGGATTTGATTTGATTGATTTATATTTATATTTCATTTATATATGTGAATATAAATGAGTATATAAATGAGTTTTGAGAAAATCCCATGAGTTTGAATTGATTTGATCATTACTTAGGCTAAGTCCATTAAAAGGAATATTAAAAAGACTTAGGAAATTTGATGAATTTAGTTGGAATTTTGAGTTTAGTTTGATTGATTTGAATTTATATTTTATTTATATATGTAAATATAAATGAGAATATAAATGGATCATGAGAAAATCTCAGGGATTTTATTTGGTTTTGATCATGATTTGGCTAAGTCCTTGAGAGAGATTAAGGACTTAGAAAATTTAGACTTAGAATTTTGATGGATTTTGATCATGGGTTTCAATCATAGATTTCAATCATGGATTTCAATCATGGAATTGATTTGAGTTTGAAAAAAATCAAATAGAATTGATTTGGAGTTTGACTTGAATTAAGGAAAGTGAGGAATGGTTCAAGCTAAGGGTAGGCAAATTTTCCTAACACCCCTAAGGCATGACATATTCCTATGGCTAACTCTTCTAAGTCTTTGGGGCTATGTAGAGTGCCCACCTAATCAAGAGTTGTATCTTAAGACTAAGGAACTCTTAAAGTCTAAGAGGAGTCCATGGAGGGTTGAGAGCTCATCCTAAAAATGAGGTCAACAGACTTACATTCTCTTAAATGAAGTAGTCATGATGGTACCTTACCAATCGCTCAATAAGGCCTACCATACTAACAAAGCTCTCGTTAGTGTGCAGTGGCCAAGTAATGAAGGAAAGCATAGCAGACTTACATCCTCCAAAATAAGAAGACCACTAGAGTGACGACTAACAGGGTAGCATGTCAGCCCTACTTAGAGCAGCTACTGAGTGAGTGCCGATGGGGCGTTATCCCACATCAAAATAGCCCGAGACAAAAGATGTGTATTTGTTTATGTGTTTATGTGACATTTATGTTTGTGTTGTGTTAAAGGAAATAAGATGCTTCTTTCTCTCTCTATCTTAAACACATCGTGGTGATTCGCAAACAAAGAAAGCTTTCAAAGAAGAAAAGATTTGATATGAAGAGGAATTTTTGTTTATGATTGTTTTCAAACATGAATTTAATGATAATATTTCTTTAAATAAAGTCATTAATAGGTAGCATCGAGCGCTCTCCTTTATGATTAATGAGTTGATAAGATCCTCCTTGGTAGCCTTCTTTATGACAAATTCCCAAGTGGGTTCAAACTTGCCTCCCATCTTGTGATAGGCAATAATTAGTCTCCTTAGAACTAAAACAAGCTCTCCTACTTGAAAAGCTCTAGGATGGACCAACTTGTTGTAAGCATAAATTATTTTGGCTTTGTACAACTTGAAGTTCTCGCATGCCCATAGGCATCTCTCCTCTAAACCTTCGAGCTCTTCTAGCTGCAACTTGATGTTCTACTCCATTGTGATCTTGCTACACAACTATCCTTAGTGATGGGAGTTGGACTTCTAAAGGTAGAATGGCTTCGGACCCATACACTATGGGGAAAGGAGTAGACTGAGTTGGAGTTCTGTATGTGGTGCGGTAGACCCACAAGGCTTTAACTAACTGCTCATGCCAATGTCACTTATTGTTGTCGAGTGTCTTATTTAAGATTTAGATGAGAGTTTTGTTGAAGGCTTCTTCCAAGCCATTTGCCCTCGGGTAGTAGGTGGAATATCTCCCATCTATGTTGTGTCTTCGGCAAAGTTATTGATCTTGGTGATCTTTAATGCGCACATTATTGGATATAATTCATCAAGCACCCTAAACCTATATATGATATGGTTTCTAAAAAAAACCAGCACATGTCAGCTATGACCTCTCGAGTGGGATCGCCTCCACCCACTTGTAAAGTAAGAAAGCCTAGATGAACCGATGACCTTTGGAAGAGGGAGGGTCAATCGAACCCACTATGTTGGTACCCTAACATTCAAATGGCAATGAGGCCAATGTAAGAAGTAGAATGTTGGGTGGTTGTAGGATGACAATGTGTACCTGACATTGGTGGCATCGCCTAGCTATGTCCATGCAATCTGTAATCATCGATGACCAGTAGTATTCTAGTATTTTGATCTTGGCTTTCATCTTCGGACTGGATTGGTGCGCTCTACATAATCTTGAATGCACCTTAGTCATGATCTTATGGGCTTTGTGTTTGTCTAAATAACGTAATCACATATGATTAAAGGATCGATAAGTAGCCACCCAGAGAGCATAGAAAGTGCTCTACTTCACTTGATGTGCTAGTGACTTCTTGAGGTAGTTTTGTTAGATAATCTATAAATGGTTTCCTCCAATCCAACTCCTCATCCTTTTTAGAAACAACAACCTCCCCTTCAATAGAGTATCTTTCAATGAGTTCAGCATCAATAAGATATAAAACTTATCTATTTTGAACTCTTATTGATATGGACTCATCTTCCGGACATGTTAACTCTTTGGCAAGTTTGGTTAAAGCATCTGCTATAGCATTTTCTCCTTGAGAAATCTTATAAATGGTAACCTCTAGGATTTGGGTCAACAACTCTGTAGTATACTTATGGTAGTGGTGGAGCTTAGGCTTTATCACTTATGGTAGTGACGGATATGTTAATTTGGCTATTCATCTTCTTAATTGGGATGACACTGGTCAACCAGGTAAGATATTTTTCTTCCCAGATGAAACCAACATCGATCAGTTTCTTGACTTTAAAAATGACCTGTTGTTCTATGTCTAATCGCATGCATCTAGAAGCTTGCTTGATAGTGTTAGAATTAGGCTCTATTGCAAGTTTGTAGACTACTACATCAAGAGATAAACCTGACATCTCTTCATAACTCCATGCAAAGCAGTCCTTCAACTTAGTCAATAGCCTAACTAAGTCATTGGTTTTAGTTTCATTTTAAGGCGATGTATGTCGACGTGGGTGTCTTTCATCCCCAAGTTGATTTTTTTGAGCTAATCGATGATTGACCTGATCTCCTCTTCAAACTCTGGTGATGCATCTTTGACTATAAAATTATCTGGACCATTTGAAGTTGCTAAGCACACCTCCTCAGATGAGTTAATATGATTTGAAAAGAACCTATTATATTCCAAATGATTGGTGATGACTAAGCAATAATTGTCATCATCGACTGGACCCATTGTAATGAATTCTAGTCCTAGTCTTGATTGAGAATGTTTAAATTTGTTGTCCCATAACCTCTTGAAGTAATTTGACCTATGTTTAGACCAAGCATGTGGAATCAATCCTTCCTTTGCTAAATTTAGAACACATAGCAAGTACTAATCAAAAGGTAAATCATCCTCAAGTTCTACATCAACTTCTTAACTTGAGGATGATGTTCCTAGAAAGAACCTCTGAGTTTTCACATCTATAGATGATGTGGGGGCTTCCTTAACTACCAAACCCTCAACTTTTTATGAGGAAAGTGGGCTTAGAGCGAAGGTTCTCAACTGATGCCTAACTATTTCATATATAGACTTGGATACATGTATGCTTTGCTTTGGAGCTCAGTCTTCATCGTTGTTTAGCTCAAGTGTCACCTATAAGGGAATCTACTACTAAGAATGGTTGGCTGGCGTGCTAACCATATAAGACTCATCCTCTGAACTAGATTCTAAGTATATATAGTTAGCAAGTGTACTCCTAGTAGTTGGGATATATCTCCTATTGGGTGGCTTATAAGGAGGTTTTTTGCCCCTAGGACTGCCTCTAAACTGGCACCTTCCTCTACCTAGCGGAGGTCGGGTCATCTTACCCATGTGTTTAATTGGAGTAATGAACTGCGGGTAAAATTTAATGTCAGGCTCCACTTCCTCCTCCAAGTTTATTTCTTGCTCCCTTTTATTTTCTTTTTCTTTTATTTTTGAACTTTGGCCATGTTCGCAAGAATAAATTTGTTGATTTTAAGGGAGGTAGTAGGTTGCATCCTCAAATATGCTGACATCATGAGCAAAATGGATTGAGATCTCCTTTGACATAGTAGGCGATCCTAGCTCTCACGAACTTTACACACTGATGTAGAGAGGATGGAACTATGTTGTTTTCATGTATCCACGGTCTCCCAAGCATTGAAAGATGTATCTGAGTCTATAATGTGAAACTTGGCTTCAGTCTTTCAAACATCTACCTCGGCGACTTGTGGAAGGCCCTCTGTTCATTGAATCTCCTAAACATCATCCTTTATTTTTAGAGTTTGGAGATGTCGATCCTCAAGTTGGCAAAGGTTCTTAGACTCATAACATTGACTATTACAGTTGGATCAACCAACACTAGATAGCCTATATCTGGCAACATCCACTGTAATGTAAAGAGGATGGTTGTGCTCGATCATTCCTAGAAGTAAGTCTTCATTGTTGAGTGTAACTCCTAAGATGTCCTTCGAGTGGCATGCCTCCTCTTCAGTAGTGGTCAGCTGAGCTAAGCATATCTCAGGATCAAGTAAGATCTTGATTAGAGATTCTCTCATCTCTTTGAATAAGATAAGGGCATCGTGTATGCTTAACTTAGCTGACAACTTTCTAAGATGAGCTAGGACATTGTAATCAACTCTAGCTTGGTCCTTCACAAGCATATCCATAGGTGGAGCATCCTGTGGAGGGGCTATTTGCTCACCAGAACCAATGACTTGCTTACCCTTATCCTGAGGTACTACCCTAGGAGGTAAAAATTTGCCACTGTGGAGGTTTACTTTAGTGACTTCATGTGGCGGGTTAGTGGAAAGTTTTACCTACTCGTCGGGCATACCTATAACTTCTCCTATGGGACCCTTGGAGTCGGTTGACTCCAAGTCAATCTCAATGGGTGAACCCGATTGATTCAGAAAAGGAAAATTTGATTCTAAATCATAATAGAAATGATCAAAATTATTTATGCTATTATTGTTATTTGAACTTGGAGAGCTTTCAATTGAAATGAGATCATCAAGACTGTTGAAATGAAATCTACTTTCTTCATTGATTTCTTTCTAGGTGGAGGTACATGATAGAAATCAAGTAAAGTAAATGGGGCAAGGGTATTAGTTTCATCATCCGTAGATACAATATTTTTGTTAGTAGAAGAAGAGCTAGATGAAGTTGTAGTAGCTGCAATAGTGGAGGAAATGCTGGATTAGGATGGTGGTTATGCTACTTGGCTATCCCAAGTAAGTGTGGACTGCTGCTACAGCTGCTGAGCTCCCATCCTCCCTGAGTTGTCAGTGATAACTTGCAAACCTTCCTTGATGTTGGAGGTTTGAGCTACCTCAAGCATCTGCAAGAAAAATTTATTAATCTTTGAGAGAGTCTTTTTAGAGGTTAGGGATAAAGAGATATCCCAGCCTTCTTTATCTTAAGAGGATCACATGTATCCCCAAGGATTACTCTAATAGAACTAGATGTTTATTCTAAGAAGTATTTCTTAGGTATAACAATGGCGCTAGACTTGTAGCTGCACTCAAGCCAGTCTTTGAAAGTGATGCAATCCTCTAAGATATGGCCAAACATGTAGTGGTAGGGGAAAAATTAGGATCATCACCATTGCCCACTTCCTCTGGCCTGTTAGGCTCCGGTAGTTGGAAATCAAGTTTCTTTATGAGTTTTTAAAGATTTTCCTGACTAACTCCCTCTTGAATGAATAGGGTTTATTTAATTTATCAAGAAGAGTATGTGGATAAAAGCTACCTGGAGGTGGATATGAATACCGCTTGTTGTGCATAATGCTGTGGAGGTGATGGTGGAGGACGCTGTGATAGCTGTGGTGGCCGGTAGGATGGCTGAGATGGTAGAAGAGGAGGTAGCATGGGTGGCTACTGAGCTCATGGTCTCTCAAATTGAACTCTGGTTGGCTTCCCACGTTAACACAAGTCCACTCTTCTCAAATACTTTTGTGACTTGGGCTTATCGGTCTTGGAAAGGTAGCTATTTGACTTCCTCTTTTGTTGATTAATTTCTTAAAAGTTTTGATTGTGAAGCCCTTGAGCAAGTAATAGGGCAGTGGATATTCTTATGAAGAATTTTGATGGCATGCTGTTTAGACAGTTGTGGTTCGCATTTCATACTCAGGTTAAGCCATTTGAGAATGTAATTAACAAGGGACTTATTGGGATTTTGTTTGGCTACAATGAGGTCGCCCACAGTTACCCTTTGTTGGACTCCAGCAAATCTCTTGACAAAGAGCTATTCCAACTCTACAAAATTCTTCACTGAACCGTTGGGCAGTTCACCATACCAATTGAATGCAACCCCTAATAGACTGCTAACAAATAAGAGAAAAAGAAGTTCATCGCTATCACCAGCGTTACAACGCCTGGCTCTAAAATGTGTCATGTGCTATTGCGGGTTCCCACTTCCATCAAAACTCTTGAAGGAAGGTGGCACAAACCCTTTGGGGTATTGGACTATATCGAATTCCTCTGGGTAAGGTATACCCTTTAGAATGGATGAGCTACCCTGGGCTTGCACCAACGCTTCTCTTACTTGTTGCTCCACCATTTTCTTATGGTCTTTCTCATGCATGGAGGTACTATCTATGACCTTCCTATACCACTATCTTGATCCATGTGAGATTCACTTTTGGAGAAATCTAAACATGTAAGAGCTCAGGCCGATTGACCTCCATAGGACTATACTATAAAACTAAAACTTGGTTTTGGAGTACTGGAACTACTGCCAACAAATCTTCAACCATCCTTTCCATTTTGTTGATTTGCTTGTCCTTCTGCCTAAGCTACTGAAGGAGGTGTTGGGTCGAGTGAGAGGTGTCTCCTTCCTCGATCACATCACCTTCCTGACTCTGATAGTCTCTATGGAGGGATCCCAAGTATCGACCAGATGAACACCTGTTGAATCCTCTAATAACTCATCCTCATCAAGGTTGAAGGATACCCTACCCTCTTCTTGGTTTGAATGATCACTCCCAAAAAGTTGTTTCTTCTCGACAAAGTAGTTTTTTAAGAAATCATCTAGTGATCGATCTACTACTCTCTTTCAAATGGTACAAACACTATAGGCTGTGCTCACAGTCTATGTATCAGACACTGCCTATGAATGGAGTGCTCTCCCTATGGGGATCAACTTCCATGGGGACTGCACTAGTATCCCTCTTTTTGCTGCTACTGCTGATGGCTATGGTGGTGGACCGACCACGACACTTTTTGGTCACCACTCTCTCTTTACCACGGCTGAAGTGGAAGGTTGAATGGGAGAGGTTGACCTCACCTCAGTTGGTGAAATAGATGGAGTGGGATCCTTAGGCTATAATCACCAATGGGGATGTCCTCCCCCTGGACTTTTGGACTTTGGTAGGAGCTACTAAAAGAGGGACTTGGACAAGTTATGGTGGACAGGGAATGGAGCAGTGTGGCTATGGAGACATTGACTACCCTCCCGCATGAGCTCTCCTCCTACGGCTAGTGGTGCTTGTCAATACTATACTATGTGTGATCGACATGGGTATCCCGCCGATCTAGAAAATCAACAAGGGTGTTGTCATTGCCCCTCCTCTCCCTCTGCCTTGCTAATACTCAAACCTCTGTGATTCTCTCCCTATGGATCTGATTACTGAAGCTCCTAGAAATGAAGGATCTCAGATCAAATAATGCACTGGACCCTGAGCATCCATAGCCCACCGGTGAAGAATGTCAAGCATGGCTTCCTCTTCTCCCTAGCCGGTACCTCAAACTAAGGTGATGGTGGAGGTGATGCAATAATCCTCTTGTATTCTTGTTCTCCATCCAAAGCTGAGAGGGGTTGGAACCTTCTACCGCTCAAGAGTGGAGATGTCTCACGGGGATAACCCTCCTCAGCGACATGGGAGACAACATCAATCTCCCTGGCTGCTTGCTCATAGTGTCGCTTGATCTTCCTCTTCTTGTTATGGCACTGAGTACGGATGAGTAGGGTGTAGAGAGAGCTAGAACCTACCTCAAAGGTAGGGGAGACTATCTCGAGAGGCCAAGATAGCCTTCCCCTTGAAAGTGGGGAAATCAGTGATGAGGTGCTAGCCCTCGTTGGGACTACAATGGAAACAACAAACTGAATGACAGACACTGTGACAACTGGCACCGAATTGTAAATGACATTAAAATGGATGGGACTTATACTGGCACTGCTGCAAGAACCTCAATGGCCTTCCTCTTAAGTGAGGGAAACTTTGAGTCAGACGGAATGTCAAAATGAAGTAGTGGCTTCTACCCTACCACCTCCTCCCTACTTATGGTCGTGAGGGCTGACCCCTCACAAGTAACTCAGATGGCCTCAAAGAAATGATCAAACTGGATGATGTGCGTGGTGGTGCCAGTGAGTATGGCCTGATCCAAGGCCAAATCCACACTGGTCAGAAAGGAGAAGATCATCTTTCCGGAAAATGTGTTGAAAGATTGACTGAAGAAGGGAACGAAGGACTGAATTGCTATCCTCGCATTTAAAAATAGAATCAAATCTGACCCTTACTTTAATAATGATCTTCAATCATTGATTCTTAATTTTGGAATTTGGAATCACACTTAACAAATTTAGGTATGCTAAGTGGGGTTCATTGAATTGGAGAGATTTTGATGTTTGAGAAGAGACTTTCACATGGATTTTGACTATGATTTGGAACCCATATCCAACAAATTTGGGTATGTTGGATGGGGTTCATTCATTTGGAGAGACTTTGGAGATGAATTTATTTTTGTTTTATCTTTTATTTGCAAATTTGATTTTGGAGCATTCACTTAGTAAATTTAGGTATGCTAAATGAGATTCAAATGTATGTTTGGAAATCTTTGAAAATATTTTGTTTGTGATGGTTGTTGTTCATATGTTTGATTTGATTTGAAGATGGGATTTTTACTTAACAAATTTAGGCAGGCTAAGTAAGGCCCAAATGAGTTGGATATTTTTGTTGATTTGATTTGAAAATGAGACCATTACTTAACAAATTTAGGTATGTTAAGTAGGGCTCAAGTGTGTTTGATATTTTTTTTTGAAAATGGGACTCTTACTTAACAAATTTAGGTATATTAATTAAGATCCAAATGTGCTTCACATGTTTGTCTTGTTTTGATTTGAAAAAGTGGAACTCTTATTTAACAAATGTGGGTATGTTAAATAGAGTTTAATTTATTTTTGTTTGTTGATGAAACTCTTATTTGATAAATTTGGGCATGTCAAATGGAGTTCAAATGTGTTTTGATTTTCAAGATTTTGGAAAAGAGGAACTCTACTTAACAAATGTAGGTATGTTAAATAGAATTCAATTTATTTTGATTTTCCAAAAATGGAACCCCCATTTGACAAATTTGAATATGTCAAATAGAGTTCAAATATGGTTTGATTTTGTGTGTGACACTTGCTTTTGAAAAGAGGGAACTCTCACTTAACAAATTTGGTTATGTTAAGTGAGGTTCAATGATATGTTGATTCTTGATTTTATTTTAATTTTGAAAATGGAACTCCATTTAACAAATTTAGGTATGTTAAATAGAGTTGGTTAATTTTTGAAAAATGTGTTCGAAATATTTTGAAGATCTCTTATTTAATAAATTTGGGTATGTTAAATGGAGTTGGTTGATTGATTAATTTTATTTTAAAGAGCGTGCTTTTGAAAATTCATTTAAAAGTGAACTTAATTTTTGATTTTGAAAAGGGACCCTAATTTAACAAATTTTAATATGTTAAATGAAGTCTGGTTATTCTTATTATTTTAAAAATAAGCTTATGTCTTGCAAACTTTACATTACATGAAGGAGATTTCAAGATAATTTTGTTTTGGAAAGATGCTTTCAAAAATGTTTGAAAAAGATTCTACTTGTTTTAGTTTGAATTTTCTTAAATATGGGATGAACCTTGCCTCACCAAGCAAGTGGTAAAGAGGTTTTTAATTTAGTCATCTCCTTTCATTGATTAATTTATTTTACCTATTAGGGGACCCAATAGGGTTTTAAGACCTACATGGAGTGAGGTCTTAAAACCTAGAAGGATGTTGGCTAGCTTTGCTTAAGGATATAATAAGCTAAGTGTAAATAGAAAAAAAAGATAGTCTTCGACTTATACAAAATATAAGTCTACTATCAATGCTTGGAGATAATAATTATCTACTAAAGATGGAGAGAGGAACTATCCACAGTGGAGTCGCCAGAAAAATCTATGATATTTATTTTTGGATGTATGGGGGGACACCATGTTGATCGTAGGGGGTACTTATTGAAGTGATCGGGTATGACATTGAGGTATGATATACTATCTCGAAAGATAGAGACATCACCCTTCAATGGACCTAATCACCTAATAATGACTCTTAAGGCATGATGGGTCTTCAAATGTACTAGAGATTTTTCTCCTGCTTTACATGGATGAATAATGTAGGGTTTATATTAAATCGGGTTCTAAAATTCCTATGGAGGCAAGTCTCTATAGTTAATTACATCTTAAAGAAGGTGAATACCTTAGGATTACTCTCAATAAAAGTAGAAAATTGTTGTCTCCAAAGATTTTAAAGTTAGACTATCAAAGTATTGGTTTTATTTGGAAAATCAATTGAGAAAGTTCAAGGAGAGGACTTATTTTTGGAAGCCAAAGTGAATAAGTAGGAAATGCTTATGATACTAGGAGACCTAGTGAGCATTTCAATCTATCCTATAGTTGGGCTTTATATATTTAAAATCGAAGAGAGTTATTTATTTGGAGTTGAAATTTTATTAGATTACTATGGCTTATAATTCAACAACAAAGATTGTGAAAATACCTAAGAGGTGAGAATTTAAGCTTATATCAAGGAAACATACCCTGATCTAACTCTAGCTTTAGCATAAACTAAAGCACTACCTAAATCTAAGCGAAGATGGGAATAAGGTTTACCTCCACAAGAGATGATAAACTGCCTGACTGTTAGGTTTTTAACTGCCTAGAGTGGCCACCAGCTAACTCCTCCTATGATTTTAAAACCATGTAGTCCGATCTTATGAATTGCAAGATAGTTGGGCTATTATTTATTTAAAAAGATAGTAAAGTCTTTAAACCCACTCCTTAAGAGACTAGAGAATGAGTGGTATGAATAATGGCTTAGTATAATACAAAAATATTTTCAAGTTTTATTTAATTTTGACACTTCATTTTGATAATAGCTTTAGAATTTTGATGCATATATGCAAGATGAAGTAAGATTGTTGGCTAAATCAATGAGAAAGGGGTGTTTTCCACCACAAGGGATGCCCTCACAGGTCAAGCATTCCCTTATCGTGCAAGGATAGAAATCCCCTATTTTTAAGAATGAAATAATATGATATGTATATTGTGAAACATTCAACCATTCAGCTAAGGGGTTACTAAATCTTTTAATTATCTTATTTAATTCCTAGGCTTTATGGTGAGATTATGAGTTATAGTTGGGTAGAAAATTTATATTTTCCTAAGAGCTTAATCGCATCCAGGCCACACATTAAGGCATTAATCATAAGAAACTATGAAAAACATGTCATTTCTAATGTAAAATTTAAACATAACATCAAATAATTTTATAATTATTGTAAAAGAATAATAGGCCGGTGCGATCATGTGTCGCCATACAATCTGAAAAGAAAAAAAGATGGGTAGCCGAGCTTTACCCTTATACATCCAGAATCACAAAATAATAATTATAATTTATAAATACTATAAGGGGTCTTCTTTCTTCATTCCTTCATATCTTCTTGTATCTCCATTTGATTTGATTTGCTCCACTTCAAAGGCATCACATGGCCTCCCATGATAAAGTCTTCTAGCCAATGCTCATCCTAAACCACCATAGCACTAATCCTAATTCCTAATGCACAATTATATTAAAAATAGGAAAAGTAAATCTAACTACACCTGCACAACAAGCGTTAGCTAAACACATACAATCCCAAGCAGTTATGTATATGATTTGGACTTAGCTCCCTGCACATGGGTAACCAAGCCCACTGTCCTAACTTGGATTATGCTTAGGGGTTTAGGCAACTTGTGAAGGTAGCATTGATATTTATTTTAAAGAACCTCTTAAGCACAATCTCCTACAAAAAAATATAATTAGGCTAATATCAGCCTAACATCCAGTCTACAAAACATACACCTTAACATCTAGTCTAAAATATTACATCATAAAATAAAATACACATCACATCATACACTACCCTAACATAGAGCTATAAGTGGTGTCTTAATTCTAATGTGTGTGTTAAGGCTTATGTGGTGTGTCTTACTAAGCATTAGAGTTGTATTTTCTAAGTTTGGAAATGTTCAATTTAACATGAAAGGTTGGTTTCACTTGAAGTTGTTTAATTGATTTGAGAATTTTAATTTGTATTTTCTTTTGTTTCATATGAATACACTTAGCAACTACGTGTTATGAAGAAAAGAAAGAGGATTGCCCTCTTTCATCCCTACCTTAAGCCACTTTCTAAAGCATGTTAATTTGATTTAGTTCTAGTGAATGGCTTATTAAATGATTTAATTAATCCTAAGTTTAAGTTCACCTTAAATGATCCTATTTAATATGAAAGGCATCTTAAGATTAACTTGATTGAACTACTATCACATGACATATATTAAACCATTCCTTTCCATCACACATAATATGCATGTGATTAAATCCTAACGATATCTATACATGCAACATATTTTAGCACACTTAAATGATGAATGTATGTGTACATTTGAAATTTATATTTTTATTGATTTAATTAGTTAATATGTGTAAATTTAAAGCTCTAGCAAAATTCTTATTCAAAGTACATAAGAATGAAATTAAACAGGTACATGCCATTATTAAACTAGGGAAGTGAGGTAATTAAATGACCTTCTTGGGGCTACTTAAAGCCTCGTGTTTCTGGGATGTCCAGACTATATACTCATTTGCATTCAAATATATGTAAATTTGCATACATGAATGTAGGAAAGAAAGCTCCAAATCACATAAAAAAATTCAATCACTTGAACAATTATGGATGGATGTATTTTTAATATAAAAGAGGGATTTTCACTCTTTAATCATATGTGCGCACACATATATGAAAACATAAACAAGTACGTGTTATTGTTAAACTAGGAAAGTGAGGTAATCAAATAAAATTGGGGCTACCTAAAGCCTCATATTCCTGGGATGTCCAGACTATATACTTGTTTATTTAGATACATATGAATGTATAAATAACCAAGAGAATGAAAATCATGCAAAACTTGTATTTTATTTAACTGAATTATTTATGTATATGGATTAAAGCTCTATTTAAATTCTAATATTAAAATACATAAGAATGAAATCAAATGGGTACATGATGTTGTTCTTTGGGGCTACTTAAGGCCTCGTATTTCCCGGATGTCCAGACTATATACCCATTACCATCCAAACTTATGTAAATCAACATGTGAATAAAGGAAAGAGACTTTACTTCATATACTTCAAACTATAAGCACATACATTTCTTATGTATTTATATCTATCATTAATACACATGTTATCATTCATTTATAAGCTTTTGAAAAATATATTTGGATTTAATAATGATAATAGCCACATATATATTAAATTAAATTAACACATGCAAGCTTTACATAAAGGAAAACCATTTGGTTTAATTTAACTTTGAAAAGATGAATGCATGATTTCAAATGACATACAATATTTAACATGATTGGAAAGGAATAAATAAACATAAAAATATGATTTCATTCAATTAAATTAATTTCTAAGAACAATCATATCAAATAAAATCCTTTAAGATAAACCAAAGCTTCTTTAATGTCATTTTTTAATTTCATGTTTTGATTTGATTTAAGGATGTGAGAAGAGATTTGTTGATCCTAACCCATTTCCATATTTGTTAATTAAATTGATTTAATGAAATATGGTTAAGTTGATTTTATGAGTTAATTAGGTTGTAATATGCATTAAATCCATTAATTAACCCTTCCCTATGTTACCTTAACATAATTGCTCAAATAATTATGAGCCAATATGATACACACATACATTAGAAATTAAATCAGTAATGATCCTATGAAATAAAAGTGCCTAATGCAATTGGGTCAGAAGTAATGATTAATTAAGTTAATAAATTTAATTAAGTACTCTTATAATTCACCCACACTTATGGGTTAAGTATATTTTCCTTAGGATTTCCTTAGGTTGTTGAACACCTAAGGGTCTACCCCATATTTAATTAACCAAGTTCTGATTTGATTATAATTTCAATTTAATTAATTAAACCATTTGATTAATTAATTGACAAAAAGAGAAATGAACTTAGGGAAATAGATTTGGGAGGAGGCCTCAATCCCATTCCATAGGTTCATTCACTATTGGATAATGATTAATCACTTAATTAATTATCATTTTACTATTCATGTGATTAATTAATGATTAATTAACTAGGAGGGTAATTAAAGCTTTACTAGTTAATTTTCCCAATTAATTAAGCAACAAATCCCAAGAAAATTATAAGAGGCAGAGGTCATCCCATTAAATTAACTCACAAAGTTTGGGATTAATTACTTAAGTAATTAAAGTGTAATTAAGCAAATTAATTTCTCAATTAAACCTTAATTAAGCTTTAATTACTACTCAAATTTAATTAAGAATATTTTTAATGAATTTTTTTTCTAAAATACCTTTAAAATGAGTATTTATTTATATTTTTATGAGTTTTCTACAATTAGTTATGATTTTTGGAAATTTTAGCCATTAAAACACATTAATTAGACCTAATTAACCTCTAATCTGATCAGCGCCACGTGGCACCACGGGATTGGTTGTTTAAATTATCACCATAAATGCTTGAGTGAACTAGTGGCAGAATGCGCTTTCCCTTGCATTGGACGACCACGATTAATCCTGCGGCACTAAAAAATTAAAATGGATAATTTTATCATATTTAATCATGATCGTTCATTCCAATCACACAGAATGGATGGTGCATGATCCCTCATTTATCAATCGATGGAAGACGAACATCGTCTGCCTTCCTTCGATCGATTCAAGCTCACCCGAGCTCAGATCGATCCTAAATCGATCCCACACCTTCACAAGAAGGATCCGAAATGTTCCAACGGCCAAGATCTCGTGAGATGCTAATTTTCTTCAAAAAGCTCTAACGCATTTTTACTCTAAGCTCCGTTTCAATGGCATACCTCACCGGAGCTCAAGACTGGTGCCAAATATGATTGAGGAAGCTTAGTCGGTAGAGCGATGCGCCGGATCATCCTGGCTCAATTTAAGGTGGATAGCTCGGAAGGCCAACTCACGAGGTGTAGGTTGTCGATGTTGATCGAAGTCCACCCTCCGGCTATATGGAAGCTTGAGAGGTGATTCATTCTTGTTCGACTACCTCCAAGGATGATGTGTGCAAAGTTAATTGCACTTTCATGGAGAAATGAGCAAATGGGAATCAATGGGATGCTCCCCTATTTTTGCTTTAAGAAAATCAAGAACGGGGAAATGAGGAATGGGCTTGGGAGCTTGGGGAAGGTCTCTGACGGCTTGTCTTGGGTAGCTAGGTATTTGAGAAATGCAAGTGTTTGGGATTCGGTGGAAATGAGGAAGTATACCCTCGATTGGATTTGGGCTGGTTTGGCTTCTTCTTGATTATTTGGCTACCTCAGAGGATTATGGAGGTCCTTGAGTGGGTGGATGAGATGGCTCAATTTGGTTGGGTGAAGGTGTGGAGGTGGCTACCAAGGAAGGTAGTGGATGTCCTTGGTGGTTTCAAATGCTCTAATGAGGGAGGCGAGGTCATTTCACCTCCTCATGTGTCATGGTTGACTCAACCACCTTTGGGTCAGGTTGGGCAGTGTGCTAGGAGCCTAGTGAACCAATGAGAGTGTCAAGTGTTTAAGGAATGGAAATGACCATTATCATGGGTGATTCGACTCATGTGATATCCTTACCCTAAGGGTAGGATGATCATTTGGCATTGAATTTTATTTGGGCATATTTGAAATGAGTCAAAAGTGAGTTAGCCCAAATTTCAAGTGTTTGGAGTTCATTTGGTTTGATTTGGCTCAATTTGATTTACTTAGGTCAAATTGAGTTAAGTTGGGTCAAGTTGACTAATTGGTCAAATTGGGAAACCAAGGTTGTTCAAGTTCATATGATCATTTGGAGTGTATTGGTGTCATTGGTCAATTTGGTTTAGATTTGATTTTTGGTTCATTTGAGTTCATTTGGGTCAAATGGGTCAAGTTTACCAATTTGACCCAATTGACCAAATTGGCTTAGGTCATGGCTTGATTTGGGTTTGGTTATCATTTGAAATATGTTGTGGGCTTTGGTTGAGTTCAATTTGGATTTGATAGGGTTTTAGGTTGGTTTGACCCTTTAGGTCAAGTTGGGTTCAATATGTCATTTGGGTCTAGTGAGTCAATTGGGCTCAATTGAGGCTTTGGTCAAGTTCAATGATCAATTTGAAATGAACTTGAGCCATTGGTTGCAATCAATTTGATTTAGATTTTGATTTGACCCATTTTGGCCATTTAGGTCAATTTGGGTCAACTTAGGTCAAGAGGGCCAATTGGGTTAGGTTTGGCTCAATTGAAGGTCAAGTCATGTTCATGTTTTGATTTGGGTTGGTATGAGTCATTAGTTTCAAGATATTTGGTTTAGGATGAGTTTTGGCTAGTTTAGGTTCAAATGGGTTAAAGGGTTGACTTGGTCAAAGGGCTAGTTGACTTGGTTTGACCTAATTTATGATAATTGATCAACCTAGATGATCAACAATCATGCCATGAAGTTTGGATTGGCTTAATTCACTTAAGATCTCAAGCTAAAGCCCAAGAAAATTCAAGAAAGAGGCTTAGCCCATTAAGGCCCATTTCATGATTTCATCTTTTTCTTATTTATTTATGTAATTTTAATTTTCTTCTAGAAACTCCATGTTTGAAATTTTCATTTAAAAATTCAAAGCATGACATGTGAGGTGGTTGAATCCACATAAAAAAATGCATGACATGTGGGTGGTTGGCATAAAATAATGAGGCAATTTAATGCTTCACATTAATGTGGCCACCCACTTTTCCCTCCATGTTTTGAATTTTTTTTTTTGAAATATGCTTGTAATGGCTATAAATAGCCCCTCTTACTTGAATGAAAGGGAACTTTTGGTAATTGCAAAATTTTGAGTTATTCTTGTGGTTTGAGAGCTTGGTGGCCAAACCTTGGCAATCCCAGTGAGAGCTAGTTATCCAACATATCTTCTTCCTTCTCCCCCAATACCCACTTCTCTCAATCTCATTAAAAGAAAGAAGCCCACCTCCATCAAATTTGGTATCGATGAAGCCTGAAGGAGCAGATTTGGATAAAAAAGTTAGCTTCAACAAAGGAGCATCTCAAGTAACTTGTCTTCAAACTTGTGAGTTTTTCTTGAACTTGTGAGGTTAATTGATTTTCTTTTATATGATAGTTTAAATATATATTAGTAGCAGAAGGATAGATATTGCTTGCAAGTTTATGGTGATAACATAAAATTTCAACTAGTAAGCTATTATATATTTTAGCCATTTCAATGTGTGAACTTGTGCCTCCTCCTTCCAAAAAAAAAAAAAAGAAAAAAAGAAAAAAGAGAAAAATTAAGAGAGCACCTTAGTGAGGTAATTCTTCACCAAAATAAAATATAACCTAGCCATTAGTGCAAATCAAAATCTAATTACTTACTTTATTATCTTTGTTATTGTTTATGGTTAATTTTAGAAGTTTTTTTTATTAACTTATGATAACTTGCTTTCTCAAAAAAAAAAAAAAAGAGGCTTGATAAATTTGAGCATTTTTCATTGCATAATTTTTTTTTTTGCATAATAATATAAATGTGTTAAACTTGGTGATTTTGGAAGCTAAACAGAACTTTGTCAAAAGACCTAAACTGCCTAAGGAGAGCTTGGGATTTAAGTGGTCTTGTACCTCCTCACGGAAGTTCTCTTAGCCTAAAATTTCTTTTGATTGCACAATTATATTATACTTTTTTTTCCATTTTTTCACTAGTCCTTTTCATATATCTTTTTTTTTCATTTAAAAAAAAAAGAAATCTCATGGCACCAAAATCTATCTCTCAAGATCAAGTTGAAAATTTGACTAGATTAGTTGATGCTTAGATCTTAGGATCCAAGATAATGAATTAAAACTCAACAAATATTAGAAGAAAGTAAGAATCAAATGCAAAACTTAAAGAACAAATGCAAACTCTTATTCATCTATAAAATAATAGAGTACCAACTCCTCCTCCAATACCGCCAAACTATAATAGGAATAGATGAAGAAGATTCATATCCAAACCATAGAAAATCAACCACTTAGAAGACAATCAATTGCTAGAAATGGTGGATGGGGAGAAAATTATTTTAAGACTATAGAAGACTCTAATGATCCATCTCAAGAGTTAAAGTAGAAGCCCCAACTTATGATGGTGTACATGACCCAAATAAATTTCTGATTGGTTAGTTCAAATGGATGACTTCTTTGATTGGTATAAAATGGATGATTATCAATGAGTTACTTTTGCTAAAATGAAATTAATAGGACATGCTAAAATTTATTGGACAAATACTTTAGCTAAAGAATAAAGATTAGAAGGACAAACCTAACTTGGATAGAAATGAAAGAAATGTTAAGAGCAAAAGTATTGTCCTAGGCATCATGATAAGAAGCTACATAGTCAATTATTAACTTTGAGACAAGGTAATTATCTTGTAATAATACTTAAATATTTTTGAAGATCTAGTTTCTAGAACTGAAATCGATAATGATTGGCAATTAGCCAATAAATTTGTTATTGGACTTAGGACATTAGAAATGAAGTTGAATTATTTGACCCACAATCTTTAGAGGAAGCATTTCATTATGCATTATTGGTTGAACAACAAAAGAAAGCTTCTCTCTAAAACTAAAAAAGTCAAGTACCTTCCATTTCTTCTCATAGATCTATTGTTAGACCGCCCATCCAAATGGCTAACCACTTTGCCTAAAACTACAATTGAAGGGAGCTCTAAGAACACTAGGAAGTAATATGTTTTAAATGTCAAAAAAAGGTCATATGCAAAATCAATGTAAAGCTCAAATCTTATTTTTAGAAGAAGTTGAAAATAATAGATGATAATCTAGAAGAAGTTTATGATGACACCCATTATTATGAAGAATTAGAATTAAATGATGACACCTCATGTTAATGTGATGAGATGTCTTGTGTAATTAAAATGAGGAAGATTGGAGGAGAAAGAACATTTTTAGCATGTATGTTTTGTGTAATGAAAAGAGATGTAGGTTAGTTATAGATGGAGGGAGTGCTATGAATGTCATTTCAACACACACCTTAACTCGAGCCAACCTAAAATCTAACCTCCCCGAGCCATTTCATGTTAGGGTAAATCATACATCTCTTCCCATCACCAATCGGTGTTTAGTTCCTATTAAAATAGGAAGCTATGAGGATCAAATTTGGTGTGATGTTCTCCTATGGACATTGCTCATATTCTCTTAGGATGACCTTGGCTATATGATATGAATGTTATTCACTATGGTAGGGAAAATACTTATGTTTTAAACATAATAACAAGACTATTAAACTCTACCAATAAAGCCAGAGAAAACACCCTCCATAACACCACATAAAACAACTTGACTTGCAACCTAAGCCTCTATTGAAGAAAAATGCCAAACTTCAATTAATTATCATAGAAAATCCTTCTATTATGCCTAATACTATCATTTCGATCCTTACTTAAAACATCTACTCTTCTTCCTTTGACCCCAAAGATAGAAATAATAGGTTTTGGAGCTTTACTGAAATGAATTTTGATCCATTTCTTCTTCACATATTACATATAAAAGAAGTCATACTGAATCTAATGAGTCTCATACCGATGTGGTCTCTTCTCTTCTTCGATTTTAATGATATTGCACCGATGAGCTTCATGAGCTACCTCTTAGAGACATTCAACATGCTATTGAGTTCTTACTGTTCTCAACTTCCTAATCTTCCTCATTATAGGATGAACCCGAGCATATTGAGATTAAGAGACAAGTTGAGGAATTATTAAGAAAGGATTTTATTCAAGAGAGTCTTAGCTTGTGCAGTCCAAAGATTATTAACTCCAAAAAAAAAAAGATGGAACATGGCAATGTGTGTCAATGAGCAATAAATAAAATTACTATCAAATATAGGTTTCTATTCCCCGATTAGATGATATGTTAGATCTAATCTCGTGAGCAAATTTTTTTCAAAGATTGATCTAAAAGTGGATATCATCAAATTGGATTAGATCGGAGATGAGTGGAAGACAGCTTTTAAGACCCATGGACTTTATGAATGGCTTATGCCCTTTGGACTTTCAAATGCTCTAGCACATGAGATTAATGAATAGTTCTTAAACCCTATAGGTAAATTTTTGGTGGTGTATTTTGATGATATTCGATTTTAGTCCAAGTGAAAATGAACATCTACAACACCTACAACTAGTATTTGAACTACTAGACAAGAGAAATTATACATTAATTTAAAAAAGTGTTTCTTTTGAATGAGGTAATCTTTTAGGCTTTATTATATCCACTACTGGACTTAAACCTGATCCTTCTAAAGTAAAAGCAATCTTAGATTGGCCATCACCTAAAAGTTTTACTGAAGTTAGAAGCTTTCATGATTTAGCCACTTTTTATCGGAGATTTATTAAGAATTTTAGTACCATTGTTGCTCCGATAACTAATATACTAAAATTAGATAAATTTTGTTGGACTTCTAATGCACAAAAGGCCTTAGAGCAAATTAAAGTTCTTATCACTTCTGCACCAATCCTTAGGCTTCCTGATTTTTCTAAAGCCTTTGAAGTTACATGTGATGCTTCAGAATTGGGATAGGTGGAATTTTGAGTCAAGAGAATTATCCTCATTCTTTAGTGAAAAGTTAAATGAAGCCAAACAATGATATTCCACTTATGATAGAGAGTTTTATCGTAATTCAATTCTTAAGGCATTGGCTTACTATCTCTTACATAGAGAATTTATACTTAGTTCTAATCATCATGCCTTAAAATTCATTAATACTCAACAAAATTAAGTCATAGGCATGCAAAATGGGTTGAATTTTTACAAGACTACTTTTGTTCTAAAGCATAGGGTTGAGAATAAACTCACGATGTTTTATCTAGGGTAAACCTAATGATTTCCTCTTTAGAATTGAGAATCCCCGGATTTGATAGAATTAAAGATGATTATATTGTGTGCCCCGATTTTCACTAATTTATCTTGAACATCTAGATAAACCAATAACTTTACAAGGGACATTCTTGATAACAAATGGATATTTATATAAAGAAAAACAATTATGCATTCCTCGATCTTCTCTTAGAGAATTTCTTATCACCGAGCTACATGTCGGGTGTAGTTGGTCATTTTGGAAAGGATAAGACCATATGTTTATTAGAAAATAGATTTTATTGGCCTTCATTAAAATGAGATGTTCAAAAAATTAGTGGCTCAATGTTTAATTTGTAAATGCTAAAACTATCAAACAAAGGTCCGACAATACACTTCCTTACTGTTCTTATAGGCCTTGGGAAGACCTATCAATGGATTTTATTTTAGGATTACCTAGAACTAGAGGACATGATAGTATTTTGTTGTAGTGGATAGATTCTCAAAAAATGGCTCATTTCTTACCTTGTTCAAAACCAATGATGCTTCTTATATAGCTAAATTATTTTTTAAGGAAATAGTGACTCCATGGTCTCCCTTTAACCATTGTTTCGATAGGATGTCAAGTTTGTCTCATATTTTTGGAAAACATTATGAAAATTATTAAGAACCAAATTAAAATTTTCTCTTTTCACCCACAAACCGATGGACAAACAAGTAGTTAATCAACTTAGGAAATTTGCTTAGATGCTTAGTAGTTAGAAATTGGGATTTACATTTACCAACCTCAATTTGCCTATAATAGTACTACAAACTACAAAAAAATCACCATTTGAGATAGTCATGGTCAAAACCCACGACCAATTGATGTTGCAAACCTACCATCTCATGTATTTTCTCGATGCGCATTCTCATTTGTTAAAGATTTTCAAAGCCTCCATGAAGATATAAGAAAGCAAATTACTATAAGTAATGAAAATTATGCTTCTAAGGCAAATCATAATCGTTCAACAAAAGAATATAAAGAAGGTGATTATGTATTGATTCGCATTCGGCCTGAGCGTTATCAAACCACTAGATATAAGAAATTACATGCACGAGCCTGTGGCCCATTTAGAATTCTCAAGAAAATTGGAACTAATGCTTATCACCTTGATTTGCCTGCTGATATGCTCATTCATCCAGTTATTAATATTGAAGATATTCTATCATACGAAGGAACTAGCAAACCTCCACTTGTTCCCTAACTCTTAGGAGATATAGCACCGCACTTGTAGAAGCCCTCTTCCTTGAAGTTGACTATATTATCACCGAGGAAGCACCCATTAATCCATAACATCTTTCTAGTTCATTGGAAGAATAAGCCACCAAATAAGACACATGGTTGACTGCTGATTTGGAGACTTAGCCCCACAATTAGTAGAAGATTTCTTAAATTTCAACTACGGAGCAGAGTTCAATTGAGCAGGGAGTTGATGTAGAACATCAAGAGGAACCAAAAATTAGAGCTCAAGGTCCATTTACAAGATCTCAAGCTAAAGCCCAAGAAAATTAGCCCAAGGTCCATTTACAAGATCAAAGCCCAAGAAAATTCAAGAAAGCTTAGCCCATTAGCCCATTTCATGATTTCATCTTTTCTTATTTATTTATGTAACTTTTAATTTTCTTCTAGAAACTCCATGTTTGAAATTTTGCATTTAAAAATTCAAAGCATGACATGTGAGGTGGTTGAATCCACATAAAAAAATGCATGACATGTGGGTGGTTGGCATAAAATAATGAGGCAATTTAATGCTTCACATTAATGTGGCCACCCACTTTTCCCTCCATGTTTTGAATTCTTTTCTTTTGAAATATTGTAATGGCTATAAATAGCCCCTTACTTGAATGAAAGGGAACTTTTGGCAATTGCAAAATTTTGAGTTATTCTTATGGTTTGAGAGCTTGGTGGCCAAACCTTGGCAATCCTTGGGAGCTAGTTATCCAACATATCTTCTTCCTTCTCCCCCAATACCCACGTTCTCTCAATCTCATTAAAAGAAAGAAGCCCACCTCCATCACTAGGTTGATTTGGTTTGACCTAATTTATGATAATTGATCAACCTAGGATGATAAAAAATTATGTCGTGAAGTTTGGATTGGCTTAATTCACTTTGGTTTGGCTTGAATTATATTTTGTTTCAAATAGGTCAAATTGGTCACTTTAGGTCAAGTGAGCCAATTCAATTTAGTTAGTCTGATTTGGGGTTGAGTTTGATTTAGTTGAGTTTATATATGGATTTGGGATTGATATATAAATTCAATTGTAATTGGTTTGGGTTCAAATGGGTTTTGGTTCATTTGAACATTTCAACTCAAATGGGCTAAGTTGGGTTTGACTTGAGTTGATTTTGATTTGGCTTGATGATTGTAGATTCCATTTATATTTGGGATAGTGGTTGAAGGTATGATTGATTTGTGAGAAAATCAATTAAATTTGATTTGAATTTGAATAGTATTTCACTAAGTCCATGAAATTGGCTTAAAAAGGATTTAGATTTGGATTTTAATTTAGTTTGATTTATTTTTGATGATTTAGATGTATATTTTATTTATATTTGTGAAGATGATTGAAGATATGATTGATTGATGAGAAAATCAATTGAATTAGAAGTGATTGGCTAAGATTTGGCTAAGCTCATGAAGGTTGACTCATGGCAGAATGATTTTGATTTAATTTAATTTAGTTTGATTTAATTTTGATCATTTGAATGTAGATTTGATTTATATTTAAGGAGATGATTGAAGATATAAATTTATTATGAGAAAATCAATTGATTTTGGATTGATTTAGATGAGATTTTGGCTAAATTCATGAAATTAATTCAAAGGATTTGGAAAATTTCAAGTTTGGATTTGACCATGGGCTTATTATTTAACTTGGAATTTGAATTTGGATTGATTGATTTGAATTTGAGTTTGATTGTATGTTTGGTATGAACATGGATTGGATTTGGGTTGTTAGGAGGGTTATCCTAATTTCTAAGGCATGCCTAATTATGATTAACCCTTCTAAGTCTCTAGGCTATGTTAAGTGTTCACCTAAGTGCTAGAAGTGTCTTATGAGTAGGGAAGTCTTAGTGTCTAGAAGACTCATAAGTCTAAGATGAAGAGATTGAGAATTCACTCCGAAAGTGAGGACAATAATACCTTAGCCTAGTGGTTGAGTGCTTTGGCTTTTAACCAAAAGGTCTTGGGTTCAAGTCCTTACACATACATTATGTGTATGAGGTTATGAATAAATTCGCTCAAATGTTCCAAAAAAAAAAAAAAAATAGAGAAGATGCAATCTCACAATGCAAGTACTCTTTTTGTCAATTCTATGGTGTCATTTTACATAAAAATCCACATGCTACTGTCAAGTGTGCATTAGATTAGACAATTCGATTCTTTAATTTACTAATCCAATGAGATTGAAATTCATAATTCAAAAAATTGAACTATTTAATATTTACATAAATTGAATCAATCCAATTCATTTTTTTTTCAAATATTTGATTCCGTTTAGAAAAAAATGAAATTATGATTGACTGATCTAATGAATTTTTTAAAAATGAATGACAATAATAATGTCTATTCAAAATAACTAAATATACCTTGAAGGCTTGAAAACAGACATATTAAATTTTATTTTGCTAAATTATATTTTTAATATTTTATTTGTCACTTAAAAGCTAAATGCATAATGATGCACATTCAAAAGGTAAAACTAAGGGGTTGTTTTTCTAATCTAAAAGATATTTTGTGTATTTTTAAAAATAACAATTATAATCAAACAAGTTTTATTTTAAAGTAAAACATAAATAAAATAAAATAAAAAAATACAAAATAAAAAATAAAAAACAAAGGTGATTCCAAAGAGCCCCTATTATTATAAATTTCTATTTAATCCATTAAATTTGTTTAAGAAGGTACAAAACCAATCTAAAAATAGAAATCTGAATATTTCAAAATTTCAAACCAAAATCCAGATAACATACATGAAACCAATCCAAACTAAAAATTTTGTTCTTTTTTTCATTTGGATTTTTGATTTTTGCCAAGAAATACACACTCCTACATGCTTATATCTAAATATTTTCATTGATGTGATGAGATGAACATTTTCATATCACTTATGCATCAAGTTTAAAGCATCTTTATTATTGGCATCAAGAGATGACATAGCCTATTTGGGATAGTTGTAATTGTCAGAAAAAATAGTGATGGAGGTATTACAAAAGAGTTTACTATTTAGAAAATTATAATGAGGCCTATAAATTTTATTTATTTAAAAAAAATTAGATCATAACTGCTATGCTAGAAAACCAAATGGTAGAGTGAAAGTTTACTTTAGCCTTGTCGATTAGTCCAACACACACGTGTAATTAATGAGTGAACAAGAGACACTAATTTTAACGAAAACCTCAAAAGAGGGGAAAACCACTGGAGCCCAAGAAAGCTTCCACTATGTATCTGTTTCTTTAGTACAAAGTCTTCCGATTCTGATTACAGAATTGCATATGAGAGAGGACCAACAACTGTAACAATGATCGTTGTAATAGTTTGCAATAGTGGAGATGGACAATTAGAGATGATGGTGGTTGATGACCGCCGAAAGGTGGGTGTGACCTTGCTTGGAGGATCTTGAGCTTCTTCTTCCTCCTTGCTTGGCTTTTCCTCTTCTTCCTTGTTTGGATTCTTCCTCTTCCTTGCTTGGGCGATTGAGCAAGGATCTCGAAGTGGTGGTTGACAGCTGAGTGGCTCTTTCTTCACTTGTTTCAGCCTCCTCTTCCCTCTCATGTGAGGGATAGAGTTCTATTTATAGATGGGAGGAGGGCGTTTAATTTATGCAAAGTCCCACTTCTCTTGATGGACGGCTTAGAATGGTTCCTTGATCATTTGATGTATTTTGAGCATTTGGATGCCCAAATAAAGTCAATTATGAGATCTTAGGCTCGTTAGATCTCGTTGAGACGCCGATTTGACTATAAACACTCTATATTTAAGAGCTATTTTGGGATGTAATTGATATCCCAAAGATTCCAAGGATATTTGCGCTTAATCTCGATTGACTCAAATCGCTTTGATATTAAGATTGACTTTGATTAGCGGTATTTTGAGCACCATATGCTGTTCCCCTATTTTTGGATGAGATTGTCTTAATCATCCAAAAATATCTCAACCCATGACCAATATATTTCAAATATTCATATAAATCCAAGATTTATGGAAGCAAATCTACGGTCTTGCATGAGATTCGAGGTTATGAATTTATTTGGATGCTCACTAAGTTTTCGGTATTTTTGGGGTCGTAAAAGCAGCTTATCTAAGATGGGCTGGCACTGGCTAGGACCAAGTCGCTATGAAGGCTATGCAGGTAATAAAGGTCGGGGGCCGGGCCCATCTCGACGCCACGATGGTCTGAACGGCTGGCCGCTCTGGTCGGGTGAACGGCGCCGCGGCTGGTCGGAACCGTGGGTCGCTCATGTCTCACGCTGGGGTCGCGTTTGGTCCGCGATTTGGTCGCTGACTTTTCAGCGACAATTCGGGTCGCATGACGGGCCGGGTCGCTGACGTCCGTCGCTATGAAGTCGCTGACGGTCGGTCGCTGGCGGTCCGCCGCTGGTGGTCGTCGCAGTTCAGTGACGATGGTCAATTGATGGATGGCCCCGGCGGATGGTCGCATCATGGTATCAGCTGTTTCATAGCTAAGTCATCATCCTTGCTATAGCATACACGTCATGCAACCACATGTATACATCATACAATACCACAAACTTGCTGTTGCTGGCTAGCCATGTCTAATCACCGGAGTTCTAAGGAATTTAATGCATTTTTTGAGGGTTTTTTACCCTTTTACCCTTGTGAGGGGCTATAAATACCCCCCTAAGGTGAGGGAGAAAGGCATACCTTTCCCCTCTCCCTTTCTTCTTGAGTGAAAGTCCTTTGTGGCGATCGAGGCGAGACCTTCCATCAGATTGTTTCTGAAGGGTGTAAACTAACCCAGTGACCGACCGTTGAGCGATCAAGACCTGCTGCTCATACGAGCTCCAGCCCCGAATGTAACTAACCTAGCACCGAGATTGATAATCAAGACTAGTCACACGGCAAGGCTCCGCCCCGAAAGGGTGTAAACTAACCTACCGACCGAGGATGGAGGCGATCAAGGCCCACGGACGTCTGCTTTCCGGCCTCGTCCGGCTTCGGTGATCGTGGTTAGAGGCGATCAAGGCCCACGGTGACGTGGTTCGTTTCGGGATCGGTCGTCGGATCGGTTGAGGCGATGGTATGCACGTCAGGTTCCGGTTTTACCGTCGTGATCGCCCGTGATCGCCCGGATTAGAGGCGATCAAGGCCCATGCACGCCGTGGTTCGGTTACCGCCTCGTCCATCGCCCCGTGATCGTCCGGGTTGAGGCGATCAGGCCATGATGTCGTGGTTCCAGTTCCGCCTCGCCCGTATCGTCTTTGGATCGTTAGGGAGGCGATGAAGGCCCTGCAGACGTGTTTGCCAGCCGTCCGATCGCCCCGCCGGATCGATTAGAGGTGATCAAGGCCCACACGCCGTGGTTCCGGCCCCGGTTAATCGCCCGCCGGATCGTGGGTTGAGCATCAAGGCCCACAGACGTCGGTTCCACTCTCGACCGTCCGAGGAGGCGAAGACGGGAAGATGCTCGATGATGGTGGCGACGAGGATAATCGCGACGATGGTGACCGCGGGATTGCCGCGATGGTCGAGGCGGATGGCGACGGTATGAGGCGCGGACCGGCGAGATAGGTGATGATGGTAGTTTGGCGAGACGGTGGCACAATCAGAATGGTAGCGACGGCGGCGACCGACGCCGGTAGTTGGCGGGTGACCGGCAAAATGGTGGTGACCGACGGCGATTGCGATGGTTCAGCTTGATAATTGATGTCGTTAACTTGCATGTTAGAGATATAATCAATCGCCGAGGATTTTTGACCCATCCGGTTGTTTGTCGAGTGTTATCCATGACATTAATGCGGTGGGGGTACAAAGTTTTGACCTTTCAGGTTATTGGTCGGAATATTATTCGCTGACGCCAACTGTATGGAAGAGGCCGGGAAGTCCACAAGGACTTTTGACCTTTCCGGGTTGTTGTCGAATTTTTGCTCGATGACATTAACGCATGGAAGAGGCCGCGAAGTCCACCAAGGACCTTTTGACCTTTCGGTTGTTAGTCGAGTTTTACATGACGTTAACTATGGAAGAGGTCGGGAAGTCCACCAAGGACGCTTTGACCTATCCGGTTGTTAGTCGAGTTTTACTGGCGACGTTAACCCGCATGGAAAAGGTCGCGGGAAGTCCACCAAGGACGTTTGACTTACCGAGTTTTTACCGGCGACGCAACCCGTATGGAAGAGGTGGGAAGTCCACCAAGGACGTTTGACCTATCCGGGTTGTTAGTCGAGTTTTAGGCGACGCTAACATGGAAGAGGTCGCGGAAGTCCACTGGACGTTTGACCTATCTCATCGAGTTTTACCGGCGACGCAACCCGTATGGAAGAGGTCAAATTGAATCTGATGGTCGACGGCGGCACCGGCGCCGATTAGTCGGCGATGACCAATGGCGATGACCGCAAGATTGCCGATGGTCACGGCGATCGTAAGTAGTCCGAAGATGACCGGCATTAATAGTGGGCGGCCGACGGGTGGTCGGTAGAAGAAGAATAGTCGATGGCAAGAGCAGAATGGCCGCGATGACCGCGATAATTTGATGACCGCGAAGATGGTCGATGGTTACGGCAGCAGCGACGATAGTCGGCCGGATGACCAGATAATGGCGATGACCGGCGGCGATTGCAGATGGTCGGCGGTGTATCGGCAATTAGTCGCGCGATGACGCAACAATAGTGGCTACCGACGTGGTTGGCAAGACATCGACCCGAGAAGGTAATCGCCATGACCGCATAATGGTGATGACCGCCAAGATGGTAGGATGGTCGGGCGGCAAAGGATACCGGCGACGATAGTCCGCATGATAACAATAATGGTTGGCCGACGGGGTGGTTACAAGAACCGGCATGAGTCGACGGGCGACCGACGTCGGAAGGCGCGATGACCCGATAATGGTGATGACCGCAAAGATTGATGGCGATGGCATGCCGCTGACGTAGTCGATGTTGGTGACTAGCGACGATGAGGATTTTTGACCCATCCGAGGTTGTTTGTCAGAGTGTTATCCGATGACATTAACCTGTGCGCGAGTGGTACAAGTTTTTTTTTTTTTTGTTTTTTTTTTTTTTTATTTTTTATTTTATTTTTTGACCTTTCCTCGGGTTGTTTGTCGAGCTTTTGCTCGATGACATTAACCCCATGGAAGAGATAGCGTGAAGTCCACCAAGGACGCTTTGACTATCGGTTGTTTGTCGAGTGTTTACCGATGACGCTAACCCGCATGGAAGAGGAATATTTGCATGAGCTTGTAGCCGAGTTGACCATTGATCTTTGCCTTTCGCTGGTGTTGCCGACTTGCTCATCTTTTGAGATTAAGAGTTGCCCCGCTTGTATGTTATGAGTCGATTGATTTTTCCAAGACGGGATATCTTTGTTGAATGGGCCTTTCGATTTCTTCTTTTGATGGGACCGTGGTTCCTTGGGGTGCTTTTATGTCTCTCTAGACATTATCCAAATTGTTTTATGATGTGCATTAATAGTCTCATCGTGAAGATTTGTGCTTCCACACGATGAACTAAGTCGGCATATGACCGACCTATGAGTGATGAGTAAAAGGCCACGGAGCCCTCCAAGAAAAACTCCTCTTAATAGTGAGTTTACTCTGTATTTGGCAGCTTCTAAGGAGAACCTCTGGAAGTATTCTTTAAGTGATTCACCCTGCTCGTCAATCGGAAAGATGGGAGGAATCTTTAATGATTCTCCATTTGCAATGAACACTCCACAAAGAATCAAGTTCGTTAAAGGTATGGATGGATCCCCTTGGAAGAGAGGAACCAAGTGCGAAGCTTGCCCTTTGAGGGTAACAGGAAAGACGACAAAGCAAGGTGTCGAGCTCTGGATATGCATGATAGTCTGTAATGGTCGATGTGTTCGTGGGTCAGCTTGCCCCATCAGGAATCAATGCTCGAAGCTTGAAACCTACGGAATTGGATGTTGAAGAATTGCTAAAGGTGAGACTCTCATAACCGCTGTGGGTGAAGATGATTTCCTTGAAGGTGAAATTCATCTTGCATTAAGCCGTGACTTCTGCAATGTCATGTCGAGCGATTAACAAGATGAGCATGTGTGAAGCTATCAACAACGATCGGATTAGTAACCGCTGACGCACGATGGATGAGTGGAACTAGATGTCGGGGAGATCGCTATTCCTCGCGGAGGAACTCGGGTCGGGAGGATTAGCGTTTTGACCTCCTCCGCAATGACCGATCTTGGGGAGATATGTTTGTCGTGGTAGTCCTCGCAAAAGTCGGATCATCTTATTTTGAGACTCTCCATTCGACACACGATCTTCCAAAGAGATTCCGCTCACTCAACATGGCCCTTGGTTTAGGGATGGGTTTTGAGAATGACGGAGTTGGAGCGAGGTTCCATTATGACAGTGTTGTGCTATTGGCCATAACGTGATGTTCAATGAAATTGAGGTTGAAGGGTTTTACATCCCATGACGGCGCCAAAAGCTATGCGTTAGAAAACCGGGTAGAGTGAAAGTTTATGCCTTAGCCTTGTCGATTAGTCCAGCACACACACAGGTAATTAATGAGCGAACAAGAGACACTCCAGAATTTTTAACGTGGAAAACCTCAAAAAGAGGGGAAAAACCACGGGGCCTAGCCCAGTAAAAAGCTTCCACTATGTATCTGTTTCAGAGTACAAAGTCTTCCTGATTACAGGATTACAGAATTGCATATGAGAGAGGACCAACAACTGTGTAACAATGATCGTAATAGGTAATGTGGAGATGCAGACAATTAGCGATGATGGTGGATGACCGCCGAAAGGTGGGTGTGACCTTTGGGAGGATCTTGAGCTTCTTCTTCCTCCTTGCTTAGGCTTTTCCTCTTCTTCCTTGTTTGGATTCTTCCTCTTCTTTTGGCGATTGACGCAGAAGGATCAACATGCGGCCGGTGGTGGTTGACAATCGAGCAGCTCCTCTTCTTCACTTGTTTGCCTCCTCTTCCCGGCTCCCCATGTGAGGGATAGAGTTCTATTTATAGATGGGAGGAGGGCGCTAATTTATGCAAAGTCCGTACCACCTCTTGATCGACGGCTTAGAATGGTTCCTGATCATTTGATGTATTTTGAGCATTTGGATGCCCAAATGAAGTCGAATTATGAGATCTTAGGCTCGTTAGATCCGTCGTCGACGCCGATTTGACTATAAACACTCTATATTTAAGAGCTATTTTGGGATGTAATTGATATCCCAAAGAGGATATTTCTTGTTAATCTCGACTACTCAAAAAAGCGCCGCTTTTGATATTAAGATTGACTTTGATTAGCGTATTTTGAGCACCATATCAATAACTTTATGCTTATCATCATAGGAAGCTAGGTCAGGTTAGAAAATGCAGTATTTTGACCGTAATTTCTTTAAAATATATGCAGAATGCAATATCACAAATAACACTATGATGCATTGCGACATCACACCATACCACCAAATGCACCCTTATTTTTGCTATCCCTTTAAGGAAAATATGAAAGCGCTTATGAAGTTTATTTGAACATTTTGTAAGAAAAACTAAGAATTATAATGGCAAAACAGGACAAAATGTAAAATCAAATACAAAATTGCAATAGAAAATAATAATTTAATTATATATATATATATATATATATATACATATATATACATATATATATATAATATATACATATATATATATATACATATATATATATATATACATATATATATATATATATATATACATATATATATATATATATATATATATATATATATATATATACATATATATATATAAATTTATATTATGCAAGAACTCTAAAATGGACTCCTAGCCGACGAAATACAAACGAAAACAAACTTGACATCTCCTAGAACGCGTCAAAAATCAATTGATGCAATGAAAATGTTTCGCAAAGGCACGCAACACATCAAAAATCAAAATCAACGAAGCACTAAACGTGAAACATGTGCACATGTCTGTGAGCGAATAGATAGATCCAAGGAAAAAAGCTTCTAATATTTTAAAATAGTAAAATTTATATACACTTTTTTTATGCTTAAAAAAAGTACATTTCATTTTTAAAAATTAATAAAAATATTATTTTTCATATAATATTAAAAATTTGAGTGCTATATATATAAATATAGATATATAAATATATAAGAATTATATATTTTGTATATAAATGCCACTTTAAAATATTTAAGAAAAAAATAAAATTTAGTAAATCTATTTTAAAAATTAAATTAATTTAAGATTCAAAATCTTATTTAAAAATATTAAAAAAATTTTGTGCATATTTAAAAAATATATGTTTTTGAGTACTCTTCATTTCTCTGATTTTAAGATAAATAACTCTCATTTTCTCACCAAGAAATTATAAGAAATCCTCTGAAAATTTGCAAAAATTATAATTGAGTACGAAGAACATTTGAGATTCATTGTCTAAGCCTAATCGTCTGTACTTCAATATGCAATCAGAGTCAAGATGACTCTCAAGCAAAATTTATCGAACGAGAAAATGAAAATTAAGGATGTAAATGTTTTCAATTTGAAGTTTTTCATCAGCATATATTTTATCTTTTATATATAATTAAAATCTCTACATGAATAAAATAGGTTGAAAGTATTTCTAAAATTATCAATTTATTTTTATTAAAATCTCCACTCAAAATTTTTTTTAATCCACCCCTAATTTTGACTTATAATTATGTTTAAGCATATTGTGAAAAATTAAATGATTTTCTACGTACTCTGTATTGTATGTGTTTTTGCACATTTACATAGTCCTAATGTAAATCATTGTAAAATTTTACATATACATTCGTAAAATTGTTCATGGTTATATTACTTAAATTAATGTTAGTCGTTATGGTTATCATTATTTACTGATTGAAAATGCATAAACTATATTACTAAGTATTATTTGGATTACTACATAGTGAGGATGAAGCTCGATCTATTCATCGAATACATTATTTTATGTGATGCCTAATGATTGGTATTGATAAAAATCATTTGATCAACTATGAAGTTTGTTATCATTTTTTTATATCTCAAAACACTCAAATATTTATGCTAGGAACTTGTTAAATTGACTTGAGATTCTAAAATGAAGAGAGATCACCTCTGATTACTAAATTCTAAATTTTATCTAAAAGAAAATCATAAAGCTCCGTTTAAAAATTTTATAATTTTGCTTTGGATTTACACATTGTTACAAGCTTTGAAGTAGGCTCCAAGAAGGATTCAGAAGGAGAATTATGAGAACAACAGAATTATAAAGCATTATTAGCAAATATCATCATTATTAAAGTCGATGTGTATTCTAAAATTTTATCTCTCAAATGTCAGTAATGATTATGCTACTATCATTTCCAATATTGATACTAATAATAATCAAAAATGTTGACATCATCATCAATAAAGTAAACACTTCTCATCACTATAATAGATGCCTACAACTATTAGAAGGGTTATTGCCTATCATATAAGACCAATGTATATAATCTTTGAACATCATCATCATTAATATAAATGCTCAACATCATAAATATTGATGCATATCATCTCCATTAATGTTGATGTTCTCTAACATAAATATGATTGACACCCACCTTATAATCTCCCTACAATCTACATTGGTCCAATATGGGTTTACTATAAGGCATAAGGTGCAATTTATTTTGCACTTCATAGTTGTCATCTCAATAAGCCTAGATTATGATATTTTATAAATTTCGTAGCTTTATAAGTTTAAACATTATCCAAATTTCAAAAGCTTTGACAATATTTTATAAATTTCACTTTATTCTTACATATTTGTAAAGTAATCATCTTCAACATCAATTTTAAATTAACATTCAGATATTAAAATTCCTAACAAAAATCCAATCTATATTTTATTTTTATAAAATTCTTAATAATTTGATTGTGATATGTACAAAGGGTCTCATAATTCAAAAAAATGATGAAAGTGATTAAATTATAAATATATATATTTAGGTGATTAATTTATAAATATACTTTATAAAATATATTAAAAACAGCTTAAAATATCAACATTATGTAAAAGGCTTAAAATGAAACTAGCATTTTGAAATTGAAGTTCATTTTGATTCTCTACATACATTGTGAAATTCTTAGCTCAAATTTTGACTGTTTTGAAACGTTGATTTGCATGAAGATTTGCATAGGATCTTATGACTTTTTTAAGAATCATACAATTTACTCCAACTTCCTAATATTAAAGTTTACAAACTCAAAAATACTCACACTTCATCACACACAAACCGCATTATTTATTTTTAACCCCGACCAGTAGTGCTTCCAAATCCAAACTACAAAGTATTGGGCACTCCGTAGACGCTTATATTTATATTTATATCACACATTAATTTTAGATTATTATTTTACTGTTCTCGTTCCTCCTCAATAGTGAAGGGTGAAAGGTCAAATGGAGATGTTGTACATGTGGAGGCAGCCTGGGATCGGCTATACCACCGAGGCACCTTCTTTGGCGTGGAAAGGCAAGATCTCGTCCATGTTGAGTTCCTCCGCTTTCATCTCATCGGGAAGCGCCAGATGAAGCCATGAAGGATGTTAGCAAGGCTGGATTGAATGACCTTTAGGCCGAGTGTGTAGCCTGGGCACATCCTCCTCCCAGATCCGAAAGGCAGGAGCTCAAAGTCATGACCCTTGACATCGATTTCCGACCGAGGAATCTCTCCGGGCGAAACTCGTCGGCTCATCCCAAATGGAAGGGTCCAGAGATAGTGAACATGTTGACGAGGATACGTGTGCCGGCGGGATGTCGTAGTCCAATGACGACGCTGGGCTTGGCAGGGATTAGCATGGGAACTGGTGTGTGACGCATCGCCTCTCGATGATGGCTTCGATATAAGGGAGGCCTTGCCTTCTCCTCCACCCACCTCTCCTGCCATGACGCGTCTAGTTTGATAAGGATCTTTTCTTGATCTTTGATCCGATCGATGGAGATTGAGAGATTATTTCGCTTTTAGATAATTGTTCGGTTGAGTTGATTTCCTTGGATTTGTCGACCGACTTCGGTTTGAGTCAAGACAAGAGTTAAACCCTTTCAATTGAGTTAACCTACCGAGTAAAGGAAGAAAACGCTGGAGCTTTCATCCGCTGGATCTAGCACCTTTTCTCTCGCTTGGATGGGCTCACTTGGATTGGTCTTTCTTGCGCTGCTTGGAAGCCGTTGGATTGCCTTGTGTTACTCTCTGCCATTGAATCTGTTTCTTGATCCTACGGTTTGCTTTCCTTCTTTTCTGAGTGGATTACAGGTGTTGGCTAAACAGAAAGCGGATCTAGAGGATGAATCTGGATCGTGGATTAGCCTTAGTGGAATACAGACGTCGCGGATCCGACGGTGGGTAAGTGAAATGAGGGATTGCATAATGGCTAATTCATTTGCTCATTTCTTTCAGTTGCTTCGCCCGCTAGGGTTTCGAGAGGAGATCGAGGGAGAAGGAGAAGATCCACGGTGAGGGTCGATCCAGTGGAAGATCCACCGTGGCCTTGCGCTAGCTCTGTCTTGGCCGTAATTAGTCGATGGGATAAGCATTTGTTTTAACCTATTTTCTTTCTCGCGTTTTGACTCTCGGCCGCCTCCCGAGAAGAAAGGGGTTGGCGGTAGCGGAGAAGGCTTGGTTCTCCGGTGACTGGTGGTGGTTTCCGGTGAGGTAAACCGAGAAGAAGATAAGCAGGGGGAAGAGATGAAAGGGAGACTGAAGAAAGATAAGTTTTACTTTCTGAAATCTTGATTACCCCCACTGGTTGTCTGTCTTCCTCATTTATAGTTTTCTGGTCTTGGATTGTTCTTCCGAATGTTCATTTGCTAGGTGTCTTGTAACTACTTTGTATGTTCGTTAGAGTTCTTGCTTCTTTCGCTAGTTTGGATCGTTGGAGGTAACTCTTTAACTGCTTTTTCTTCTTCTTTTGGCGCTTGAATCGTTAGCTTCTTTACTTTCCTGGAAGGCTGTGGAAGTAGTTTCTGTTGATTTAGTTTAATCTCTGGCTCGTTTCTGTTGTTCTTTGATTCTGTACTGTTTCCTATTCATTATATTTACATTCTGTAATAATTTCCTCTCTCTATACGTTCTTTGTTCTTTCATTTGTATATTGGATGTTTGTTTGTAAGGTAATTTTCTATAATCCTATTGTATGTGATAATTTGGTACTTGGCGATTTGGGATCATATCATTACTCCCCTCTCGACCTTGTCCTCATTACAGAAGATGCTTTCTGTCTTTCTTTACTTGAAATTGCAGCAGTTTCTGTGGCTAGAAATCCTTTTGATTAGAAGCTTAATCCAATTTGGCTCTTATTGGTTAATTACATTTGTTTGGATCTGTATTCCTTTGAATTTGGACCTTTCTGGCTGGACTATGATAATAGCTCTGTTTGTCCCTCATATTTGGTATCAATTATTGTTGTGCCCTAATTGTCGTGGACTATCCTATTTGCAGTTATACTCTATGGTACTCTATAGATTGGGCTATATCTGACTTATATTTCTAGAATTCAAGGGTATTGAGAACTATTTAGACTATTCTATACTTAGATAATTATCTCTGTCTAACCGGATTGAATGGTGATATTTGAAGCTTGTTGCTCTTGTTTCTTCTTGCACCCATTGGTACTCATTATCATGTGGTAGTTGATGTTCGGTCATCATTGGCATAATGCCAACTTGGACTTACATATATGCTCTTTATGGTCCTTCTCCTCACAATTGAAACACAATCCTTTCTTTCTTCTTTCTTCCATTTGTGTAGGTGTTAGCCTCAATTGTTATTATTTATTTGGATTGTTGTTTTGTTGATTGGTGTTTGTGGGAGGAGGCAGTATGGGTTGTTGCTGTTGTTGTTTTACTGTTGGAGGTTGGTGATCTTGTAGTTTCTTGGCATTGTTACATTATCATGATTGATTATATTGTCATTTGGGTGTAATGTGAGTTTGATTCACCTCTTAAATCTCGAATAAAGTGGGCCAAATCTCGAATAACTTTTCTTTAAATTGTGGCCAAGAATGCAATTGTTTATTTACTTGCATCCATTGATACCACCAAGCAGTCCATCCATGTATATTGAGGCTATTAAAATTTCGATCATCGAGTTAGAATCTTGAAAAAGCTTTCACTTTCAAGAGCCATCCTCTGGGTCTTCTCCCTTAAATCTGGGCATATCTATTTTAAGAGGCATTGATATGGGTGTGTGTGTATGTGGTATGTTTGGAGAATAGGATTCATCAAGGGATGAATCACATACAACTTTGAGGTTGTTTTTCTATTCTTTTCTATTGATGTCAATCTCTTTGCTATTTCATTCAATGCCATAGTGATTGAGGTCATTTCATTCATTGTTGTTCCGGTAACACATGCTTCAAGTGTTTTGGCATTGTTTCTGGTTCCTTCTGCCATTTTCTGAGTGTTGTAGGTGTGAGTTGTGGGAATCAACGAGAGCACCAATGATAAGGATCTTTTTCTTGATCTTTGATCTGATACAGTGAGGATTGAGAGATTATTTCTGTTTTAGATAATTCTGGTTCGGTTGAGTTGATTTCCTTGGATTTGGGTCAGATCTGACTCGGTTTGAGTCAAGACAGTGAGTTAAACCCTTTCAATTGAGTTAACCCGGCTGAGTAAAGGAAGAAAACGTTTCGGGAGCTTTCTGATCCGTTGGATCTAGCGCCTTTTTCTCTGCCGTTGGATGGGCTCACTTGGATTGGTCTTTCTTCTTTATTTGCCTTGGATTGATTTCTTGATCCTACGGTTTGCTTTCCTTCTTTTTACAGTGGATTACGTGTTGGCTAAGCGGATCTAGAGGATGAATCGGATGGGGTGAGTGGAATCTGACGTCATGGATCGGGTGGGTAAGTGAAATGAAAATTGCATGGCTAATTCATTTGCTCATTTCTTTCAGTTGCTTCTGCGTCAGGTTTCGAGGAGATCGGAGGAGAAGGAGAAGATCCTTACCGGTGAGGTCGATCGGAAGATCCGTAGTGGTGCGCTATCTTGGCCGCCCTCGATTAGTCGATGGGATAAGCATTTGTTTTAACCTATTTCCTTTACATGTTTTGACTTCAGTCGCGCTCGAGAAGAAAGGGGTTGGCAGTAGCGGCGGAGAAAGGCTTAGTTCTCAGGTGGTAGTGGTGGTTTGGTGAGGTAAACCGAGAAGAAGATAAGCAGGGGGAAGAGATGAAAGGGAGACTGAAGAAAGATAAGTTTTACTTTCTGAAATCTTGATTACCCCCACTGGTTGTCTGTCTTCCTCTATTTATAGTTTTCTGTTGGTCTTGGATTGTTCTTCTGGAATGTTCATTTGCTAGGTGTCTTGTAACTACTTTATATGTTGTTAGAGTTCTTGCTTCTTTCGGTTAAATTTGGATCGTTGGGCTATAACTCTTTAACTATTTTCTTTCTTCTTTTTTGGTTGAATCATTAGGCTTCTTTACTTTCTGGAAGTTTGTGGAAGTAGTTTGTTGATTTAGTTTAATCTATCGTTCTTTGTTCTTTGATTACATCGTTTCTATTCATTATATTTACATTACGTAATAATTTCCTCTCTATCGACCTTGTTCTTTTGTTCTTTCTTGTATATTGGATGAAATTTGTTTGTAGGTAATTCTCTGTAATCTATTGTATGTGATAATTTGGTACTTGGCTGATTTGGGATCATATCATTATGTAAGGCTTCCTCGAGCTCACATTGCCACTCCGCACACCCAGAGCTCTACGTACCGCTTAGGTCCACGAAGCCAAATTTATAATTAATGCTATTAGGTCGTCTGAACTTGAAATCAATGACTCATTTTAATCTTAGTAGTCGAACTTTTAATCAAACTACAAATTTGAAGCTTAATGTCTCGAAATTAATTACACGAGAAAGCCTTGAGCATTCTGTTGAGGTTTGGCGTCGAGGGTGATTCTGCCCGAGTGAATGAGAACATCGACCATATCCACTGGTGAAAAATTCTCTCCCTCCTTCACTCGTCGGGTGATGTGCTCTTCAGAGCGTGCTCCAAGAATGATCGAATTTTTTTGCCGATGGCCTTCATCCAAGCGAATATAGCGCAAGTCGAGAAAAATTTAGCCATGGGATGGGTCGTAGATGACCAGCCGATTGAGAAGGAGCGGCTCGTCGGCGTCCTCTTGAACTCCTCGGGACTGGCGGTGGCGGCGCGGCCTGGTCATCAGGCGTGGAGGTAGCTATGACTAGGACTATCGTGACGTTAAGACTAAGTGTAGATAGGTGGTCACCCAGGAGGGTGGCGTCGAAAGCGCGAAAGCCAACGGCTTAGAGGCGAATGTAAAATTCGAACCGAGGCGAAGAGCTTCGGTGATACACATCTTCTGCCTTGATGGGATCCATATGGCGACCCGTGATGTCGGCGGAGTTGTAAGGCGTGTGCTTACCGGCCGGTCTTAGGCACTTGCCCGGCGAAGAGCAAGATGCGTGGGTCTTTAAAAGAATTGCCATGGTCACAGAAGATCCCACCACTCCTGGGAAGGAACCAAATTGAAGGTGCATGACCGGGTATTTCTTGGAGAGTTCGTGGATGGAACGGTGCGGAGTGTGCCTATCAAGTTCAGGTTCCCGATGATCGGCCACTTCCGAGGGCCAGAGGTAGATTCGGCCGGTCGTTACTCATAGTTTTGACGATGAGGACCAAGAAAAATGCGACGATTGCCGAGTATGTAACCCGAGACGGCGAAGGCTCCATTTCGGAGGTGGCCTTGAGATATAATACCTGGCTATGCTATATCCTCTGCCAGATTGCACACCTGGGAGGCTAGGGTTTGAGGCTATGGTTTTGGTATTTATTGGACGACGAATAATTATGTCGAGAATGCTTCACTTTTTTATTTATTTTGAGTGAATTGATTAATAGTTGATAGTTGATATGCTAGGATCGATTTCTTAGTTTGTGAATTATTTGATTGTGATGATGGAACATCAAGTGATCGATACTAGGTTGATCAGATTTTGACATGAATTTGGGTGGATACATGGATCGATGATTTAAAGCGAAATTTTTAAAATCCATGCGATTAACATTTTTTAAAATATTTTATGTAACTTTAAAAAAAATTAAATTTATATTATCTCCATAATGATAAATTATGATTTTGAGGTGATAATAATTACATTTTTGAGAAATTTGAGATGTCCTTTCAAAATTTTGAGATTCAAAATATCGTGAACCCAATATGAAGCTTACAATTAACAATTTCGCTCTCATATTTAAATTTTTTTTACCCAAGAGATTTTCACATAATTCTTCTCTGCAAAAGTCTCTTTCACTAAGAGATGACTAACAACTCCTTAATTGAACTTTACAATCATCCTGAAAACTCATCAATCTTTCTCTTTTTGTTGATTCTTAGCTCCTTGATCTGGCGAAATTGACCCACTGAACATGCCTGCTGCCCATCAATCTTCCATAGTTGCTTGCAGGTTGACCTCCCCATCCCGTCCTGTTGCTTATTATTGTCCAATAAAACAAGTTTACTTGGCAAAGAGGGAATTTATTAATCTACATTTATAATAATACCTCATAGTTGCTTGCAGCTTCACCAAATACTGCTCGATGTCTTCAAAGGCATGTTGGCACTTATCATCCCACTTGAACTTGGCATCTTTTTTGAAAAGTGATGATAATGGCTTCTCCTCCGATATGTTGGAAATAAAGCATCTTAGATACACTAGTCATCCTTGGAAGGATCTGAGCGGAGTTAAACTCTTAAGAGGTGGCATTTCTAAGATAGCTTTGATCTTTTTAGGATCTATTTCTATTCCTTGGTGTCAGACAACAAATCCAAGGAATTTCCCTAAAGCTACTTCGAATGCACACTTTAGGGGATTCATTTTGAGGTTATATTATCTTAATCATTCGAAAACTACTCTCAAGTCAAAGAGGTGGTCTTCCTTTTCTCTGCTCTTGACTACTAGATCATCAACTAACACTCAACCTAATGATGAATCAATTCATTGAAGATCTGAGTCATGGCCCATTTGTATGTAGCACCAGCATTTTTAAGGTCGAAAGGCATGACCCTATAACAGAAGATTCTGATCGAGGTTCAAAATAGTGTTTCTTTCATCTTCATGAGACATCTTGATTTGGTTGTAGCTAGATGACCCATCCATGAAAGAGAAAACTACATGAGATGAGGCGATGTCCACCATTAATTCTGGTATAGGAATAAGAAACTCATCTTTAGGACATACCTTGTTTAAGTCCCTGAAATCGACGCATATGCGAATTTGATCATTCTTCTTCTTAACTGGGACGACATTAGCTAACTAGATAGGATATTTTTCTTCCCTGATGAAACCAACATCGATCAATTTCTTGACTTCAGAAATGACCTGTTGTTTTATTTCTACTCGCATGCATCTAGGAGCTTGCTTGATAGGAGTAGCGTTAGGATCTATTGCTTGTGGACTACTACGCCGAGAAAATTTGGGCATCTCTTCATAACTCCATGCGGCGCCTTCTTTAAACTCAATCATAGCCTGTCTGTTATTAGTTTCTTCTTCATTCAACAATGAACAGATGTACATCAGGCATGAATTTTCTTCTATCCCGAGGTTGATTTCTTTAAGCTTGTCAATTGTTGAATGGATCTCCTCTTCAAATTCTAGAGGTGCATCCTTGATTTGGAGATTATTAAGATCATCTGAGATTTCTAAACACTCATTTTCATAAGAGTTGGTGTTGTGTGAAAAGAACCTATCAGACTCCAAATGATTGATAACAACTAAGCAATAGTCATCATCGACTGCACCCACTATATCAATCCTAGTCCGCTCTTGATTGTGCTTCCCCGCTTGTATTGTTCCATAGCTTTCAAAGTACTCAACCTATGCCGGACCATGTATGAGGAACTAAACCTTTCGTATGAGATTATGAACACAAGGAGTAAAAGTTTAATGGTAATTCCATTAATTCTTTAAATGTATCCTTCAAGTTCTACATCAACTTCAAGACTTGAGGATGATGATCCCAAAAAGAATCTCTTGCTTCATATCACGAAGACTTAGGACTTCCTTAACTACTAAACCTTCAACTTTTTGAGATAAAAGGGAGGTTAGAGCTAAGGTTCTCAGCTACTTCCTAATAGTTTCACATAAACTTGATTTGAATACTTTGCTTTGTCGGAGGCTTTCATTTCTATCCGGATAAAAGTCACCTCCAATGGAACCTACTAAGAGGGGTTGACTGGTATACTAATCACAATAGACTCATCCTCTGAACTGCATTCCAAGTATATATGAATAGTAGGGGTACTCCTGTGAACTAGAACATGACCTCTGTTGGTTGATGGCTAACTAAGGGGTCTTTTACCTCGGGAATTTCCTTTGTTTCTGCCTCTGCCTCTGCCTAGTGGAGGTTGAGTCATCCTACCCACATTTCCATATGATGGAATGAACTAGGGTGGAATGTGATATGAAGATTTATTTCTTCTTCAATTCCCCTTTCTTGTTCACTTGGATTTTCATTTTTCTTTTCTTTTCCTTTTGTCTTTTCTTTTTCTTCATTTTCTTTTGATTTTGAGTTTTGTCCAAGTTCATGAGAAAGGGTGTTTTGAGGAAGATAGTAGGTCGCATCCTCATAAATCTCAACCTCTAACTGAAAATGGCTTTTTATCTCCATTAACACGGTATTCAATCCCTTCTTTTTTGAACTTGATGCACTGACAGAGGGAGGATAAAATTGTCTTATTCTAATGTATCCAAGGCCTACCGAGCAAAGCAAAGGAATGAAGTATTCAATCAATGATGTAAAACTTAGCACTTCCACCACCTATCTCCAAAGATAACATTATGGAACCTAAAGCCCTCACCTTGTTCATTGAATCCTCTCAACATGATCTCCTGAGTGGAGGTTGATCCTCAAATAGACAAGGGTCTTTAGACTCATAATGTTCACCGATGCACATCCATGAGAACTGGAAATCTAAACTTGTTGATTATGATGTAGAGGGATTGTTTCCAAAGTCCTCTAAAAGGTCTTGATCTATGAAGGTGATCACCTAAGTTTCTTTAGTGTAATGTGCCTCTTCACTAATAGCTATTGAAAGATCAAGGAGATCCTTGATTAATGATTCCCTCATCTCTTTGATAAGACAAGGGCATCATATATGCTTAGCTTAGATGGAAACTTTCTTAGATGAGAGAAGACATTGTAGTCCACCTTGATCCTCCACAAGCATATCCAAGGGTGGAGCATCCCGTGGAGGGGCTTCGATCCTATACCAATGGCTTATTCTCATCTTGAGGTGTTGCCCAGAGGTAAAACCTTGCCACAATGGAGGTTGACTTGGATCTCTTGTGGGGGTAATGGAAGGTTCTACCTGCACATCAGGCTCACCTACAACTTCTCCTATGGGACCCTCAAAATCAGATGATTCCAAGTCTATCTGAAGAAGCGAACCCATAGTATTTAGAGTAGGGAAGTCCAACTCTGAATTAAAAAGAGGAAGATTGGAATTGTTATAGTTATTTTGACTTGAAGAGTTATCATTGAGAATAGAAGTAGATAACCCATCAGAAGTGACAGAGATGTAATTCAAGCTAGTTTTATTCTTCAATTTCTTGGATTTGATAGGTGGTACAAAGTATAAATCAAGTAAAGTAAGTGGGGTAAAGGATTTGATGTCCATACAAGAGAGTTCACTAGTAGAAGAAGAAGAACTAGTGAAGGAAGTCATCGCGTAGCCGCAATGGTATATTGGAGGTGGGCACCATCGGTGGTTTCTCTATCTCAGCGAAGCTCCCCTGAAGTTGGCACTGGCAACTTGCAAACCTTCATTGATGTTAGAGGTTTGAGTTGACTTAAATACCTGTAAGGAAAGTTTCTTGATCTTTTGGATGATCTTTTTAGAGGTATTGGATAAAGAAATATCCCAACCTTCTTTAGTTTTGGAAGGATCACAAGTATCCCCAAGGATTACCCTAATGGAACTAGATGGTTGTTCCACATGGTGTTCCTTCGGGATAACTATAGCATCGATCTTGAAGCTATGTTCAAGCCATTCCTTAAATGTGAACCAATCCTCCAAAACATGACCTAGCATATGGTGGTATGGGCAAAAATTAGGATCATGGATTTTTCCCACTTCCTCCTGTCTCCTAGGCTCAGGTAGCTGAAAATCAAGCTTTTTTAAGAGATTCTTAAGGATCTTATTGATTACCTCCCTCTTGAATGAATAAGGTTTCTTAAGCTTATCTAAAATAGTAGGTGGATATATGCCGACGGTATGTATGTACACTCGATGGTATGGTATCGAGGCTTGTGGCCGGAGGTGTGGAGGCCTGTAGGCTCCCCTGGTGATAAAAGAGGTGGAAGTGAAGGTTGTTGAGGTCGTGGTCTCTCAGACTGATCTCTAGCTGGTTTCTTCCCCTTATCTACCACTGTCACTATTCTCGGCTTCTTCTCATAGATCTTATGTGGCTTTGCTTTGGGCAATTGGTCTTGAAAAAGTAACTATTTAGCCTCTCCTTGTAGACTAGCTGCCTTGTTGATTAGCTTCTCAAATATTTTGATAGTGAAGCCCTTAAGCATGAAGGTGACCATGCCATGGATATTCTTTAGAAGAATCTCAATGGCATGCTGCTCAGGTAGCTGCAACTCGCATTTCATACTCAGGTTATGTCATCAGAGAATATAGTCAATAAGGGACTCACCTAGTGTTATTGTGCTACAGTGATCACCTAAACCCTTTCGAGCTCCACCAAACCTCTTGATTAAGAGTTACCCAACTCAACAAATATTTTGCATCACCATTGAAAGTTTAGCATACCAATCAAAAGCTATCCATGCTAGTAACAAAGAGGTGGAATAGTAAAGCGTCACTACCACCGGCATTGCAACAACTGGCCCTGAAGTGTGCAATATGCTACCTAGGGTTTCCACTGTCATGAAAGCTTTTGAATGAAGGTGGCATGAAACCCTTGGGATATTGGATTGCATCAAATTCCTCTAGGTATGGTCCACCCTTTGGAACTGATGATCCTCCCCGAGCTTGAGCCAACACTTCCTTCACTTGTTGTTCAATCATGGATCTATGTCTTTCTCTTGTATGGAGGTACTTTCCACTACCTTTCTATACATGCTAGTGTTACCTTGCTCAACAGGAGGTAAGGCCTTGGTTAGGTCCAAGACATGCACTAACTCTGGTTGACTAATATCGGCTATAGTGGGATGAACTACTGGGCTTATTTTTGAAGAACTGAAACTATTGCTAACAAGTCCACAAGCTGCCTCGCCATTCTATCTATCTGCTCATCTTTCTATTTTAATTGATATAGCCCTACAAGTCAAGAAAATTTAGCCATGGGATGGAATCGCCGATGACCACATTGAGAAGGAGCTCATCCAAAGATCCTCTTGAACTCCTCCGACATCGCATCGGTCATCACCGTGGGTCGAGGTAGGCTGGACTGCGCGACAGACATGTTAAGACTAAATTGTAGATAGGTGGTACTTAAGGAGGAGAAGATTGCCGTGGCGTCAAGAGAGAAGCCCAGAAGCCGAGCAATGTGTTCGTAAGAGTCGAGGCTTCGAGTCAAGAGCTCTATGATACAAATCTTATGCTACCGATGCGATCCATATGGCGACCACGTGATGTCGAGAAGTTGTAGGCGGTGCTTACCGGCAGACATCTTAGGGCTGAGGGCAAGGCAAGGTCGGGTCTTTAAAAGAGTCGCCATGGTCACGTAAGATCCCACCACCACTGGGAGGGAGCTAAATTTAAGGTGCATGCCCTGTATTTCTTGGAGAGTTCGTGGATGGAACGGCGGAGTGCGCTATCAAGTTCCGGTTCGATGTTCGCCACTCGAGGGGCGTGAGGTAGATTCGGCACGGTGCGTTACTCATAGTTTTGATGATGAGGACCAAGAAAATGCGACGATTGCAGTATGTCACCCATAGTGACGTGAAGGCTCCATTTCGTGGAGGTGCCCTTGAGATATAATAGGCTATGCTATATCCTCTGCTGCATCACCGGGAGGCTAGGGTTTTGGTATTTATTGGAGAAGTAATGACGAATAATTATATCGAGAATGCTTCACTTATTTATTTTTTGAATAATTGAGTATAAACTCCATGTGTGAATGATTGATTATAATTTTTGGTTGCAATAATGTTAATAGTTGATAGATGTGGGTGACCGATTTGAACAGATCGATGGATTTAAACGTGAAATTTTTAAAATCCATGCGATTAACATTTTTTAAAAATATTTTATGTAACTTTAAAAAATTTAAATTTTTATTATCTCCATAACGATAAATTATGATTTCGAGGTGATAATAATTACATTTTTGAGAAATTTGAGATGGCCTTTCAAAATTTTGAGATTCAAAATACCGTGAACTCAATATGAAGTTTATTATTAACAATTTCGCTCTCATATTTAAATTTTTTTTACCCAAGAGGCTTTCACGCATCGACCTCTTCTCCTGCAAAAGTCTCTTTCACGACAACGAGATGACGAACAACTCCTTAATTGAACTTTACAATCATCCAACAAAAACTCGTCAATCTTTCTCTCTTTCTTGTTGATTCGTAGCCCCTTGATCTGACGAAATTGTCCCACTGAACATGCCTCGCTTCGATCTTCCACGCTTGCTTGCGGTTGACCTCCCCATCCCGTCTGCTCATTATTGTCCAATAAAACAAGTTTACTTGGAAGAGAGGGAATTTATTAATCTACATTTATAATAATACCTCAGTATATTTATGCTGCTAGTCAATCTTGATGATACAGCAAGCTAAAAGCAACCATTTGAACAAATGGATTTTAATTCTTTTACCTATAGTTGCTAAAATATTTAACTTTCTCTCCTTGATGATCGCAAGTGGCTAATTTATAGATGAAACAGAGAGAATTTATAAATTTACTTTCTTGATAATACCTAAGTGTATTTATTCTGCTACTCAATCCTGATGATACATCAAGCTAAAAGCAACCTCTTGAACAATGGATTTTAATTCTAAAATATTTAACTCCCTCTCCTTGATGATCACAGATTCACAAGTGGCTAATTTATAGATGAAAAATTGTACGTTATATCATTAAAATGATATGCATGTGTGAATTATATATGTGTGTGTCCTTCAAAATAAAATTGGTTATATCTTTAATTGTTGCATATCAACATTATGCTTCAGTTGGTTCATGATTTTGACATTGATGCTTTTCTTGAAAAGGGGTACAAAGTTTTGAGGATAGTTTGTGACATAATTGAAAAAGCAAACATGAAAGCACTTGAATACTTCAGATATTTATGGTGAATGATTGTTTATTTGATTTGCTATTGACCTCACTTTTGAAGTGAGTTCTCAATCTTCTCATATTATACTTAGGAGTCTTCTAGACACTAGGACTCCCTTAGTCATAAGATATTTCTAGCAATTAAGTAAACACTTAATCCAAGCTTAGAGACTTTGAAGGGTTAATCATAGGATTAGGGCTTCAGGACTTAAGGAGATCCACCTACCATATAGCTTAAACCCAATCTATGTTCACCTTCTTAAGCCAAACCTCAAATTCAAGTTCAAATTCAAGTACCAAATCCAAATCCAAAGTCCAAACTAAATAATTATAACCCATGATCAAATCCAAACTCAAACTCAACCTAAGCCCTATGATTTTATCTTATGGACTTAGCCTTAGTAAAATCAAATCAATCCAAACTTAATTAATTTTCTCAAATATCAATTCAACTATTCTATCAATTTATGAAACTTATAATCAAATTCAATTCCAAACCCAATTTGCCAAAATCTGAAATCAGACCCAAATTCTTCTTAAGTCCTTTGAATCAATTTCATGAACTTAGTGAAAATCCCATTCAAATAAATTCAAAATTAATTGATTTTCTCATAATCAATTCATATCATCAATTATCTTCCCAAATATAAATCAAATCTACATTCAAATGGTCAAAATTAAATCAAACTAAATCAAATCAAATCAAAACCCTTCCTAAGCCATATGAATCAACCTTCATGAGCTTAGCCAAATCTTAGCCCAAATCACTTTTAATTCAATTGATTTACTCATCAATCAATCATATCTTCAATCATCTTCATAAATATAAATAAAATATACATTTAAATAATCAAAACTAAATCAAACTAAATCAAAACCTAAATCTAAACAATTTAAGCCAATTTTATGGACTTAGCCAAATTTCATTCAAATTCAAATAGAATTCAATTGATTTTCTCACAAATCAATCATTCCTGAAATCACCATTCTAAATATAAATGAAATCTATTAATCATCAAGCCAAATCAAAATCAACCCAAGTTAAACCCAACTTAGTCCATTTGACTTGAAATATTGAAATGAACTAATACTCATTTAAACCTAAATCAATTATAATTGAATTTATATATCAATTTCAAATCCATATATAAACTCAACTAAATCAAACTCAAGCCAACTAAATCTAATTGGCTCACTTGACCCAAAGTGACCAATTTGATCTATTTGAATCAAAATCTAATTCAAGCCAAATCAAAGTGAATTAAGCTAATCCAAACTTCATGACATGATTATTGATCATCCTAGGTTGATCAATTATCATAAATTGGGTCAAACCAAGTCAACCTAGTCCTTTGACCAAGTCAACCCTTTAACCCATATAAATCTAAACTAGCCAAATTGCAACCTAAGCCAAACTTCTTGAAACCAATGATTCATACCAACCCAGAATCAACATTTGAACATGACTTGACCTTTAATTGAGTCAAACCTAATCCAATTGACCCTCTTGACCCAAGTTGACCTAATTTGACCTAAATGGTCAAAATGAGTCAAATCTAAATCTAAATCAAATTGATTGCAACCAATGGCTCAAGTTCATTCTAAATTGATTGTTGAAGTTGACCAAAACCTCAATTGAGCCCAGTTGACTCGCTAGACCCAAATGCCTTAATGAACCCAACTTGACCTAAAGGGCCAAACTAACCTAAAACCCCATCAAATCCAAATTTAACTCAACCAAAGCCCACAATATGTTCCAAATGATCAACCAAACCCAATCCAAGCCATGACCCAAGCCAATTTGGTCAATTGGGTCAAATTTGTTAACTTGACCCATTTGATGCAATTGAATTCAAATGAATCAAAATAAAATCTAAATCAAATTGAATCAAACTAATGACACCAAAAACACTCTAACTGATCATATGAACTTGACTTAACCCTTAGTTTAACCCAATTTGATCAATTGGTCAACTTAACACAACTTAACCCAATTTGACCCAAATGGGTCAAATTGAGCCAAATCAAACAAAATGAACTCCAAATCAATCAAATCCAATGCCAAATTACCATCTTACCCTTAGGCTAGGGGTATCACATGAAGCAAATCACCCATATAAGTGGTCATTTTCATTCCTTGATCACTTGGCACCCTCCCATTGGTCCACCTAGGCTCCTAGGACACTGACTAACCTACCCAAAAGTGGTTGGGTCGGCCATGACCTAAGGGGAAGTGAAATCACCTCACCTCCCCCACTGGAGTATTTGAAACTACCAAAGACACCCATTATCCACCTTGGCACCTTGGCCACTCAAACTTAGCCACCTAAAGAGAATCCCTATCATTCTTAGCCACCACCAATGGCCAAACATCCACAAGAAGCCAAACTAGGCTGAGAAATCTAATCCAACGGAAGGGGGGTATACACCCCCTCATTTCCACTCAATTCCACACACTTGCATTCCTAAGAGCCTCAGCTACCCAAAATGAGCCACCAGAGACCTTCCCCAAGCTCCCATGCTCATTCCACATTCCCAAAATTTCTTCAAACCAAAATAGGGGAGCCACTCTCTGAATCCCATTTGCTCAAGTCTTGACCAAAGTGCAATTAACTTTGCACACACCATCCTTGGAGGTAGTCAAGTAAGAACGAATCACCTCTCAAGCTTCGACTCGAGGGTGGACTCAAGACCACCACCTATGCCTCATGTGTTGGCCTTTTGAGCTATCCACCTCAAATTGGAGCTTGTGCGGATCACGATGGCCTCATCTCTACTAGACGTAGCTTCCTCAATCAAATTTGGCACTGGTCTTGAGCTCTAGTGAGGTATGCCATTGAAACCTACATAAGAGTAAATTTTTATTAGAGCTTTTTGAAGGAAACGTTCACACCATGCAATCTTGATTGTTGGATCCCTTTGGATCCTTCACGTGAAGGCGTGGGATCGATTTGAGATCATCCGAGATTGGGTAAGCTTGGATCATGTGAGCAATGGTGGACGGACTCCGTTCTCCCTCCCTCGCTCGCATGATGATAGATCACACATCGTCCATTCTGTGTGATCATAATGGATGATCGTGATTAGGTTTGATAGAATTATCTAATTTTATCCTTTAGCACCGCGGGATTGATCGTGGTTGTCCGATCTCAGATCGGATGACGCACGAGAAAACACATTCCTCCATCACCACGGAAGCACTGATTAGGGTAAGTTTAAATAACCAATCTATGGCAGAGGCAGCGTCGCATCATGCGTGCAGGGATTAAGGTTTAATTAGACCAAATTAATGTGTTTTAATGGCTGAAATATCTTAAAATCACAACTAATTGTAGAGAAAGCATAACAATACAAATAAATACTCATTTTAAAATTATTTTAGAGGAGAATTTATTAAAAATATTCTTAATTAATTTTGAATAATAATTAGAGTTTAATTATGGTCTAATTAAAAAATTAATTAGCTTAATTACTCTTTAATTACTTGAGTAATTAATCCCAAACTTTGTGGATTAATTTAATGGGATGACCGTGCCTCCCATAATTTTCTTGTTATTTATTACTTAATTAATTAGGAAAATTGACTAATTAAGCTTTAATTACCTTCTTAAGTTAATTAGTCATTAATGAATCACATGAATAGTTGAATGTCAATTAATTAAGTGGTTAATCACTATCCAACAGTGAATAAACCTATGGGAATGGGATTAAGGCCTCCTCCCCAATTTATTTTCCTAAATTAATTTCATTAATGAACTTAATTTAGGCTCTATTAATTAATTAAATTGCTTAATTAATTAAATTGAAATCATGATCATTTCAAAACTTGGTTAATTATATCTGGGGAGACCCTTAGGTGTTCAACAACCTAAGGAAATCGAAAATTATAATTAGCCTACATGTGTGGGAGAACTATAAGAGAACTTAATTAAGTTCCCTTTGATTTCTTAGGGTCATTGCAAATTTAAATTTCAATGTAGGTGCATATCATGTTGGCTCATAATTATTTAGATAATTATGCTAAGGCAATATAGGAAATGGTTAATTAATAAATTTAATGCATGTTATAAACTAATTAACTCATAAAATTAATTTAATTAATTTTCCATTAAACTAAATTATCTAATAAACATGAGAATGGGTTAGGATCAACAAACTTTTTCTTACATCCTTAAATCAAATCAAAATATGAAATACAAAATGACATTAAGGAAGCTTTGGTTTACTTTAAATGATTTTATTTGATATAATTATCCTTAAGAATTAATATGATTGGGTGAATGTTGATCTCACTTTTGGAGTGAGTTCTCAACTTTCTCATCATAAAACTAAAATTATTATAGACACTAAGAGCTTCTTAGTCATAAGATACTTCTAGTAATTAGTGAACACTTAACTTAAGCCTAAAGACTTAGAAGGGTTAGCCATAGAGATAGGCCATGCCTTATGGACTTAGGGAGACTTACCTACCCCATAGCCTAAACCCAATCCATGCTTTCCTTCTCAAATCAAACCTCAAATTCATGCCAAATACAAACCAAATTTTCAAGACTCATAATCAATCCCATGATCAAACTCAAGCTCAAAATTCTTCATAAACCTTATGATTTAATTTAAAACCCTTTCTAAGTCCTTTGATTTCATCTTATGGACTTAACCTTTAGCCAAGCCTAATTCAATTCCAATTTGATTGATTTTCTCAAAGATCAATTCAATTTCTCAATCATTTATCAAATCCAAATCCAAACTCAATTCCAAGTGATTAATACCCAAAATCAAATCCAAGTTCCAAAATTCCTTCCTAAGCCATATGACTCATCCTCATAAGCTTAGCCAAATCTCCACCTAAGTTATCCCAAACTTGATTAATTTTTTTTATAAATCAATTATTCCTTCACTTATATTCACAAATATAAATAAAATCTATACTCAAATGACCAAAACTAAATCAAACTAAATCAAACCAAGCCAAGACCCTTCTTAAGCCATATGGACCTACCTTCATAAGCTTAACCAAATCTTAACCCAAATCAACTCAAAATCAATTGATTTTTTTATAAATCAATTATCTTTCATTTATATTCATAAATATAAATGAAACCCACTATTCTAATGACAAAAAATTAATCAAACTAAATTGATTTCCTTTTTATCCCTTTTGACCTACATCCATAAGCTTGGTCAAATTTGCTTCCAAATCACTCCAAACTCAAGTGATTTTCTCATGAATCATTTATATATTCATTTATATTCCCAAATATAAATGAAATATAAATTCAAATGGCCAAGACCAAATCCATTTTATACCCTTTAAGATAATTTCTTGGACTTAACCAAAATTCACCTAAACCAAGCCAAAACCAATGGATTTTCTCTTGAATTAATCATTCCTTCAATCACCTATCCAAATATAAATAAAATATACAATTATAAAACCAAACTCAAGTCAACCCAAGTCAAGCCCAAGTTAGCCTTTTTAGCTTGGAAACTTCAAATGAGCCAAAGTTCATTAGACTCCAAATTAATTGCAGTTGGATTTATATCTCAATCCTAAGCCCATGTATATGTTCAACTAAACTTAAATCAAGTCAAAATGAACTCAATTGACCCATTTAGGTCCTCTTGACCCAAAGTGGCCTAAAGGACTTTTTTGAGCCAAGTTCTAATCCAACTCAAATTGGATTGAACCAAGCCCATCCAAGCCTCACATCATGATCAACAATCACCCTAGGATGATCAATCACCATGAATTGGGTTAAACTAAGTCAACTTGGTCCTTTGACTAAGTTACCCTTTAGCCCAAATGAAATCTAAACCAGCCAAAACCCACCATACACTAAATTGATTGAAACCATTGATTCACATCAACTCATGATCAATGATTGAACATGATTTGACACTCAATTGAGCTAAACCAAGTCCAATTAGCCATTTGACCCAAGTTGACCCAAATTGGTGTAAAAGGACAAAATGGGTCAAATCATAATCTAACCCAAATTGTTTGTAACCAATGGATCAAGTTCATTCTAATTTGATTATAGATCTTGACCAAAATTATAATTAAGCTCAATTTGACCGATTAGTCAACTTGAATAACCTAGCCCAAATTAACCTAAAGGGTTAAATTGACCAAAATCTAAATTAAATCTAAAGTGATTCAAACTAAAGCCTACAATCTTTTTAATTAACCAATTGAACATGAACCAACACCTAACCCAACCCAATTTGGTCAATTAGGTCAAATTGATTAACTTGGCCTATTTGACCCATTTGATTCCAAATAAGCCAAAATCAAACCTAGGCTAAATTAATTAAAACCATTTGAACAAAACTCTTCAAATCATCATTTGAACCTAACCCAAGCCTTAGTTTGACCAAATTTGACTAATTGGCCAACTCAACCTAACATGACCCAATATGAACCCATTTGACCAAATGAAGCCAAAACCCATGAAACTAACTCATGACCCATTGAAGGTTGACCAAACCCAACCCAAACCCATCTTGGGTCAAACTATAATCAGCCCAAAACCATTTGGAGCTAAGTCCAATGCATATCCTCCATGGATCCTCTCCCACATTAGATTGTTTCCTCATATGGCAAAGTCCACTCTCCTCTCATCCTTGGCAGCCATCAAACTTTTAAATGGGGGATCCATAAATTTCTTAGCCCACCTTAAGGGTGCTAGGACTTATGATGGACCAAAAGGGAGATGAGCTAACTCACCTCCCTCCCAAATTGAGAACCAACACCAAGCCCACCAAGCCTTGAGGCACCTCCCACTCCTTCCTCCAACCAAACCGACATGGACTGATTGAGAGCACTCGATAGTGGCCAACCAACAAATAGGAAGCAATCCCATGCATCCACTTCAGGAAACTAAGGGGTATGCCCCCTTAATTCTTACAAAAAAATCACACCGTTCAAATCATGAGAGCTTCCAAGGGTAAATTCGAGCCTCCTTACAATCCCCAGAGTGATTCGAAGCTTCCCTTCTTTGGCATTTCCTCTTCCCATGTGAAATTGAAATAGGAGAGGCCAATCTCAATCTAATCTTGCTCATTTCTCAACTAAACTTCAATTCCTCTTACACACACCTTCAACGCACCTCATCGAAGCTATCCAAGTCACTTCCTAAGCTCCAATACCACTAGAGGAGGGATTTTGATTGAAGCCGAGCTTCATAATGATGAAAGTTGATCCACCGAGTGAACCAAGGGAGATTGACTTGCATGCTACTCAAATAGGCATCGTTTCTACTAGACGATATTACCTCCATCGATCCCACCATCAGTCTTGGGCTCTAGTGAGGTAATTTCTCAAAACCATAGATATAAGAAATTTTCCTTGGTTCTTTGTGAAGAAATTTGCATGTGAGCTCATCTTACATGTTAGATCCTTATGGATCCCTCGTGCAAAGGTGTGGGTTGATTTTGGAGTGAATATGAGCTCGGGTGAGCTCAAATAAAACAATCCATTATGGAAGGGCATTGTCATTCATCGCTCGCGGGAAGGAGGATCACGGTCCATCTATTCACATGATTGGAAAGAACAACTCTGATTAGATTATGCTAGATCCATCTATTTTCTCCCTTTACATTTTAAGATTGATCTGTATAGTCCGATTTGAGATCAAATGGAGGAGATAAATATTGCATCTACTGTCGGCTGACTCAGTGCACAAATAGATGTGACAACTTAAATAGCCAATCCCATAACATCTCTCCTCCAAACCTTCGAGCTCTTCTAGCTACAACTTGACATTATGCTCTATAGTGATTTTATTACCCTTTACTATCCTTAGTGATGGGAGCTGGACTTCTAAGGGTAGAATGGCTTCAGACCCATTCATTAAGAAGAACGAGATATATTTAGTTGGGGTTCTATATGTGGTGCAGTATGCCCACAAGGCTTCAACTATGCCACTATCATATTATCGGAGTGTCTTCTTCGTATCTAGATTAGAGTTTTGTTGAATGCTTACGCCATTACATTGGGATAGTAGATGGTGGAATATCACATCATACTATGTCTCTAGTAGCTTGATCTTTGTTCTTGAATGCGATGATATGATAATTTATCGAGGTACCCAAACCGATATGGTTCCTAAAAAAATTGGAGCATATGCGAGTTGTGACCTCTCGAGTGAGATTTTCCACCCACTTGGAAATGTAGCGGCGCTAAGATGAACCGATGACCCTTGGAAGAAGGAGGAGGACCCACTATGTCGCATTCTAACACTCAAATAGCCATGAGATCAATGTAGGATGTAGAATGTTGGGTGGTTGATGTAGGACCACACCGTGTACCTAGCAATGGTGGCATCTTCTAGTTATGTTCATACAGTCTGTGATCATCTAAGGCCAATAATATCCTAGTCTCTTGATCTTTGCTTTCATCTTGGACTGACACATTTCATGAGACCGAATGTACCTTGGTCACGATCTTATGGTTTTCGTGTTTGTCTAAATAGTGTAATCATATTTGATCAAAAGAATATCGGTTCAAGGTTGCATCCATGAGGGCATAAGAGTGAGCTCTCTACTTCATCTGATGGTCTTGTGATTTCTCTTGAGGTAGTTTATCTGTGTTCAAGTAATCTATGAATGGTGTCTCTAATCTAGCTCTTAGTCTTTATTGGCAACGATAACCTCCCCGTCAAGAGAAAGTCTAGGTAATGGTTTTAATTAATGTCTCTTATAAGGTAGTTTGCCTGTGTTCAAGTAATCTATGAATGGTTGTCTCCAATCTAGCTCCTAGTCTTTATTAGCAAAGATAACCTCCCCTTCAAGAGAAATTCTAGGTAATGAATTTAATTAATTTCACCTTATGAGAAAGTCTACTGTTCAGCATAAATAAGGGATAGGACTTGTCTATTTTATACCCTTATTGGAATGGACTCATCTTCCAGACATGGAAATTCCTTGGCGAGTTTGGCCAAAGCTAGTGCATTCTCTCCTCAAGGAACCTTGTAGATGGTGACCTCAGGGATTTGGGCCAACAGCTTTATGGTGTACTCATGGTAGTGACGAAGCTTAAGTTTTAGAATCTTATAAGCTCCAGCAATCTAGTTGATGACCAGCTGAGAATCCCTGTAGATGCTGATGCTTTTGACAACTATAATAACTAACTCTAGACTTGTAATCAAAGCCTCATACTCAACTTCATTAGTGATGCATGGATTACAGAGATAGTATGAGAATCTCATCACATCATAGTCTGGAGTTAAGAAAACTATTCCTACCCTTGCCTTTCCTGGAAGAGTAGATCATGGTTCTTCTCCATTTTAAAAGGAAGCCACACCATCAAATACATCTCTCAATGGTGATTGTCAACCTCCACTAAGTGCATGATTTGTTCATCGAGGAGATCATCACTAGGCAAAGAATCAGCAGGAAGTGGGTGTGATGTAAAGAAATTCACTAGTGCCTATCCTTTTACCGCACGGAGGGGTACGAATGTGATATCAAATTGTGAGAGAATCATAGACCATCATGCCAAACATCTGGATAACATTGGCTATGTCATGAGATACTATAATAGATTGATTTTAGAGATCAAGTTCACCTTATGAGAAAGCATATAGTACCATTGTTTTTGAGAGGCAAAGATTAAAGCTAGGCAATATTTCTCAATAGGTGGATAGTTTGTTTCAGCAGGAATAAGATGATGGTTAAGATAGTAAAGAGCATTCTCCTTCCCTTCATCATTGGCTTGGGCCAATAAAGTGCCAAGAGAGTCATCCAATACATCAGCATAGAGAATGAGTGGCCTACCTGGGATAGGGGTGTTATAACTGATAGCTTCACCAAATACTACTTGATGTCTTCAAAGGCATGTTAGCACTTATCATCTCACTTGAAGTTGGCATCTTTTTTGACAAGTGCTAAAATGGCTTGCATCTCCCCAATAGGTTAAAATAAAGCATCTTAGATATGCCAGCCATCCTTGAAAGGATCTGAGTTGAGTTAAACTTTTAGGATGTGGCATTTCTACGATAGCTTTGATCTTTTCAGGATCTATTTCTATTCCCTGGTGTCGAACAATAAACCCAAGGAATTTCTTTAAAGCTACTGCGAGTGCACACTTCAGGGGATTCATTTTGAGGTTATATTATCTTAACCATTCAAAAACTACTCTCAAGTTAAAGATGCGGTCTTCCTTTTCTCTGCTCTTAACTATTAGATCATCAATGTAGCACTCAACCTGATGATGGATTAGTTTGTTGAAGATCTGAGTCATGGCCTATGTAACACCGCATTTTAAGAAAAGGCATGACCCTATAACAAAAGATTCTCATCGAGGTTCAAAGTAGTGTTCTTTCATCTTTAGAGACATCTTGATTTGGTTGTAGCTAGATGACCCATCCATGAAAGAGAAACTACATGAGATGAGGTGATGTCCACCATTAATTCTAGTATAGGAAGAGGAAACTCATCCTTAGGACATGCCTTATTTATGTTTTTGAAAGATATGCGAATTTGACCATTCTTCTTCTTAACTAGAATGACACTAGCTAACCAGGTAAGATATTTTTCTTCCCTGATGAAATCAATATCGATCGTCTGACTTTAAATGACCTTATTGATTTCTAATCACATGCGTCTATGAGCTTGCTTGTTAAGGATAGATGCTCTTGTGAACTGCTATATTAAAAGATAATTTGGGCATCTCTTCATAACTCAATGTGAAGCAATCTTTAAACTCAATCAATAGCCTAACTAAGTCATTAGTTTTTTCTTCATTCAATAACAAACTGATGTATGTTGGGTATGGATTTTCTTCTGTCCTGAGGTTTATTTTCTTATGCTTGTCAATTATTGAATGGATCTCCTCTTCAAATTCTGGAGGTGCATCCTTGATTTGGAGATTATCTGGATCATCTAAGGTTTCTAAACACACATTTTCATAAGAGTTGATATTGTGTGAAAAGAACCTATTAGACTCCAAATGATTGGTGACAACTAAGCAATAATCATCCTCATCAACTAAACCCAATCAGTCCCCGCTCTTGATTGTGCTTCCCCTATAATTGTTCCATAGATTTTAAAGTACTCGACTATGCTTGACCATGTATGAGGAACTAATCCTTTCTATATAATATTATGAACACAAGGCTAAGCAAAAGTCAAATGGTAATTTTATTAATTCTTTAATAGTATCCTCCTCAAGTTCTACATTAACTTCAGGACTTGAGGATGATGATCCCAAAAGAATCTCTTTAGCTTCATATCATTTGGAAGACTTAGGGACTTCCTTAACTACTAAACCTTCAACTTTTGAGATGAAAGAAGGTTAGCTAAGGTTCCCAATGCCTGATAGTTTCATAAACCTTCAAATTTTTTTAGATGATACCGGTATGGTTGAATCACATTAGACTCATCCTCCAACTGGATTCCAAGTCTATATGAATAGTAGGGTACTCACGTGAACTAAAACATGACCTGGATGATGGCCAAATAGGAGGTCTTCCAAACCTTCTGCCTACCTCTACCTAGTGGAGGTTGAGCCATCCTACCCACATGTTCATATGATGGAATGAACTAGGGGTGGAATGTGATATATGGATCTATTTCTTCTTTAATTCCCCTTTCTTGTTCACTTAGATTTTCATTTTTTTTCTTTTTCATTTATCTTTTCTTTTTCTTCATTTTCTCTTTCTTTTGATTTTGAGTTTTGTCCAAGTTCATGGGAAAGGGTATTTTGAGAAAGATAGTAGGTGCATCCTCATAAATCTCAACCTCACTAACTAAAAAAATGGCTTTTCATCTCTATGACATGGTATTCAATCCCATCTTTGAACATGATGCATTGATGGAGGGAGGATGAATTATCTTATTCGATGTATCCAAAGCCTATCAAGCAAAGTAGTGAATGAAGTATTTGAATCAATGATTTGGCTTTAATCTTCACCTATCTCCAAAGATAACACTATGAACCTAAAACTCACCTTATTCATTGAATCCTCTCAACATCATCCGATCTCGTGAGTGTGGAGATGTCAATCCTCAAATAGACAAGGGTCTTTAGACTCATAATGCACTTGGATCCATGAGAACTCTAGCAAATCTAAACCAGTCTATATCAATTGTGATGTAGAGGGGACGGTTGTGCTCTAAGTCCTATAGAAGTAGGTCTTGATTTATGAAGGTGATCCCCTGGGCTTCTTTTGTGTAATGTTCTCTTCACCAATAGACAAGCATATCTCGTGATCATGGAGAGCCTTGATTAATGATTCCCTCATCTCTTTGGATAAGACAAGGGCATCGCATATACTTAGCTTTGATGACAACTTTCTTAGATGAGAAAGGACATTATAGTCTACCTTGGATTGATCCTCCATAAGCATATCTAAGGGTAGAGCACCTTGTGGAGGGGCTTCTTAATCCTCTATACTAAATACTTATTTCTCTCTATCTTGAGGTGCTGCCCTAGGAGGTAGAACCTTGCCACTACGAAGGCTGACTTTGGTGATATCTTATAATAGGGTAATGGAAGGTTTTACCTGCACATCAGGCTCACCTATAGCTTCTCCTATGGGACCCTTAGAATCAGATGTTTCTAAGTCTATCTCAAGAGGAATGTAGTATTGAGTAGGAAGTCCTACTCAATCAAGAGGAAGATCAAAATTATTATAGTTATTTTGACTTGATGAGTTATCATTAAGAATATAAGTAGATAACCCATCAGAAGTGACAGAGATGCAATTCAAGCTAGCTTTATTCTTCAATTTCTTAGATTTGATAGGTGGTGCAAAGTAGAAATCAAGTAAAGTAAGTGGGTAAAGGATTTAATGCCCTTATCTATCGATACAAGAGTTCTACTAGCAGAAGAAGCTAAGTAGAGGAAGTCATATAGCTAATGGTAGATTAGGGCTCATGGTTGTTGTGCATTGGCTATCCCTACCGACATATGTTTTCGAGCTCCCCTTTTCTTGAAGACTAGCAACTTGCAAACCTTCCTTGATATTGAAGATTTGACTCACCTACAAGAAAAGTTTCTTGATCTTCTGGATGATCTTTTTAAAGGTTTTAGATAAAGAAATATCCCAACCTTCTCTAGTTTTGGAAGGATCATGAGTATCCCCAAGGATTACCCTAATAGAGCTGGATGGTTGTTCCATAAGGTATTCCTTCAGGATAACTATAACACCAGCCTTGAAGCTATGTTCAAGCTAGTCCTTAAATGTGAAGCAATCCTCTAAAACATGACCTAGCATACAGTGGTAGGGGTAAAAGTTTGGATCATGGCTTTTGCCTACTTCCTCCAGTATCCTAGGCTTAGGTAGTTGAAAATTAGGCTTCTTTAAGTAATTCTTAATTATCTTATTGATTACCTCCCTCTTAAATGAATAAGGTTTGTTAAGCTTATCTAAAAGACTAGGTGGATCATAGCTACCTACATGTGTCTACTCTGGTATGGTATGAGGGATAGGTGCGCATGGAGGCTAGGGTAGCCTCGATGGTGGTAAAAGAGGTGGAAGTGAAGGTTGTTGAGGTCGTGGTCTCTCAGATTGATCTCTACCTAGTTGCTTCCTCTTATCTACAGCTATCACTATTCCTGGATTCTTCTCATAGACCTTTTGTGGCTTTGCTTTAGGCAATTGGTCTTGAAAAGATAACTATTTAGCCTCTCCTTCTAGACTAGATGCCTTGTTGATTAGCTTCTTAAATATTTTGATAGTGAAGCCCTTAAGCATGAACGTGATCGGGCCATGGATATACTTTAGAAGAATCTCAATTGCATGTTGCTCAGACAGCTGTATCTCATATTTCATACTCAAGTTATGCCATCAGAGAATATAGTCAATAAGGGACTCGCTTGGTGTTGTTGTGCTACAACAAGATTGCCCACAGTAACCCTTTGTTGAGCTCCAACAAATCTCTTGATAAAGAGTTGCTCCAACTCAACAAATATTTTTACTGAACTATTGGAAAGTTCAACATACCAATCAAAAGTTGTCCCTTCTAGGCTACTAATAAAAAGGTGGAATAGTAAAGCATCCCTACCATCAGCGTTGCAATAAGCCTGAAGTGTGCAATATGCTGCCTAGGATTTCCACTGCCATGAAATCTTTTGAAGGAAGGTGGCACAAAACCCTTGAGATATTGGATTACATTAAATTCCTTTGAGTATGGTCTACCCTTTGGAACTGATGATCCTCCCCGGGCTTGTGCCAATGCTTCCTTCACTTGTTGCTCAACCATGGATTTGATGTCTTTCTCTTGTACGAAGGTACTTTCCACTACCTTTCTATATATGCTAGTGCTACCTTGCTCAACTAGAGGTGAGGTCTTAGGCTGGGTCCAAGGCATGCACTAACTATGGTTGACTAATATCGTCTATATTAGGATGAACTGCTGGAGCTTATTTTTAAAGTACTGAAACTATTACTAACAAGTCCACAAGCTACCTCGCCATCCTATCTATCTACTCATCTTTTTTGCTTTAACTAGTATCAGAGGTGTTAGGCTTATTGGGTTGTCTTCTTGATCAACTTCATCACCTTCCATGGTCTGCTACTCCCTAAGGAGGGATCCTCTGGTATCCACCATGTAGACCCTAGCTGAGTCTCTTGACAAATCATCTTTGTTGGGATCAAAGCTGATCTTCTCCTCATACCACCAATCTTTTTCTTCTTCTACAAGATAATGTGCTACTATCTCCTCAAGAGAAGGTTCAATCAAAATAGACATAAATGATTTTCTTCGGTGTGTCATGCAAGAGAGCACCGGACCTCACCCGGAGAGTCAATCATATGAGGACTGTACTCACTAGAAGATACACACTACTGACTGTCACTAACTTTGAAAGGGGAGATATTCCTAGAGGTTTTACTTTCATCAGTGCAATTGGGATATTTGCTCCTCTTACATGCTACCATCTCTATGTCTCTTGCGTGGTATTGGTGATGACCACTATGCGGTGCCATTCTATCCGCACCATTGGGGAAGAAGGTCAGTAGGAGAGCTCACCATAATAGGCTAGATGGAATTGGATCCCTCAACATAGTCAAATCACCAATGGGTATGCTTCTCCTCAAATATGACCTGCATGGCCTTTGGTGGAACTAAAGATGTTGTGACATGAACAGGTGATGATGGATGGGGGTAGAACAGTGCGATGGAGACACCACTGACTCTCTAAGGATAGGGACCCTCTTCCTATGATGGGTCATCCCTGTAAGCAGGATGTTATCTGTATGGTCATCACGGGCAGCATGCCGAGTTGGAAAATCAATGAGTGCAAAAGATGTTGATTGGCTATTGAACCTCCTCTCCCTCGGTGATATGAATAGATGGGCCTCTCGGCCCTCTCACATCAAAGATGTTTTCCCACACTAGGGGGGATGATAGATCTCAAATCAAATTGAGCTCCGAATTCAGAACATCCATAAACTCTGCCAACCCAACATAAAACTGAACAGAGGTTGGCATGTAACCTCTTGATTTGAGTAACTGAGGGCTGTGCTGAACCACTGGTGGAGGTGAAGTACGAATCATCCTAGCATCCTCTCTGTCTAACCTAAAGAGAGGATGAAACTGGTTTTTAGTAACCATTGGGGTGATGTAGGTACCTCCTCCAAATGACCGCATAGTAGCCTCCATCTCCTTAGCAATCCTGGTATGATATTGCTTAATCAGGTGGTTTTTATTTCTCCTCTATGTCTTGGTAGGATGAGTGGAGTAAGAACTAGACTCAACCTCAAAGGATGGGGAGGCAATCTCTGGGATCAGAGGAGCCTTACCATTAGAGGGTGCTAAAGAGTGGGTGTTAGCCCTACCAAGACAAGAAACCATGCACGGAGCTATCACTATCCCCGTCACTCGCTAAGACTATGCTCGCTCTTTAATGAGGGATGTCAAAATACAAGGTAAATCGACCGGATGACCAGCCCATATCGCAGGCCCCATCGACAGTTGTGAGGGAGTGCACATGATGACTCCCTCAAACCATCTATTGAAATGGATAAGGTGGGTATGATTAGCTCAGGGAAGATTGGCCTAATCCAAGGCCAAGTCCATGCCATAAGGAAAAGTGAACAAAAACTTTTGTGAGCTTGCCATTTCTAATCAATTGAAAAATTGAAGAACCGAACCGTAGTTGTAACTATGACTAATGCTGAGAATCTACAATGTAGGAAACAAGCTTAGATCAGATTCCTATTTTTATTGATTTCTGAATTTAAATTTAAAATTTGAACCCACATCCAACATCTTGGAAGTGTTAAGTGGGGTTCAAATGGATTAGAAAAGATTTAAAGATTTTATTAGAAAGAGGAATTTTGACTATGAATTCAAATTCAACAAATTTGAGTATATTAAAAAATGGATTCAAATATTTTTTAGAAAGATGCTTCCATAGGTTCACATTTGAAATTAGATTTTGATTTGAAGACCCTTTCCTTTAACAAATTTGGGCATGTTAAAGTAAGGGTCAATTGGTTTTGTTTTTGATTTGGTATTTTGGAATTTATTCACTTAACAAATTTGGGTATGCTAAGTGAAGTGTTTGAAAATAATTATTTCTTTTTATGAATTGTTATTAATTTTAAAAATTGGAATTCCCACTTAGCAAATTTAGGTATGCTAAGTGAAGAACCCAAGTGTGTTTTATTTTTTCTAAAGATTTTTGAAAATAGGATTCTTAGCAAATTTGAGTATGCTAAGGAAATCCTAATGTGTTTCATTTGTTTTAGATATTTTAATTTTTGCAAAAGTAGGATCCTTAGCAAATTTAGGTATGCTAAGAAAATCCTAATGTATTTCCTTTTGGTTTTGATTTATTTTTGAAAAGTAGGATCCTTAGCAAATTTAAGTATGCTAAGGGAATCCTAATGTGTTTCCTTTTTGTTTTGATTTGTTTTTGATTGAAAGTGAAGATTTTACTTTAGCAAATATGGTATGCTAAAGATGAAGTTCCACTAAAAATGGAAATTTAATTTAGCAAATTTGAGTATGCTAAATGAAATTCCAAAAGATGTGTTCAAAATTTTTGTGTTTTGGTTTTATTTTGAAAATGGAAGCTTCATTTTAGCAAATTTGGTATGCTAAAGAGTGAAGTTCAAAAGTGTTTTTGGAAATTTTTGTGAAGTGGAAGTTTCATTTAGCAAATTTGAATATGCTAAATGAAATTCCAAAGGTGTTTCAAATTTTTGTTTTGAATTTTGAAAAAGGGAGACTTCATTTTAGCAAATGGGGTATGCTAGAATGAAGTTCCAAATGTGTTTGAAAATTTTTGGTTTTGAATTTGGAGACTTCACTTAGCAAATTTAAGTATGCTAAATGAAGTTTCAAATGTGTTTGAATTTTTTTTTTTGGTTTTAAATTTAGAGACTTCACTTAGAAAATTTGAGTATGCTAAATGAAGTTCCAAATGTGTTTGAAAATTTTTAGTTTTGAATTTGGAGACTTCACTTAGCAAATTTGAGTATGCTAAATGAAGTTCCAAATGTGTTTGAAAATTTTTGTTTTGAATTTGGAGACTTCACTTAGCAAATTTGAGTATGCTAAAAGAAGTTCCAAATGTGTTTTGAATTTTTAAAATATGATTGTAAGTCTTGATAAAAGAAGACTTCCATTCAACAAATTTGGGTTTGTAGAAATGGAAGTCAATCATAATTTTGCAAATGTGAAGATTTTATTTTGTGTGTGATTATTGCTTTTTGGAAGAAAGAATTCCAACTTAATCATATATGGGATATGTTTAAGTGGGATTTCCAAATGATGTTATTTTTATTTTGGAATGAAATCTTCAGTCAATAGATTTGGGTATATTGAATAAAGATGTTCATATGAGCTTTTGAAAATTTTAGTTTTGTTTGAAAATGAAATTTCATTCAATAGATGGGTACATTGAATGGAAAGGTTCATGTGTGCCTTTTGAAAGTTTTATTTTAAATATTGATTTTGATTTTTGGAAAGACGATTGTTCATTTTATGTTTGAAAATGAAATTTTCATCAAAATGAATTGAGGGAAGATGTTCATTTGTGCTTTTGGAAAAGATTATTATTTTTTTTTGAAGATTCCTACATGTAACAATTATGAGAATTGTTAAATGAGGGTGATTTAAGAAAATTTTGTGAAAATATTTTATTATGTGCATTTTTTTTGAAAGAGTGCTTTTGAAAAAAAAAAAGATTTTTATGAAAAATTTATTTTGTCTTTATTTTAGAATGAACCTTTCCTTATCATAAAATGATAAGGAGGAAGTCTTTAAATGTTTTCATTTTATTTTCTATTTAGATATTTTTATTTTTACCCATTGGAGAACCCAACGGGGTTTTAAGACCAACACGGGATGAGGTCCTAAAACTTAAAGATGTTGGCTAGCTTAACTTAAGAATAAAATAAGCTAAGTGCCAATGAAATGAAAGATATTCTTGGATTCATACCAAAGTACAAACCCACTATCGATACTTGAAGGCAATGATCATTTACCAAAGATGGAGAGAGGAACCATCCCCAGCGGAGTCGCCAGAAAAATCTATGGTGAAATTTTTAATATGAGATTTCTAAAAGAATAAGATATGTATACTTCCATCTTCACTATGCGATAAAATGAGGAAAATATACATCTTTTTTTTTATGCAATTTTGACACCATAGATCCATAGATGTCTTATTGAGGGTGACAGTACGACATTGAGGAGAGGTGTATTGTCTCGAAAGATAGTCATCACCCTACAATGGACCTAATCACCTCAATAAGGACTCCTAAGATAATGGGTATGTGTACCAAAGATTCTTCCCTACTTTACATGAAAAGTAAAGTAGATTTATTTTAAATTGAGTTCATTGTTCCTACAGGCAAGCCCCATAGTTAATCACATCTAAGGAATGAGATTCTTAGGAATACTCTCAATTATGGTAAATAAATACATCTCCAAAGATTTTATTAGGTAGGACTATCAATCGATTAGTTTATTCTATAATATAAAATGGGATTGAACAAAGACATTGAGTTATTATCAAAGCCAAATGAAGATAAGTAGGGGATACTCATGATGCTAAGAAATCTAACTAGCATCTCAAACTATCTATGGTTGGGCTTTACATTTTTGAAATTGAATTATTTATTTTATTTGACTTTTTATTAGAAGTTTAGGACTTATGATTCCATAACACAAGATTAAGGAAATGCCTAGGAGGTGAGGATTTATGCTTATGGCCCATGGAAGGAAAAAAATAACCTCATAACCTAAATCTAGATAGCTTTGGTGAGGGCCAAAAGTACAACCTAAATCTAAGGAAAAATGGGTATTTAGTTTGCCTCCACAAGAGAGGATAAATCACCTGACTGCTTGGACTTAAAAACCTGAGGTGGCTACCAACTAACTCCTCCTATATTTTTAAATTTATGAAGGCAAATCATATGTTTTATGAAAGATAGCTAGGCTGTTATTTATTTAGAAAGAGACTAAGCCCTTAAACTCACTCCCTAAAGAGACTAGATTGTGTAAGAGTATGCTTCCAATGACCTAAATCTAATGTAACTCAAATTTCATTTTATTTTTATTTTTGGACAATCATTTTGACTTAGGCTAATAGGATTCTTATGCTTAATGCATGAAAAGTAATGTTATTGGCCAAAATCAATGAGAAGGGAAGAGGTGTGTTTCCACCATGGCTTTCAAAGGTCAAGCTAAGTTTCTCTGGGAAAGGTGAAAGCCCTCCAATCAAGAGTGAAAATAATAAGCATTTGTGCATGATGTTATAAAAGAAGTAATCATCCAGCTAAGAAGTTACTAATTCTTTTACCTTGATTTTAGCCTAAGCCTTAGGTGAGGTTACGAGTTCTTTTATTTTTAGTTTTGAATTTTTAAATTAGGTAGAAGATTTATTTCTTCCTAAGAGCCTAATCCACATCCAAGCCATACATCAAGCAAGGAAGAAATTAGAAAAAGATGCCATCTTAATGCACAAGTTAAACAAATCATCAATGAATTTATAAAGCTAATCATAAAATAATAAGAGGTCATTTGTGGTCGGGCACCACTGTAAACCCAAAAATAAATTAGGTAGTTGAGCTCTACCCTTATACAACTAATATTACAAATGAATTAAATACATTTAAGTAAGGAACTCATTGTTATGGGGGGTCTTCAAGCTTTTTTTTCTTTCTTTTCTTCTTCTTCTTTTCTTCTTTCTTCTTTCATTTTTTTTGGATGGTTGGATGCTCCAAAGGCTTCACATGGTGCATAAGATGAGATCTTATGAATGCTCATCCTAATCCTCATAACAATCATTCCAAAAATTTAATTGCAAAAATTACATGAAATGGAAAAGTAAATCTATCTAACACCTACAAAATAGAGATTAGTTAAACAAATCACACAAAAATATCAAGCATGTAAATTATACATATCACCCCACACATATGTAACTAAGTCCACCTGGCCTATTGGATTATGCTGAGGGGTATAAGCACCTGCATAGTAAAAGCATTTATATTTTTATTTATCATAATGCCCCTTAAGCACAATCCCCTGCATCAGATAATGGTTAGACTAAGATCACCCTACCATTCATTCTATGCACATACATCCTAACATATAGACTAAAACATATATCACAAAATAAAACTAAACATCAAACCATGCACCGCCCTAACCTAAAGCTAAAAATGGTGACTTAGTCTAATGTGTGTGCTTTGAGGTTTGTGTGGTATGCTTAACTATGGCTTTAAGTTAGAATTTTCTAAGTGTGAAGAATGTTCAACTTAGAGGAGGGTTTCATTTAAGTAATTTAATTATTTTGGATTGATTTTATTTTATGTTTTGATTGGATTCAAGTGATACCTAGAACTAATTACTAAGTTATAAAGAGAGGGAAAGAGAAGAGAACTCCTCTTTCCTTCCCTAACCTAAGTAATTTCTAAGGTGGATTCATATTTTAGTTTTGTTTAGTGAATGTTTTATTATGTGTTTTAATTAATCCTAAGTTTAGATGAACTCTAAACAAACTATTAAAAAAAGAACATTTAAAGATTAAAGTAAAATGAACTAAATTCACAAAACATACATCACTTCATTTCTTTCCCAACATGTATAACATGCATATGAATGAGTCCTAAACATATCTATACATACAAATGGGAATGTTTAGCACACTTTATGATGAATGTAGTTCATTTAAGAAAAATTTGAATGTTTATGATGCATGATTTTCATTTAAGTAGCAAAGGGTTTCTTATCCAATTTTCACATGCACATATGAATGTATGAATGCATAAGTGAGTAATGTCAATGTTAACCGGGAGTGTAACTACTAGGGTTACTTAAAACCTCACATCCGACTAATATACCACTTTCCTTAAATACAAGCATGTGTACAAAAGAAATGAATGGAAAAGAAAGAATGTAAAAGTTTATGTTGGTTGATTTATTTCTTTTTTTTATACAATTTATATGTACAAGTATATCCTTCTTAAGTAATAGCATAGAATGAATAGTATATGGAATTAGAAAGTGTTAGGTTCAAATGAACTATACACTTTGTCAAATCCTATTCAAAATTATACTAAAAGAGAGAAGAAAAACCTACACTAAGCACATCCTTATATTTTACTCACATGCAAACTTATAAGTAAGATATAAGTAACACACTTTTAGTTTTGATAATTGATTCATATATTTTGAAAATAATTTAGATTTAATAGTGATAATAGCCACTCATATTCTTACTTTAGCCCAAACATGGAATTTGATATAAAGGAAACCATTTCATTTTAAATTTGATTTTGAAAAGCATGAATGCATGAAATCATATGACACACATATTTAGCATATTGGGAAAGAACTAAAGTAATAAAAGCATGTAAACACATTCACCTTAATTAATTCCTAAAGGCAATCTTATGAAATAAGAAAGCTTAAAGTAAATCAAAGTTTATTTAATGTGATTTTTATTTGATCTTGTGTTTGATTTAATTTGAAAAATGTGAGGTGAGTTTGATTTTCCAAACCCATTCCCACACGTGTTTGATATTTTTGTTTAATTTCTAGATGATTAGATTCATTTTATATTTTGATTAGGTTAAGGTATGAATTAAGCATATTAATTACCCATTACCTACACCACCTTAGCATAGTTAATCAAATAATTATGAGCCAATGAGATGACATAAAATATCACAAGGAATTTAAATTTGCAATGCACCTAGGAAGGAAAAGGCCTAATGCAATTTGGCTCATGATTAATGATTAATTGCTGGTTTAAGGGGTTTAAGTAATTTCAAAACACCCCTCACACATATATGAATTTTGATTTCCTTAATTGTACTTAGACTCTTGAACACCTAAGCATCTACCCCAAGTAGATTAATTGAGTTATGAAATTTTTTAGAATTTTAAGAAATTAATTAATAGGGTAATTAGTGAATTAACCCTTTAATTAAGAGAGGATTAAAGAAGAAAAGGGGGTTTAAGGAATAGCTTAGGGGAAATGCCCCAAAATTATTCCCTAAACCTCTTATTCATTGAAACAGACCTTAATCAACTTAAACAAAGGATTAAACCACTAATCAAACCCTTAATTAACCTTAATTACATAAAGGGAATAATTGGAAATGAATTAGTAATTTCCAATTAAGCTCAATAAATCCCAAGAAAATTAGGGGAGGTAGAAGTCACCCTAAAATGCACTCAAGAAATAATTAGTGAATTAATTAAAGGGTAATTAGAAAATTAATATTTCTAAAAAACCCAAAATTAGAGAAAGACATTATTAAAAATCAATTAAAATTAATTTTATAAAATTCCAGATCAAATTATCTATCTAATGCAAATTATTTCATTTTTTTTTAATTTTCTATGTTGAGATATGAATTTTAGAAGTTTAGGTGATTAATTAGAATTAAATAAATCCTTAAATCCTTAATCCCATGGGTGCCATGCGACAGGCGGCGTGCCACGCCGCCTCCTTGATTCGCTATTTAAAATGTTGCATCATAGTGCGCATGGCTTATGCGCGCCTCAACCATCTCGATCAAGGATGGATCGAGAAGCTATAAATCGGAAGATTAAAATGGATATATAGCATGTTTTAATCCGACCGTCCATCCAAAATGCGCGGGAGATCCTTCCTTGCAAATTCCTATGAACCATGGAGATCCATGTTCTAGCCTGAGCTCGATTGAGCAAACTGGGATGAAACTCAACCCACACCATCAACATGCATCCTAGATCACATCTAACGGTCAAGATCTTATGCCATTAACATTTCTTTTACAAAGCTCCACACCACATTAAGTTTAATGATTGGAAAATGGCTAACCTTTTCGGAAGTGATCATCGTCGCTCGATTCCCTTGGAGAAGCTTCATCTGGTTGAGACAAAGCTTTGGTGAAAGTTTAAGGGGCTAAGGTTGAGTGGATCTTCCTATGGGTCACCTCCTCCTTAGCTTGAGCTCAATTTTGATCAATCTCCCCTTGCTTCAAGAACTTGGAAGAGAGCTTGGTGAACTCACTTGGTCCACATGAAGCTTGAAGAAGGAATTGAGTGGAGTTTGAGTGTTGGAATTCAATGGACCTCCCATATTTACTTAAGAAAAATGAAGATAAATTGAATCACCCTCTAAGAAGCTTAGGATCACTTGCAAATGGCTCCTATGGCTCCCTCTCACTCAATCAACTATGACTTTGTGAAGATCCAAATGAATTAGGGGAGTATATCTCCCCCTTTGGCAATTGAATGACTGAGCATAAGCTTGCCATTTTGATCCAATTATCTTGATTCAGTGGGGTTTGAGTTGTCAGGATTATTCTTGAGTTTGATTGGCCAGAGGAGTGGGAATATGAACTCCCCATATGCTCCATTTGGGTGTAAGGAAGATTCCCATGTGGCCATTTCCATGCACATCGTCGGTTTGGCCATTGGGTCAAGTTGGGCTGACCAAACCCATTGGGTTGGGTGTACCACCCTCCTAGTGTTCACTTGATCCACTGAGAGTATCAAGGGTATGAAGAGGATTTGACCAAATTCCATGGAATTGGCCAAACATTACTCTATGGCCTAGGATTAAAATGGTCATTTGGCTAATTTTTGAATTTGGGTATATTGGTATGTTGAGAAAATAGGTTTGGCCAAGTTTCATTGGATTTGGAGTTCATTTGGTATGGTTTGGCTCATGTTGACCCATTTAGGTCAAAATGGGTCAACTTGGGTCAAGTTGACCAAGTGGTCAAATTGAGTCAAACCAAGGGTTGGGTCAAGTTCATATGACCATTTGAAATGTTTTGGTGGTTTGATTAAATTTGGTTTATGTTTGAATTTTGTTCATATGACTTCATTTAGGTCAAATGGGTTAAGTTGACCAATTTGATCTATTTGAGCTAGGTCATGGGTAGGTTTAGGTTTGATTAGTCATATGAAGTGGATTGGTATCTTTATTTCCAATCAATTTTGGTTAAGTTTGAATTTGGCTCAATATGACCCTTGTAAAGTTGGGTTCAAGGTCAGGGCTAGGTTAGCTCGATTGGCCAATAAAGGCTTTGGTCAAGTTCAACAAGTGATTTAGAATGAACTTGACCCATTGGTTTCAATCAATTTAGCTTAGATCAAATTTTGACACATTTGACTTTTAGGTCAAGTTGGGTCAACTTGGGTCAAGTTGCCAATTAGGCTAGGCTCAAATGTTGACTTGGTCAAGTTCAAACATTGGTCATGAATGAACTTAGATCATTAGTTTCAATCAATTTCCTATGGTGGATTTTGGCTATGTTGGTTTCATTTTTGGCTAAGTTTGGTCAACCTTAGGTTTGACTTGGTTTGACCCAATTTGAGTGATTGATCATCTTATGATGATTGTTGATCATGATGAGAGGCTTAGATGGGCTTAGTTCAGTCCAATTTGGTTAGGATTAGAATTTGATTCATAAGGGTACTTTAGGTTACTTTAGGTCAAGTGAGCCTAAGTGGGTCAAATGACTTGGCAAAAGCTTGATTTGAGTTTGTTTGAACTCACATATGGACATATGATTGAAATATAAATCCATTTGCAAGTGGTTTGAAGTCAAATGGGTTTTGATTCATTTGAAAATTTCAAGTTCAAAGGGGTGAACATGAGTTTAACTTGGGTTTGATTTTTGAACAGAGTTTTGGTTAAGTGATTGTAGTTTGTATTTATATTTGGGTTCATGATTGAAGGATTGATTGAATCATGATGGAAACTCAAGCATTTGGCTTGATTTAAAATTGATTTAGCTAAGTTCAAGATTTTGACTTGAAAGGCTTAAGTTGGATTTTGAATGAGTTTGAGTTTGATTTTGTATTTAGCTTGATTTATTAGAATTTATATTTCATTTATTTTTGTGAATATAAATGAGAATATAAATGGTTTATGAAAAATATCAAGGATTTGAAGTGATTTGATCATGATCAAGCTAAGTCCTTAAAAGGAAATTAAGGGACTTAAAAATATTTGAGTTTGGATTTGATTTTGAGTTTAGTTTGATTTATTTGAATTTATATTTCATTTATATATGTGAATATAAATGAAAATATGAATGAGTTATGAGAAAATTTCATGAATTTGAATTGATTTGAACATGATTTTAGCTAAGTCCTTAAGATGGAAATTAAGGACTTAGGAAAGATTTTGAATTAGGAATTTTAATTTTGAGTTTAGTTTGATTGATTTGAATTTATATTTCATGTATATATGTGAATATGAATGAGAATATAAATGAGTTATGAGAAAATTTCATGAGTTTGAATTGATTTGAACATGATTTTGGCTAAGTCCTTAAGGTGAAAATTAAGGACTTAGAAAAGATTTTGAATTAGGAGTTTAAATTTGGATTTTGATTTGATTGATTTGAATTTATATTTCATTTATATATATGGATATAAATGAAAATATAAATGAGTTATGAGAAAATTTTATGAATTTTAATTGATTTGAAGATGATTTAGGCTAAAGTCTGTAAGAGAGGAAATTAAGGACTTAAGAAATATTTGGAATTTGGATTTGATTTTTGAGTTTAGTTTGATTGATTTGAATTTATATTTCATTTATATATGTGAATATAAATGAGAATATAAATGAGTTATTAGAAAATGTCATGAATTTGAATTGATTTGCAGATGATTTTGGCTAAGTCCATGAAGGGAAATCAAAGGACTTAGAAAATATTTGGAATTTGGAATTTCAACTTGGAATTCAATCATGGATTTCAATCATGGATTTCATTCATGTCATGCATTGATTTGAGTTTGGAGAAAACAATTAGGCTAGAATTTATTTGGGTTTGATGTTGATTTGGAGTTTGACTTGGAAGGAAGGAAAGTGATTCAAGCTATAAGGTGTAGATTTTCCTAACTCCCCTAAGGCATGACCTATTCCTATGGCTAACTCTTCTGTCTCTGGTTAGGTTGAGTGTCCACCTAATCACTATATGTGTCACGGATCTCTTAAAGTCTGGGAGTCCTATGTCTAAGATGGAGGTTGAGAACTCATTTTAAAATGAGGTCAAAACCATTCATTAAAGAGAATTTTAATTAATTTACTTTAGAAGTGACTTAAGGTATAAAGAGAATAATTCTCTTTCTTCTCTTTATAACACTTAGTTACTAGTAAGTCAAAATGAACAAAAGAAAATACTAAAAAAATTCCCAAATCAATTAAAATCACTTAAAATGAAATCCACCCTTTAAATTAAATCCTTTCATACTAAAATCATAACAAAGCCTAGTTAAGCATACCACACAAGCCTTAATACATACACTTTAGAAGTAAGTCACCACTTCTAGCTTTATAGAAGGTGCATGATGATGTATGTTTAGTTTTATGATTTATGGATGTTAGGTGTATGTTTGTAGATTGGATGGTTGACCTTGATTAGCCTAATCATCTATAGGGATTATGCTTAAGGGTGCTTAAGATAAATATAAATGCTCTCTTTTGTAGGTTGCTTAACCCAAGCATAATCTAAATTAGACAGTGAGCTTGGTTTCCCATAGGGTGCTAAGTCTAAATTATTTATATAATTGCTTGGGTTGGTGTGTTTAGCTAACACTTATTTTGTAGGTGTAGTTAGATTTTTTTCCTACTTTTAATGTAATTTTGCATTAAGAATTAGGATTAGTGTTATGGGGGATTAGGATGAGTAGTGGCTAGAAGGCTTTGTCTTGGGAGGCCCTGTGATGCCTTTGAAGCAAACAAATCCAAATGAAGAAATGAAGGAGATATGAAGAATGAAGATAAGAAGAATGAAGATAAGAAGACCCCATAGCATTTATTCATTTATAAAATTATAATTATTCTTTCATATAGTCAGTTGTATAAGGGTAGAGCTCAACTCCATTTCTCTTTTTTTTGGGTTGTATGCATACCATGACTAGCCTTTTATTCTTTTATGCTACATTTATAAAATGCTTGATGTTATTTTTAAATTGTGCAATATAAACATCATACCTTTTTCCTAGTTTCTTTATGAATGATGATTTAATGTGTGGCCTGGATCCGATTAGGTTCTTAAGAAAAATCTAAATTTTCCACCCCAACTACAACTCATAACTAAATTTTAAAAATAACTCATAACCTCATATTAAACCTAGCTATTAAATTAATATAATGAAAAGATTTAGCAACCCCTTATGAATGTTGTATGTGTAATATCATGCATTCATATTACTTCACTCTTACAATAGGGAAGACTTGACCTTTGAGGGTTTCCATCCTTGCACGATAGGGGAAGACTTAACCTTTGAGGGTCTCCTCTATGGTAGAAAACACCTCTTTCTCTATGATTTAGCCGATAACCTCAGTTCATCATGTATTTAGACATATAACAATCCTAAGGCCTTTGTCAAAATGAAGAGTCCAAAATCAAATAAAAATTAAAAAGATTTGCATTAGACTACGTCATTGCTCATACTGCTCATGCTCTAATCTCTTAGAGAGTGCGTTTAAGGATTTTAGTTTCTTTCTAAATAATAATAACCTAACTATCTTGAAAAATCATATGACTTTTTTTATATGGATTTAAAGTGTAAGAGGAGTTAGCTGGCTGCCACTCTAGAAAGTTATAAGTCCAGTAGTCGGGGGGTTTACTCTCTCTTGTGGAAGTAAACCATATACCCATTTTTCACTTAGATTTAGGTCATGCTTTAGCCCTTACTAAAGCTCCATAGATTTAGGATCTGAGGTTTCTATTTCCTTTGGGCTATAAGCATAAATCCTCACCTCTTAAGCATTTCCTCAATCTTCTATTATTGGATTATAAGCCATAGCAATCTAATAAAAAAAATTCAACTTAAACAAATAACTCTCTTCAATTTCAAATATATAAAGCCCAACTATAGGGTAGATTAGAATTCTTACTAGGTTTTATAGTAGCATTCCTCACTCATCTTCTTTGGCTTTGATAATAAGTCTCATTTTGATCTATCCCATTTGATTTTCTAATATAGCCAATTTATTGATAGTCTTATCTTTGAAATCTTTGGAGACAATAATTGCCTACTTTAATCAAGAGTATTCCTAAGAATTCACCTTCCTTAAGATGTCATTAACTATGGGGCTTTCCCCATAGAAACTTAGAACTAGTTTAATATAAACCTTACTTTATTTATCCATTTAAAGTAGGGGAAAAATCTCTGGTATATTCGAAGACCCATCATACCTTAGGAGTCTTTATTAGGTGATTATGTCCATTGAAGGGTGATGCCTCTATCTTTTAAGATAGTACATCATACCTCAATGTCATACCCACCAATAAGTACACCCTTAGATCTGCTGGTGTCCCCATATACATATCCAAAAATGAAAACCACAGAATTTTTTGGCGACTTCGCTCAGGGTGGTTCCTCTCTCCATCTCTAGTAGACAATTGTTGTCTCCAAGCATTGATAGTGGACTTGTATTTCATATGAGTCCGAGACTATCTCTCCTTCCATTGGCACTTAGCTTATTTCATTTTTATGCAAAGCTAGCCAACATCCTCTAGGTTTTAGGACATCACTCCTTGTAGGTCTTGAAACCTCTACTGGGTCCCCAAATAGGTGAAAGATATAAATTAACTAATGAAAGGAGATGACTAAAAATTTAGAACTTCTTTACCACTGGCTTGGTGAGGCAAGGTTCATCTTATATTTAAGAAAA